>NMUC01000015.1:0-395324 GCA_002319055.1 Knufia petricola
CACCTTATCGCCCTAAGATTATAGTCGCTAGCTTTTAGTAGCTCGGATCTAGTAGTACCTAACGAGCCCTCCTTCTTACGGCGTTCGTAAGAAGAGGGGGCCGCTACTAGCTTTCTCTAACCTAAACGTCCTCTATTGGCTAAATCGTATCCTAAGAACTTCTCTCTTTCGCTAACTTATCTACTATATTAACGGGGATGTATACTCCTTAACGTAATCCCTTCGCGCTTAGAAGGCTACGCTTCTTCTTAACTCGTAACTAGATTACCCTTACTACTAGTTTTCTTCCTAGCTTACTCTTTAAAGCTTTTTTTAACCGGCTAGCGGTTACTCTATAAATAGTAGCCTCGTCTATACTATCGTCTTCCTCTTCGTTTGTATTGAATCCTAGAATAATCTTAAATAGGCGAATCCTCTAATTACAAAGCTAACTAGTCTTTATATCTTTCTCTTTCCGAAAGCTAACAGTACCTTACCGAACCTAGTCCTCCTACGATCCTATTATATTCTAAAAGAAGAACGGCCTATTCTAGGACCCCTATAATTTAAAGATAATCTTTGTTTCTTCGCGGTAGTATAAACCCTACTACTCTATAGTTATTAAAGAAGAATAGTTATTCTAGATATATTCTCTCTATTTATAGAACGTATAGAGATAACGCTTAATTAAGTACTAGAATCTACTTTAAGTTACGAGCTTATCTAGAAATTCTAGCACTAGAGGAAAGGTCCTTATCGTTTAGTTTCTATCTAATAAGAGATCTAAATAAGTAAGTTCTAGCGCTTCTACCTACTAGAGATAAGTAGACGATACTCCTCTTATTTAAGCTAATATTAGTACTTAGATCTTTAGTTTTTCTAGTTACCTAGTAAGCTCGTTTATCCCTTAAGTACTAATAGCTACTATAGGTACCGTAGTAGTCGTAGTAGCCGTAGGTTTTACGATTATCTTCTACTTAACCTTCTTTTAAGGGCCGATAGCTAGTCTAGTTAACGCTTCCTTTACTAGGGTACTTAGATTATTAGGAGCTTTAAGTACTTCTATTCTACGTAAGCCCTTTACCTTTCCGAGCACGTAATCCGCTATTATATTAAACTTAGAAGAGGCCGAAAGCTTCTCTTCTTTCTCGTTAAATAAACCTTTCTTTTCTATAGTCTTCTACTATATATATACGAGAAGCTCTATTAGAAAGAGGATATATTTCCTTTAAAGGGCTAGCTTCTATTTAGCCTCTAAGGCTTTAGCTACGTCCTTAAAGACGTAGATATAGTTAGTAATATCCTTTAACTTCTTTTATTCCTAGTTTAAGAGTACTTTAAGAAAAGCAATCGTCTTACGCTTCTACGTATCGTCTTATCCTCGAAACCTATTAATTATAACCTTCTTTAGAGCCTTTTAATTCGTACTTTTATACGTAGAAACGTTTTAAAGCTAGGTCTAGATAGTATACTTATAATAGCGGAGTATCCTTCTTAGCCTTTAGGTAGTATCGATCTTATTATTATTAAATAAGTCTTCGATATACTTAAAGAAGTTAGTTATATTTATTCTATTAAAGTATAAGGCGTATATTATCTCTAAGACTAGTATTACTAAGTATATTACGATAGTCGTAGCTAACGAGGCTAGCGTTAAGATATCGCCTACTTAAGAGCTACTTTCTATTAATATCTTATATCTAGTTATAAGTAACGCGTTCTTTAATTCTACTAACTAGTTTCTTAGGTAACTTCTATTTTATCCTTTCTTCTAGTTGTTCTTTCTTATCTTCTATTAAGCTACTAATCCTATTAGTACGAGTACTAACTTAATTATTCCTAGTAATACTATCTATATAAGAAGCGATATCTAGGTTATTCTTTATTTGATTTCTAACTACTATAGGTCCTTCTTATCTCTAATACTCTACCCTTATAGTTAAGGTCGATACTATAGCGTTATAGCTATTATATCGTCTTTTAACGATAGATTATCTATACTTTCGGCTATTAACGCCCTCTCTATAAAGAAGGACCCTCGAAGCTCTTTTTCTAGCGACTAGTCGTCCTCTCTATCTTTCTTCTTCTTAATTATCGATATATCGGTTTTAAGAATTAGAGGTACTAGACGATAGCGTAGTTTAGGCTATTCTCTTCTCTTAATATATAATATTACTATAGTCTCTTTTATCTCCGTCTTTAGCCTACCTTTCGTCGAGTTATCCGATATCGCTATTTTAATTTTTTAGAGAGAAGGCGATACCTTTTTATTTTTTATCGCTCTTTCTCTTTAGGACGTCCTACTACTACTTAGTTAGTATAGAATATACCTTCTATCTTCCTTTCCGTATTAAATATTAGTAGTAATATAAGATCGTTAAGTTAATTCTAAATAGAGGTACTAATATAGTAATATTTAGAGTTACTTTAAAGAGATAATACGATTAGGTACTAGATATATATTATAAAGTTAGAGTATATTATCTTCCTATTATCGTCCTTAAGTAGTCGTTAACTACTTAAGTCCTATAAGTATATCGTAAGGCTGCCCTTAGCTAACCTTCCTTTCTTAACTACCGCATCTTATGCTATACTCTTTAATCTTACGATAATAGACGGGTCTTTTATCTTAAGCCTCTATATATAAGTAACTTAAGGCTCTCGTAAGGTATATAATACGTCTTTAAATAACTCGCTAAGGCGTTAGATATTCTAGCTATTATAGCTAATACCTTCGTTAATTTAAGCCGCTACTAATCGGTACTGCTTAAGAGCCTACTAGCCTTATTAAAATAATACTTAGTTCTATTACTATAATTAAATTAAGGCCTTTAGTAAATAGTTTATTTAACTAAAAGAAGTATAGTACGGAGTTAGTTAAGACTTCGTAGGATTAAATAAGATATTATACTCGCGAGTGCTCCTTAAGGGAGTCTTAGAGTTATATTATAGGTTCGAGTCTATAGAAGATTTAATAGTACGCTTCGTTAAAGTTTATAAGCTTCGTTTATAAACGGATGCTATTAAGTAATACTCTATAACCTTCTATAAGAGCCTTTAAGTCTCTTATATCCCTTATAAATTTATATATATCTATATTCTTATTAACTATCTATTACTACCTCTAATATTATAGAGTAATCTTTATTTAAGTAAGTAGTTATTATATTAAACTTCTTAAGGTAGCGTAGTCTCGATTATAATCGAGGGCCTTATTGTATCTTAGCTAAGGTCGACTTAAGGCTAATTTCTACTAATTAGATTAATAGAGTTCTTCTTTATATCCTATTTAGCTAGCGACGGAATTATTATTTCCGTAAGGTAGAAAAGTATTTCTATCGTTTAGTTAAGTCTTTATCGTTTTTAATTAGATCCCTATAATAAGGGATAGCTATTATCTTCCTTTCCGAGTCTAGTATAATTCCTATTACCTTCTAAAGATTAACTATTCTATCGCTCGTTTAGCGCTAATAGAGGCGATATTTAGTTAGTCTTTTACCGCCCTTAAGAACGAGAAATCATTCTCGAGGGCGACGATATAGTCGCCCTAGTTGTTAGTAATTTAATATAATACGCTGTTTTATTACCGTAATCGTTGCTACTAAATATAAAATCAGCTAAGGATTATTATATTAAACTAGCTAGAAGTGACAGTACGATAAGGCCGCTTTAATAGGCCAATAATGCCAAGCCCTCACGTAATATTACAGGGGTACGACTTTCAGGCGCTGACTGAACGCCGTTGTTCCATCACTACCTTCCCGGCTTCGTACTCTCGTGAACAATGGTCAATAACACCTAAACCTGTCGATCTGCCCGAGCTCGGGTAAGAAGCAAACTCAAACCGGTAAGCCGTTACTGGTGAGAGTTCTAGAATAGCGCCGAATCCTTCGTGGATCGTGGAAGGTAAATACCTGATGGCCCCCATGGCGTTCCTCGTTCTTTCCTTCCTGATCGTGATTCACGACAGGCAAGAGACACAAGGATGGACCCAGAAAGTTTGACTCGCGAGCGGAAGGCCAAGACCATCACCACCAGTGTTGTCGAGGTTGACGAACGATCAAAGAATGAGGATAATACTCCTGTAACCTCATCTGAGAAATGGAAGCCCGGCTGTTGGAACCAATTTCCATGGCTTGGTGCTGGTTGTCTATTGACTGCCATCCTGATCTCGATCGTGGCTATCGTCGTGCTAGTAACGTCGAACAAGAAAGCACAGTCTCAATGGCCTCAGCGAATCGCTCCGAACGTCATTCTTTCGATACTAAACAGCGCAGCCAGCGTCTGCATCGCCATTGCGGTCGCCCAGGGGGTTGCAATATCGTGGTGGAGAAAAGCAATGCGTGGCGCAACCATCATAGATTTACACAACACTTGGTCTTTTGGCACCAGTCTCAGCTCGATCTTTCTTAACCTTAGATACTTCAATTTGGCCGCTCTTGCCGCCCTTGTCACCAAGTTGACAATCATCGATGGTGTACTCTTTCAACGAGCCACATCTACGTACATCGCACTGGGTCCACAGAAACATGTCAACGTTAGCACATACCCTACCACTTCGCTTCCAAGCACAGGAAGACTGAACATATTTGCCAATGATACGGCTATACTGGTTTATGAGTTCACCTACGACATCGATACGTGGATCGCCTCGGCATATGGTCAGATATATTCAACGTATGGCTTCGGCGAGTGCGAGGGAGTATGCTCTCTTCGTTACTCTGCGCCTGGCTACGTTGCTTCATGCACCACTTCGGAAGAGGAATTCGTCGATGTCGTGGCCTATGCGGAAGTCTATGCCAACCCAAATACGACTCAGGTCCAATCACAATTGACTGTTTCCAGCGTCGACTTCAGTCTCAACTTTGCCACGGCGGAGAAAAACTACAGCTGGATTGGTCTCAATACTACAAGCTATGCGGCACAATCACGCGATACAAAAAACACCACGCAGCGGTGCCCAGCTACCTTGTTGAAACGACAATGCGAGTTGCGGCCGGCGATGATTTCGCATCCAGTATATCTGCAGCACACTGACACGATGACCAAGATCAGGCGAGAGAAAATATCCACCGTCTACGTCTACCTTGGATTCATGAATGACACGAGTGGCGGTTACAATGGTTTCGACGATTTCGATATCGATCTTGGCCAATTTCCCGGCTTCAATATTGAGCATTACATCAATATGACCGGCAAACCGGTCAGTCTAGGCTATAGCAACAGCGGAGGCATCTACCGAGCTCTTGATAACCAGTACGCAACTCGTTCGTATATCACAACGTACAGCAATAACAGCCAGTGGGATACATCTAGCGATGGGCAATTCGCAAGCATGTTGGTGGATGATGAGTATGACATAACGAACAACTACACCTGTCCTTCGACATATGATGACCCCCTGGAGAACATCATGATCGGATTGAACTCGCTGACCTTCATCACCGCTGACGACATTTGGAACAGAGCCAACTACACCAGTGGCAACGTGACAGATGACGATGCTTACCAGGATGAACTTCTGACATATGTCAAGGCTTCTCAGTACAAGTCTGAAGTGCACTACTCCACCAATTTCTGGTGCATGGGCGGAGCAATGGCTTCCACGTTGGTTTGCGTCTTGCTGGTATTGCCCGTTTACTGGGGCTTCTGGGAGCTTGGCCGAAAGGTATCACTCAACCCGATCGAAATTGCCAATGCTTTCCAAGCTCCGGTCCTGGCTTCTACGCATCCAGGCAGTGGTCACGCTGATGATGTTGTGAAAGTTGCCGGAGGACAGCACGTACAATATACTCATGCAGTCGACCCAGAAACTGGCAGGAGGTACAAGATAGTCCCGCTGTGAAGGAACGGCCCTTACAGCACATATAGTGTTAATACCAACCTGTATTGCTGATCAAGGAGCCGAAACCTCTTGTGCGAAATTATGTGCAACTTTCGCAACTCATCTCCTTGATTTCGCCGTTGAATGTCATTCTATCTTTGCGTGGCTCGCGTACTGCCACATCCCTCCATCCGATACCAATCTGGACGGATGAGCTTCCTTATTGACCTGCCGTATGCAGTACTGAGCTGGCCATCGAATTTGATCTTGGGAGCACCCGACACTATGAAAAAGGCAATATCAGCATGCTCGCAAGCTCCGAAAATGAGCTTGGTCTAGGATTCTATTAGGTGTCCACAGGATGCTTTGCTCCAACTCCTGGAAGCACGCCAGTCGCCTGAATATATGAACTTGGGCCATTTGCAAGGCTCCAAGGCTGCAACTGCGCTATTGTCCTTAAAGGTCCCCACTTCAGACGGCCTGGGCGAGAAAGATCATCGAGCCCTGCTGTAATTACTTGGTGCATCAGCCTGGAAGTCAATAACGATGCCGGTCAGGTCTAGCCGATCTTCACTCAACTTCTGTCCCAAATCTTGTTCTCTTGTGTATCCATCGTCTTCGCCCCCACTGATCGGTTTGTCGTGATGTTGTCGCTATCAGATCACAAGAGCATCACTGGAACTCCATAAGACAGAACCAGCACCCTCATCACGGATATGTCTTCCAAGATGAGTAAGCTTGACTGGTCAACGTCACTCGGCTGCTGGGCGCCCAGAACAGAATGTGGTAGTTGATGTGTTTCGTGTCACTCGGTTAGCAATTTCACATATATATGATCAAAGGCCAAAAACACGTTTCAACTTCAGTTACCCGTCCCAGCGATTACAATGGCACCAAAACTCGTAATAATCGGCTCTGGATGGGCAGGGTTTTACATCGCAGAAAACATTGACTCTCGGAAATACGCAGTAACCATTGTGTCACCTCGAAGAACCTCAGCCTACACACCCCTCCTTGCATCAGCTGCCTGCGGTGTCTTCAACTTTTACCTCGCCGAGGATTCGGTGCGATCGAAGTCGCGAAAGGAACTTCGCTTCGTCAAAGCTAATGTTACCGGTATTGACTTCGACAGCAAGACATGCCGATGCAAGCCAGCTTTCGACGATGACAACGACGAAGAGCTGTCAGCTTTCGATCTCGACTACGATGTGTTGGTGCTTGCACCCGGCTGCGTACCAAACACGTTCGGAACTCCAGGCGTGGAAGAACATGCTGTGTTCGTGAAGAATGTCAGCGATGCGATGAAGATCCGTAAGATCCTGTTCGATCAGCTTGAGAAAGCTAGTCTGCCGAACATGCCTCTCGAGAAAGTCAAGGAGCTCCTTCACGTCGTCATCGTCGGGGGTGGTCCTACAGGCATCGAGATGACAGCAGAACTGGATGATCTAGCTCATAAGGAGCTGCAAGATCTTTACCCTGGCGTTGGCGACAAGTTGTCGATCAGCGTGCACGACATCGCGCCGAATATTCTCAGTGCATATGACAAGAAATTGTATGAGTACGCCAACACTCAACTCGTCAGGCGGCACATTGAGGTCAAGACCAATTCCCACATCGAGCGGGTTGAGAAAGATTGTTTCTACACTAAAGAAGACGGCCGCATCGGCTGCGGTTTGCTTATCTGGGCCACAGGAAACAAGAACGTTCCGCTGCTGGAGGAGCTTGACGTCCGAAAGACTGAAAAGGGCCTGAGTAGAATCCTGACAGACTCACGGCTCCGAGTATTCAGCGGCAAAGGCGAGGACAGCTTGTATGAAGGCGTGTTTGCCTTGGGCGACGCAGCGGATATCGACGGTACAGCTCTGCCAACGACCGCGGAAGTGGCTGTACAAAAGGCGAAGTATCTGGTCGAAGTCTTCAATTCGGCCAGCCCAGATGCAGCGTCGCATGCGCCGTTCAAATACCATGAGAAGCAACTCGTCAGCTACATTGGACGCCGAGATGGCGTGATAGCAGGAAAAGATGATGAGCATGAAGGGTGGACTGGCAGAAGTGCCTGGCTTGCCTGGAGAGGCTCGAACGTATCATGGAACAGGAATCTCCGCAGCAGGGTTATGATAATCTTCACGTGGGCAATGAACTACGTCTTTGGAAAAGAGATTGCAAAAATATGAAGACCAGAATATATCTCTTGCGACAGCTTGGGTTCTACTACTGTTTCGACGGCGGGATGCGCTTGCGCCCACCTTAGTCGCTCCTCCATGTACCACGACGAAACAAGACCATGTAGCAATGTGGATTGAGCGTCAACAAGACGCGTAGTACCATACTACCACCTCCTCTCAATCATACTTGCGGGCGGCTTCAACCCCTCCGGCAAACTCCCACCAAGCAACCTCTCAAACTTCTCCCGCTCCATCTCCCCCGTGGGCCTCCTCGTCCGCCTCAAAGCCCGACTCTCCTCCATGGTCTGGATATACTCTATCCTCCTTCCCTTGCTTCTCCCTCTCCACCCATCCCACTCCTCCGCCCGCGACCGAACAACCTCATTCTCATTAACTCGCCTCAGCAACCCCGCGCTCGGCGGCGGTGTCCACCCCTCCACCCCAAACGGCAACTCGCCTAGCTCGGCGCGCTGGGCCGCCATGGCTGCGCGACCGTCGGCGTAGCGTAGCGCGACGGAGTGCCGCGTGTGCAGAAGTGGCTCGTCGAAGATGAAGCCCATGCTTGTGAGGTCGTCGTGGAGGGTCTGTTTTGTTTGGCGGATTTTGGAGGGCCGCGGAGGGCGGGGGAAGGGGTGGCCGGGGGATGGTGGGTTGAGCGTTTGGGGCTGGGCGGTGCCGGTACCGGTGACCTGGCCGGAGAGATGCGGTGGGGAGACGGATGTGCATTTGGTTTTGGATGTGTGTGGGTTTTGGGTGGTCATGTCTGTGTAGGAGTAATGGATATCGAAGGTTGGTGGAAGGGCGAATCCGAACGATGGACGTGTTGCTGCTTGTGAGGCATTGTTCTGATTAGGGGATCGGTATATGTAGCTTCTGTCTGTTGAGATGCCGAGGAAGATACTCCCTTTGTGTGAGACGATGCTTTGTGAGTTTCTTTTGTTTGGTGCGCGCAATTGCTGACGATAGAACGAGATAGTCTGAGACAACAACGAGATTTGGCACATTTGTTGTATGGCAAGATCGTTGCATTATTGAGGTGCATCTGCATCTGCTGGTATGCTTTCTGCAAGCTGTTATATTATACATAGCTCGATCATCGAATCCCGCCACTAACATTACAGACTCAACGAGTCTAGCGCTTCTAATAAAACTGCCAACCCGCCTCCTGCGAGTAGGCCTTTTGCAGCTCCGTCGCCGATACTCTTCCTGAATTCTTTCTTCTGCCGCTTCTTCTCAGCTTCGTAGGCTTTGTAATCAGCAGCTGAATACTCTCGAGAAAGTCTCGATGGCGACCGTGGCGGCCTGTCATCTCGCGACGCAGGCCTTTGGGGTCCATCTCGGGAGATAGGCCGCTGCTGCACTTGAGCTTGCCGGCTAGTCTGGCTGGGCACGCGCGGCGGCGCATAACGTGGAGGCGGAGCTTGGGGAAAGGGATATGTCTGTGAATTGGGCTGATAGTATGGGCTGGGTGTTTGTGGTCCAGCACCTGGTGACGGATATGCGTAAGCACCGTTGTGCATCTGGTTAGGAGGCACAGGCGGAGGAATCGAATGGTGCATCCTGTTCTGGTCAGCGGGAGAGAAAGGTCTGTGTTGCTGTTGGTACTGAGACCAAGTAGGCGAGAGTGAGGGCCTTGCTGCTGGGGTGTTCGCACGTGGTGGGTGTCCTGGTCCATTCGTGATCCCTCCATACGACTTTGATACCGGTGTATCATCGATTCGTGGCCTCGCCGGCTGGCTTGGGATCGCGACTGCGCTACTTCTCCTACGTGGGTGGGGCTTTGCCGGCAACTTCTCGTCTTCGGATCCTGAAGTTTCTTCGTCTGAATCCAGAACATGCTTCCGTGACGGCTTCTTCCTCGTAGAGCCAGTGCTTCCAGGCGAGTCTTCGATTTCGCTGCTTTCCACGCTTGCTTGATAACCTGCATATTGCTTTCTAAGTTGCGCACGTCTCTGTCGAGCTTCGCCAGATTGTGGCTGTCTCCAGTCGGTAGTCACACCCTCAATGTACTTGCCACCTGGACTATCCTCTCTGTCTCTGTACTTGGCGGAATACAAAAACTCATCATCATCAGGCGAATCCTGCACTACAGGCCGATACCGACCAGTCTGTCTCGATCGTGGCTGGTCGAGCTCTCGATCTCGTTTCTCACGCCACCTTGTCCACTTCTCCAGCAGCTTATTGATGACTTCCTCGGAGGCTTTGACCATGTCCTCTGGCGATCGTCCCATCCGTTGCCAGTTGTCCTCGAGTTCTGGTAGGACTTTCATGGGAGGCTGAACACCCAACTCTTGATCTGTGTGGACGGGCAGTTCTTCCATCTTGGTCAACTGAGAATCATGTGAGGACACCAATGTCAAGGCATCCGAGTCTGCATCGTCTTTGCGGTTTTCGATGGGTGATTGCGTCTCGGTCTGTTCCTTCCGCGCTGCCACATACAGTCGGCCTAGCTGTTGGTTCTCGAAGAAATATAGTACGACAACGTTTTGTGCTTCCACGCGCTCGCGCTGTATCTGGTTGGACATTTCCCTGACTCTTTCTGGAGGATCGTTGCGCGACGTCGAGGCCATAGTGGTGCCAAGCTGGATGATCTGCAGCATGAGAGACAGGCTCATCTGTAGCCTGTCCATGCGCCCAAGCAAGTACTCGATGCCATGTTTCTTGAAGCACCATTTGAACCTCTGTCTCACCGAAGGTGAAGGTGTACCGTCTTGTTTCTTCGTCCGTACTCGATCGAGCATAGCATTGATTTCGCTGAAGACAGCATTGCTCTCGTCCAGCACTTGTTCGGCTATGCGAACTGCTTCTTGGGAATGGACGGATTCTGCTTGGCCAAGTACAGCCGCTGTCTGTTTCAGGAGGAGCGAGAAGAGCGTCACGCTCTTAGATATGGCGTGAATCTCGGCCGGCGCATTGGCTATTTCGCAGCTTACGGCATTCAAGATCAAGGACAGTCGGAAGCCCGCGCCAGCGACACCGACTATAGAGGCGACAATCTCTGCAGCATCTGTTAGATCATACTGTACAGGCTGTAGAGTGGTGCACCTACCTATTCCAGACATGTTCGCTCAACAGTTCCTCGCTGCTCAGCCAACGAGTGACAACATCAGCTTGAGTTCATGATTAGTAACAAGCCAGTAGATCAACGCACACAGACGCGAACGAGGATGAAAGCAAGTCACGGTGGGCACTGCTGAGGCAATTGTAAGATTCGGCAGCCTGTTCGTCAAGTACACGCGAGGCGCATTCCACAGTATTCTGTATTGGTACACAACACTAGTAGGTGCATGGCCTGTTCAGGCTTCGGTGGCAATGGGAGGCAACGGACTGGTGATGTTGCGAGGCAGAGACCCCCTCATCATGCACGACATGGAATGACTTCATGCAGTTCGCAACATCATGAGTGAGCCGGGGCTAACTTAGCGAATAAGTCACCTGAAGTTATTGCTGCACCGGTTGCAGGAACACGAAACTTTGCGTTTTGGCTATTGAGCGTGTGACACCAAGATCCAAAGCTGTGAGTCGGCGGCGAGAGAAGCCTGAAGTTACTGCCACTGCCACCGCGGGCCTCGAAGATGACAGCATCATTTGGTGGACTGACCGGGCCGGCGCCATTGCAGGGATGTGACAACTAACGCAACACGCTGAGGCGAAATAGGAGAGTCAACACGAGTACTGTATTACAGTGGATAAGTTAGTTTGGGGAGGAGGGACTTTTTGCTGGAAGGAGTTGTGCCTTCACTTTGTTGCACTGCACTGGCCGCCAAGTCCAGCTGCGATTCCAAAATCTCCGGGGGTGCTCCAGCAGGCCGAAGGTGAAAGTGCGACACGCTAAAGATGAACAGCGACATGAACGCGTTACCCGCCAAAAACACGCGAATATGCGTCATTACGACGCGGGTAGAAAGTGCAGGAGCGATTGTAGTTTGAGAGCAGTCGCAACTTCCACCTCTGCCATCGCGACCATCGTAGTTGTTTGAGGCGCCTGCCTCCTGAGTCGGTCTGACAGTGGGCTCTGTCGCGACAAATTGAAGATGCCTGCACGATCACGACAAGCAAATACTCGAGCGGCAGCCCCACCGCAGCAGGAGGAAGGTGCATACAACATACCCAACCTCGACTTCAACGAAGCTCTATCGTGGCGCGCAGGAAGAGCCATCCCCGTCGCCGACCTACTGCCGCGCCTGCAAAAGCTGTCAGCCGAGCTGAGGAATGCCGAGCAGGGCAGCGTCGACGTCAAGGACATTGCTAAGCTAGCCAACGACCTGGTCAGCCCCAATCTACTCGGCCACAAGGACAAGGGGATAAGAGCATGGACCGTGTCATGTGTGGTCGATATCTTGAACCTGACCGCCCCAAATGCTCCTTACAACAACTCACAGCTGCGCGACATCTTCACCGTCATCGTCAACACTATCCTGCCTGCCCTCGCCGACCCTTCCAATGCTTACAACACCCAACACCAATACATCCTGGACCAGCTTGTCGATACCCAAAGCATCGTGCTCATCGCTGATATCCAAGACAACGAGCGCCTTCTCAGCCAACTATTCTCAGTGTGCTTCGACATTGTTGCTGGTTCGGGGAGGAATGCATCGGGTGTCGACCTTGCGCAGAGTGTCGTCTTCCAGATAGGTGTTGCGCTCAACACCGTGGTGGAGGAGGCCACCCTGCCCCAGGATGTGATCGACATCATCATCTCCCAATTCTTGCGCGTTGATCCGCGAAGCAACGTGCAAGAGCAGCCCAAGAAGAAGAAAGCTGGAGATACCAAGGACAAGTCACAATCAACCCTTCTTCTGAAAGATTATCCCCCAGCCTATCACCTCGCCAAAAATGTCTGCACCACGTGTTCAGAGAAAATGTCTGCTGCCATAGGCAACTATTTTGGTACCATCATCACAAGCGCAAGTGCAGCAATGGCCGATGACGACGATGGAAAGGTAAGATCAGCTAAGCGGCTTCTTCATCAGGACAGCGACAGCGAGGATGAGAACCAGGACACTCTCAATGATCTGCGAAAAGTCCATCGTCTGGTCCGAGAACTGTGGCGAGCATGCCCAGATGTGTTAAACAATGTCATCCCACAACTTGAGCTCGAGCTTGCCGCCGACTCCGCCTCTCTTAGACAACTTGCTGTTGAGACTCTGGGAGACCTCGTGGCAGGTGTCGGCCTTGCCGGCCTGCCTGATCTTTCTCCTCTGGATCCAGCTGCTTTTCCCTTGCCAACCATCGAGCACGACACCTTTGTGCCATTGTCGAGCAATCCACTCCTAACTCCATCCTCGCCAAAGCCATTCATTCATGTACATCCCCACGCATACCAAGCATGGCTTGGGCGGAGGATAGACAGAGCTGTACCTGTGCGATCCGCATGGGCTGCGGCTGCCAGCAGGATCCTTTTGACCAGAGCAGGCGGTATCGGCCTCGACACGCAAGAGCAAAATGTGCTAGTATCGGATTATGCGCACATGTTAAAAGACGTTGACGATAAGGTTCGCCTTGCTGCTTTGCACAATCTAGAAAGCTTCCCATATTGGTCGGTTATTGAGGTCCTGGGAAGCGACGGCGGCCTGTCTCAGCCGGCATCCTTGCTGTCAACAATTGCGGAGCGAGTGACAGACAGGAAGCGCGACGTACGCGAACAGGCGATGCTGCTGCTCGGAAACATGTGGGGCGTGGCATCTCAGGACATTGCCAATCACCATGATCGTGTGCTCACTATACTTGGTCAAGCTCCAACAAAACTGCTGTCAGCCATGTTTGTCAAGGACATCCACATCAATGCCTGGATTTCGAGGGTGCTGTACGAGTGCTTGCTGCCTTTGACTTATCCTCCGACAAAGTCCAAGAGCTTAGAAAATGCTAAAGGCGAGCTTGGCATCTCCGGTGATCCTGATTCTATCCGCGTCAAGAGGCTGCTTACTCTTGTGCGTGATTTGGACGAAAAAGCGAAGCTGGTCTTTTTCGGTATCCAGAAGCGTCAAGCAGAAATGAGCAAGGCAATAAGCATGTTTCTGCAGGCCTGTGAAAACTACAATGGCGGAGTCGCCGACGACTCGGCTGAAGAGAAGAGATTAGAAGGGCAACTAGGACGCTTCATTGAATCCTTGTCAAGGCAGATGCCTGACGCGTCCAAAACTTCCAGTGACCTATGGAAATTTGCAAAGACACACGACAGGCGCAACTACCAATTGATCAGGTTCATGACAGGCGCGGATCATGACTTCAGGACAATGACCAAGGCCATGAAGGAACTCAACAAGCGGCTGACTAGTGATGGTATGACCACAGTGCTAGAAACGTTGACGCCTATCCTATACCAGTGTGCTCTCATCAGCTACAATAGGAGCCATATACCCGCAATCTTGGAATACGCAAAATCAGCGGCTACTGGGTTTGCTGAGGTGGCTCAAGAAGTGCTCAAGGAGATTTCTGAGAAAGTACCTGAAGTCATGAAGACACACATCCAAGTCCTGTGCAAAGAGCTTCAGGACGCGGCTCCATCAGAGAAGGAAGCAGAACCATTGACGGCGGTAGACTCTTTGAAAGCATGTGCCGCGTTCGCCAAACGATTTCCCGACGAAGTGCCTAAAGATCGAAAATTTGTGGTTTCAATGATGAGTTTTGTGCTCTACTCGACATCGCCCAAGGCGGCAAAGCACGCTGCTAGTATAGTGCTGACTACCTCTGATAAGCAAGACTTTCATGCTAAAGATATCTTGACAAAAGCTATCAAAAGGCACGATTCAGGAGCCAAAAACAAGCTAGCACAGCTTGCAGCCATTGCTCAAGTGTGCCTGCACTCACCAACCGCTGCAAATGATGAGGATGATCAGATCTTGAACATTGCTATCACCAGTACGCTTCTGAAGAACGAATCTCCACGGACAGAAGCTCATGATCCCAACGCTTGGGACGAAGACATCGATGAAGAGACAGCTGCTAAACAGCTCGCGTTAAAGATTCTGGTTAACAGGTGCAGATCAGGTGACGAAAGCGCAAGAGAATCGTTCAATACCTTGGCCTCTTCTGTCATAGATGTTCTGGTAGAAGTCATCAGAAAGGATGGCGAATATGCACCTACGGAAGATACGCCATCTGCCCAGAGGAATTATCTGCGGCTAATAGCAGGCCGTTCTATCTTAAAGCTTTGTCGATACAAACCACGATGCGAGGAGCTTGTGTCGCCCAAATTTTTCATGGACGTCGCATGGATGTTCATGAGTCGACCGTTTGGCGTACGAAGGGGCCTCATCCAATCTCTCAAGAAGTATCTCTTGACGAACAAATTGAATGCCCGCTGGACGACAGCTCTTTTTCTCACAGCCTTCGAACCCGACACTGCCTTGTTCACATCTACCGTTGCGTGGTTGAAATCACGCACGGCATTCTACGGACGACAACAGAAACAAGCTCGACCGTCTGGAGACAAGAAAACAGCTGTTCAGAATATTGTGGAGATTCAGTTTGCGCGTCTGCTCTCGTTGCTCGTCCATTACCCAGATTACCCAAGCAAAGGCGACCCGGCATATGAAGCCGATGTGCTCGACCTTTCGCATTTCATGCTGCATTACCTTCAGTCATGTGCGAACGAGGACAACCTGTCGCTCATTTTTCATATCGCGCAACGCACCAAGCAAGCAGCGGATGCGGTCTCCAATTCTGAAAAGATGGACGAACGGCTCTACACTCTCTCTGATCTCGCCCAAGCCACGATTCGCAACTATGCTGACCAGATGGCCGGCAGTGCGAAAGGTGTGAATCTGCTTCAGACTTGGCCAGGCAAAGCACATCTGCCGGCATCACTTTTCAAACCTATCAATGGTCATGCGAAGGCGCAGGATATCGCAAACAAGAATTATCTGCCTGAAGAGGTCACCGAGCAGCTTGAGCCAACCGTGCGAAAGTGGGTAAAGATTGCTAGGCATGGCGGAAACCCCAATGCGAAGAAGACCGTGCCCACCGGTTCAAACAAGAAGCGCAAATCATCTGTATCAGTTGACCTCGATGACGATGAAGTTGATGCAATAAGGAAGTCTGCGAAGAAGTCGAAGACCAGGAAGGCCGATACTGCGCTGCTGATTCGAAAGACGCCCAATGCGAAGAAGAGAAAGAGTGAGGCTGTGATGAGTGTTGAGCAGCCTAGTCGGAAAAGTGCACGGACGAGTACGGCCAGAAAGGTTCACTACGAGGAGAGCGATGAAGATGAAGAGGATGCAGACGACACGCATAATATCGTGAAGTACAACCCTGCACCAATGGACAAGTACAAGCACAAGTCAAAGAAGACTGCAACACCAGAAGTTGACGAAGAGGATGAGCAAGATGAAGTCATTGATGAGGAGGAGGATGAGGCGGGCTCGCCAACGCCCCACGGAAGAGAGCTGGAAACCGATGAAGCAGTAGTTGAGGCTGAAGACGGCCACGATATTGTAGAGCTGGAAGAACCTCAAGATGCGGAAATGACTAATGGGCATGATGAAGCTGTCGGCGCGGCTGAGGAAGCACGCGAGGAGGCGTTCTCAGAAGGTGGAGAAGCAGGAGAAGAAGCTGAGGAACAAGCCGAAGAAGAAGCCGAAGAAGAAGCCGAGGAAGAAGCTGAGGGAGAAGCTGAAGCAGAGGAGGATTCGGCCGAAGAGGAAGGGCAAGAGGCAGAACCGGAACCAGAACGAGAGCCAAGTCTGCCAAAGAGCAAAAGAACTAGCAGAGGGAGACCTGCAGCGCCGCCCAAAGCGACTAAAAACACAAAGACCAATCCCCAGGCGAAAGAGGCGAAAACTGCGAAAGAGACGAAGAAGGCGAAGGCTAAGTCACCTGCTCAGAAGAAAGCGTCCGTGCAGACTTCATCACCAGCTGCTGAGCCTGCGAGGAGGAGCACGAGACGAACGAAGGCATGAGCGAGCTAATGCAGCAAACGTTGTGAATAGTGAGCTGATAACATGTGGCGTGGTGTGGGTAACGTTTCGGCATACATAAGCAACATCCCGTTGATATATTCTATGTCGTGCTATGTCTAGACTTCAGCTACATCTTGTTGCCACGTGAACTGTGATCTATCCCATACGCAAACGAACGTGCTGACAGTACTCCATCCTTCGCAACCTTGCATGCTGTTGCTCGTGGCAGATTCGTGACAAGCAGAAAGCGACAGTATCGCGGTTGTGATACCGAAATCTATGCAGAGAGTGAGTAATCACCTCGTGGTCGACTTGATCGTGCTCAGGTGGTGAAATTGTTAGCATCACCTAATACTATAAACAGGCGTTTACCTCCAATTTCACGGTCAGCCCGTACTTGCATGTCTCTAATCGCAGCATTTTGTGGTTCAGATCATTTGTATTTGCTGTTACACCTTCGCCCCTTTTTTAGCTTCTCCGAGATGGTTTTCACCCTATTACATCGTGCTTGACCGTTATGCTCACCTGTTCTCTACGATCTCCGCACCCTCCAAGCCAGTGATTGAAGCAAATCAAGATCGCTTCCGATCATATCTACAACCCGCAACTCCAACGCGTGATGAATGTTGTCACTATCAAGACTCGCCGTTCATCTTGCTAGAACGATTTGTTATCCTTCGACAACCATGTGACGGGTTCATGAAGGGAGACGGGATGCCCTGCTGTAGTAAGGGTTGCAACGCTGGAGACTTCTTGAGGTAGTTGCATAAGCCCAGCGGGATGAATGAATACCACGTAGACGCCACCGTATGCAACGTATGCTGCTTCTGTACCGACGGCTGATGTTTTCCTCGCAACGACAAGATCAAGCATGACATCGTCGATCACATGCCATTTTAGCGTCTTTCGCCTGACCCTCACTGTGACAGGAAATACTCTTCCACCGAGTCGATATCTTGTTATTCACTTCGACCATTGTGCTTGCGTACGCGGACTTGATGCCATCCACCTTCTCGCCCGCCCCGGGGCTCTTGCTTCTTTGGTGCCACCCGCATGCAGTGTACACGCGAAAGAAGATGGAGGCTGGATCGTGCTCGACGTATCGCTTCCTGATACCTAGTGATAGTATGCTTTTACGCCACAACTGACATGTCGCAGACACGTCTCTGAGTGCAATAAGAGTCCGAAGATTTGCCTTGTAGTCGTTTCCATATGAGTTGCACAAGTGTTGGAATATGAGCTGCAGTACTTCATGGGGCATGTCGTTCATTTGTGGCATCTTTCATCACCGAATTCGACGGAGGAGAATCAGATTGCAGAGCTGTCACGCTCGAGGTCGCTGTTTGAGTAGTCCAGCTCAATGGAACCTGGGTGGTTTCGGCAGTCCGGGTCTTTGCTTTGCTTCGATATTGACAAGGTTTGCGTTGGGATGGAATGTAGCTTTCAAGCGTGCACTTGTGCTGGATTGTTTCGTTATATGCACAAGGACGCGACTGATACAGATGTCTCGCCATGTTCGTTCTTTCCAATAACAACAGACTGTTACACATATGTTAGCTTCACGAGGGTAATTACTCCATTAGTCGATCCTGCTCAACCACCAACGAATGAGACCAGAATGCTAAGTATTTTGACAGCAGATCCAGCTGCTGCTAGAAAAGGAAACTTCGAACTCAGACATGAAGACAAAACTACGCTGCAACCAGCGAATCGACACAGTGATGCAGATCAGATGACTATACTCTTCATAATCAGAGCACGAGTCGTGCGATCCTTGGAAGATCTGGTGCAGGATGCCCAACGACAGAGAGTTGATACGCACTGTCATTGCAGCTTGTTGAGCAAGACGTTGCGTCCTACTCGCATTAAGGGGCGTACTACGGTCGTTCAGCATTGTCGCAATCGCCGTCGATGTATTCCTCCGTTTTCACTAGGCGGCTGCTCCTTTTGTCAGCTACCTGGTTCATCGACGTCGAGTAAGCTCAGCAAGCATGCTGTCGAGATCGAAACGCGCCGGCAGAAGCGTCGACGGCACAGCACCAGGTGAACGACATCGGTGACAGGCATAGCCCTTTACGAAACCCAAGGTGGGAAGTCGGAATCCAGAGCTCACCCCTGTCAAGTGAGATCAATTGAGACTCGCTTGGTCCAAACACGCTCCGGCAGCATGATCTAATCTCCGTGTCTCCACATCAACATCCAAGCTCTCTCCTTACCCGTGTGACAACGACCACTCATTCGCAATCAACGTCCATGACCGGGATTTTCGGTGGCTTCCTGACACATGTCGTGAGTCTGTCGACTGTCTCAAAAGTCTTGGTAGATTGGCAACAAGCCAAGGTCTGGAATGACACCTGAGCAATTGCCAAACTCGTCCTTACGGAGTACATTGTACATGATCCCATATTGGGCTTGGAAACCTACGCCACCATGCAAACTACGCATTTGCGGCGTGCGCAATCACATTCCAAGAAGAACAAACTGGCTGGACGCATGTCGCACATGGTACATGGTCCATATTTGCCAGATCCATCTGTCTATTTCTGTCAATGCGATTCCACCCGGGATGACCTTGCTTTTCACGATTTCATCTGGTGGTTTACCGTCCAGCCGAGTTGCACGTCTTATGAGCAGGTACCCTCTGTCTTGTCGGTTTGGCTTCGTTCCATATCTCTGCAAATCAACAGTCGGCGTCGTGATACTCGTTCGCTTTGCATTCTAGATCTGTTGCGCTTCACTCTTTCGCGCGATAGTATCGTCCACTCATTTACAGCGAGAACAAGCAGCAGCAGCAGCAGCAGCAGTACAGTCACTCGTTCGTTGTTTCTACTGCGATGCTAAGAACTAGCTAATAACATAATTCGGTTGGTACCCCTACCTGTTCCTCGACCGAATGTGCAGGTGCTCATAGGTGATAGAAACACGCTGGTAAACAACACCCACGAATCAACCTCAAGACACCCCAAAAGCACCCACACCACAATGGCAGGTGTGCGGGACCCAGCGTTCTGGCGAAGGTTCTCAATGGCCATCCACATGGACGAGGAGACGGGAGTGAGCAGGAGCAACACCGACAGCAGCGAGGCACCGAAGACAAAGGAAAGACCTCCGATGAAACACACGTAAGCACTGCCAGACACAGGCGCGACGAGGAGCAGAGAGAGAGCACAAAAAGCTGACTGACAACCCTGCAGAGACTCATGGCTCGAGAGACACCGCAAGAAACAGAAGCGCGCGTTCTGCTGCGGCTGGATCATCGTGCTCGTCACGATATTGGTGCTGCTTGGGATAGCCGCGGCGTGTCTCTGGGTCTTCAAAATCGGCCCGTTCGGTAACATGAGATGAGGCCTGGCAGCGGACGGTTGACGCCGGATGACGCATGAATGTTACGAAGCACGCCGGACGCGAAGACGAGGACGAATGGCAAGGGACGCTGGAGATCAAACGTCAGGCGCGAGTACTTCGGCGGAAAATGGCCTGGGAATGGCTGAATACGTGCAACATAGACACATCTTATGGGAATAAATCCTCGACCAGAGCAGAGGCGTTACGGGTCACGGAAGCCTAATATGGACACGCTGGGCAAAAGGTACTATGGACAATTGGGGTTTCTTGAAAAGAATCGAATCTTCATTACCAGCTCCGCGAGGTCATTTCTGCCATCATCCGAGCTGTAAAGCATCGAGCTGTAGACCACAGGACCCGACGCTCATCATGTAGTCCTGATGCACCTTTCTCCGAGGGCACCAAGCTGCCCCAGTCTGCCTACCGGCCTTTCTTCTTTGTCATACCTCGAATATCTGATAACACCACTCCAAAAATCCCGAATCAGTGATTGGCAAGCATTCCTCCTTTGTTGACACCTAATCGCCGTGTGGTGGTCTTTGGTCGTGCATACCACACCCGTACAGCTTCTGGATAGTCATTTCGACGATGTCATATCGGCAGCCACAGACAAGGCCTACTCAGCGCTCGCTTGCTGACGATGTATTTCTCCGTCTGCCGTAGTCGCCGACTTTCTTGTCTTTGTCGCCATTTCTTCCTCTTGCCCGGGGTTTGTCCTCCAGCTCGCGTGAATCCGACTGCATGTGACGAGCTCTAGATTCCAGTTTCGCGTTGGGAGCATCAAGTTCAGCCTTCGCCACACGAGGACTCTATCCTCTCTTCCTTGTTGGCTCGGGGGTCGGACTCCTGCTCATACTCCTCTCATCGCGTCCTCTCTCCTTCAGCCACTTCTTGGTCCCCAGCTCCAACTCGCGGTCCAACTCAGCACTGGGCTCCTTCCGATGTATGAAGTTACAGAAACCGCCTCTCACGCATCCCTCTCCACTATTGAGCCTACAACAAGCCTCCCTAAAGTCTGTCACCGGGCTCAATTCGCAGTAGATGGGCCGTGCCGCGTACCAGCGACTGTTCAGCGCATCACACGCTTTCTGCGCATCCTCCTCGTATTTGAACCGCGCGTACACATTCCCAATCAGATGATCGTTGTTGTTGTCGCACACGACGACCTCTTCCACCTCGCCGTACTTGCACATCTCACACCAGAAGTCCTCATAGAAGGCGTCGAAATGATTCTGGAGCTGTGACGGTGTCATCTTGTTGCCAGGGGTGTAGGCTGGGTTCTGGTAGAGGTTGGGGAGGAGGATGGTCTGAGAGTAGGAGGGCTTGACGTGTTTACGAGAGCAGCGGTCGCCGTGGCGGCAAGCGCCGATCTTGTAGTAGAAACTGCAGTTGACTTTGTCTTGTTCTGTGCCGAAGATGGAGGCGAGGTAGTTGGCCATACTTGCGAGTGGTTTGGAAGTTGCTCTGGGGGGTTTGGCCGGATTTCTGTTTGATTTCGAGGTCGTCGCAGTAAGCAATCGGCTTGTGTGCGAACGATGATGATAGAGGCGGCCAAGCGATTCTCTCGCGATATAGGCAATGAGCGATGCTGGTTGTTAGAGTCGCGTTGGATTGAATAATGGACGAAGGCGCAAGCAAGAAGTCGCGACTGCGATCTGCAATAATTCAAGAAGGCGCGATCAAGTCATATCACGTGACAGTCGGCATTGCTGCCTCAGGCTTTCTAGCAGCTTCGACTGAAGCAGGAGAGGGAATTGTGCCCTTTGCTGATTAGAGAAATTTAATACGATGGCCAGTCCATGATATAGTGTAGATGCCATACCACACAAGGTATAGATCGAAGAGCACTGGCACATCCCCAGCCTGACGCATGGCCGTCAAGTCAGACCACCTGCTGTAGCTAGAAGGCTTGCTGCCAAGGCTACGGATAGAGCTCCGAGCTTCAGCCAATGACAAGCGTTTCCTTAATTCTCTCCTGCTGCTGGCCGTCAACTGCATAGCATCTCACTCACGACTCTCCGCTCTCCCACGTTCCTTACCTCGACGCATAACTCACCATGTCGGCAGCACGAGGTCTCGTCCGACTGACGAGAAGTGTCCCGTTGCGAGCTTCCTTCACCACCCGAAGAACATTCGCCGTTGCTGCGCCGAAATGTACGTCAACCTCGCGTCGGACGAGAAGAAGGACCCCTCGTTGCGGTAGAAAGAAGTAGGCTTGATGCTGATGAGATTGTGCTGCAGGGAAGGAGGCTTCGAAATACGACCCCAAGCCCGGCGACCCAGAAGCAAAACTCATGAAATTCGATGGTGAGCACAACCTCGGATCAGTCCCAGTCAGACAGCTGGAATGCACGCATACTGAAGACTCCCGTGATCACAGAAATCAAGACCGAAGAAGACCTCCTCCCGCCTGGTGCTGAGCCAGGTACTATCCCTACCGATCTGGAACAGGCCACCGGTCTCGAACGTCTCGAAATCCTCGGAAAGATGCAGGGCGTTGATATCTTCGACATGAGGCCTCTCCCCTCAGACAGAGTTGGTACGTAGGACCCCGATAGACTGGAAAACAGTGCAGAAAGTGGACAGAGAGCTGTGACTGACGCGTACGCCATAGGCACATTTAAGGATCCTATCGTCGTTCGATCTGCTGGAGAAGAGCTGCAATTAGGTTGCACAGGTTGCCCTGCTGACTCACACATTGTTAGATGGCTGGTGGTAAGTAACAAGCATATTTCAACCCCACCTCGCAAACGCCTCCCGACGCAAGGACAGCGCTGATGATCTTAGGTATCACGAAAGCGACCATATGAGCGATGCGACGAGTGCGGTAGCGTATACAAGATGAACTACGTTGGACCAGCCGATGACCCACACGACCACGGCCACCATGGTTACGAAGAGCCCAAGACCATGGCCGACTACGTCAAGCCCGAATACTGGTACCGATAGACAACCACGGTGGTGCGCATCGAGGCGTTTTCTTTGAGCAAATCATGTATATAAGTTTATTGGGGTTCTGTTGATTCAGTATTCCAATTGAGACTTTTCCATGGATTCGAGCAAGCTTGATTACTTCTAGAAGTGACTGACACCAAGTGGCGCGAGTGGTTCGTGGTTTTTGTGATGGCAACAGCCTATCATATACGCAAGCAGCACTAAGGTAGGTGCAGGCGTTTGTTCGCAGAAAGTGCCAGCTAATATCAGGTCCTGCCACCACAATCCATAGCGGATTACACTTCGTCGCGCAGTACAAAGAAAATTCGTCACTCATGGATTCCAGAATGTGAAAGGGCTTGCCTGAGCAGGTACTAGAGACCCTGCATTGCGGCCTTGTTTCGACAGCGAGTGATCTCTACGAACTACTTCTAGCTTTGCTGATGTGTGCATGTACATTCTCATCATATCTTACTAATTATTTTCTGAAACCCAGGATGGACGCTCGAAATCCCCCGAGAGTTGTCCGCCAGCCTCCACGAGAGCAGCAAGAGTCTGCGCAGTCGTGGCCGATGGGAGGCGTACATTCCTCTCCTCCCCCACTTCAGCAACCTTTTCCACTCCCGCAGAGCTGGCCATCACCAGAGCAAGCAGCTCAACACGGACTCCCCAGGCATCCATCAAGCTTCAACCCAGCATGGGAGCAGATTGGCGACGTCACTCAAGCCAGTCGATATGACCGGAAGAGCACTTTTGTGGATTCACCAGAGCACTCAGACGTCCAGTACAACGCTGACGACGTTAACAACGACAACGGCGAAATTAGCCTTCGACAGCAACCACGTATACCTATGCCAAGTGCACAATCGAATACTCGCCGTGAGCCACCGGTTGAACCTCCACCTAACCGTTTCTTGGACTTTCGTGCCGTCGCACAGGCACAGTTAGACGCCGCGTTGGGCCCGGATGCTCCTTCACAATTCGGTATCAGTTCAAAGAGTTACATGCATACTGCTCGTCCTACCTTCGAGAATGGAGCAATATCTGTCACTCGGGGACAAGTTGCATCCGATCTCAAGCGTCCTCCACCAGCAAAGTCCACTCCACAACTTAGCGCGGTAAATCAAGCTCCTTCGAACATCGCAGATCCTTTCGTACACGCGCCATCAAATGAAATGTTGGCGACCACAATTGATGTGCCATTCACCCACGTTCAGGAGACAAGGAACTACAACAGGCCTTTCCAAGTCGGAGACGAGGTACACGTTCTAGATCCGAAAGGGAACGATCAATCTGGCGTCGTAACGTACATTGTCAGTGGTACAACGTCTGAGGGTGATGTCTGCACTATCCGATCAGTCAGAGATCTAGTGGTCCCCACCGGTCGTCTGTTAAGAGCTCCAGTGCGTTACATGGACCAGGTCGACGTCTTCAAACCAAGACTCCGTACCAAGAACGGACACCAAACACTTGCGGTAGAGAAGGTCGATTCTGGTCTTGTCAAGCAGCGATCGGTCGTGGATGGGAAGAGAAAGTACAACGTCGTCAGCCTTACCGCGCAACAGACATATACCGACCTGGATGACAATATGATCGCGCTTGTAGCTCGCTTCGACCCTAACACAGGAGATTACAGACCACCTTCCAACAGTCACGAATAGGTTTAGGGTGTCAGGCAGGTTCACAATGGCTTTAGTAAGGACCACGAGATCTCAGCGTTCTCGTGCGCTGCGAGAGTGGTCCAGTCCACTTCCCTCATCACCCTAGCAAGTGATCTGGAACAGCTTTGTAGAGTAGTTGAGCACGCTGCAGCACATTTGAAATTCGGAACGAACCTATTAAACCTGACTACCATATGCCCACTTCTGAATTCTTCGGTGTAGTCTTTTACAGCCTGTCTGATGCTGTACCGGAAACCTGTCTGGCGAACCAGTGTCGGCCAGAACTCCTCCCAGCAGCATTTTAGTCGGTCCCGCAGCCTCATATATGGATAATTTGGGCATCCCGAGGTCAAGTCCTCAAATCTTTGCTTAAGTTTTTGACCATCTACTATTGAACCATTACTCGCACTTGATAAACAGCCTTTGATATCTAATCATGCCTTAGATCGTGATCGCGATTCTCCCTGGCCGCCCTCAAGTTGCCGTGTCCTCTCCGTGCCAAGTCCAAGCCAAGATACAATACAATGAGGCATGCGTCGCGAGCTCACTCGATCCTCGCTTCAAACATCTGGAAGTAGGAGTGAGTAAACGACAATAGCTAATCCACTACACCGCGTCGGGCCGTCTTGTACGATCCTCTCACCGAAAGCAAGTGAGATGGCGATTTGAGCTTGCAGTAGTGAGTGGAAGCCAAGTCAGATCTATGACGTGCTGCTCTCCGCCATTTGCCATCGCCCTCTGCAGTTGTGCACGAGTGTAAATACTACCGCCCCCCAGTACTGCAGTGGCACACACGCGTGCTCATTCTCCATCCCTAGTAGATACTCTATTAACTCTCACACACTCTCACACACTCTACTGTGCTCGTTGCCACAAACAGAATCACTCGCGGAGAAACCACAGTGCATGTCAGCAGCAGCTGCTCAACCAGGCTGGGGAAACTACATGGCTTCTCTCATCATCGGCGCGAGCTTCCTCGTGTCGCAAAAGATTAAAGACAAGAAGGACGCGAAGAGGGACGCCAAGGCCAAGGGGTACCAGAAGCGCTACCAGGAGCTGGAGGATGAGCACAAGAAAATGCAGCCGAAGGCGAACGGGCAGAGCGAAGAACGAGGCGGGGCAACGACAAGTCTCGCGCAAAGCACGGATGGGACGAGATCGGAGGAGAAGCGACGCCCGAGTGCGGAGAGCAGTAGGTCTGAGGAGGACGGGCCTGGCCGATGGGTGGATGAAGCGAATTTAGAGAAGACCAAGGCGTAGGCGGGCGATCAGGCGAGACGAGTGGTGTAGTGTTGGCTGGACTTGTCGTTCGAGGGTACTGTGGTCGCTTTGGATGATTGCCCGGGAGTGCTTGGAGTCCTGCGATGGTTCGGCTTGGAACAGATGTTGCGCTGCTGGTATCTGGCCTTCCTCAAAGGCTATTCACTTGAGCTACGAATGGCGTTTTGGGGGATGTTTTCACGATGGCTGTGATGCCTGTCAGATAGAGGCTTGGTCCGTCTGAGCCCATAATCAAGTCGAGCACACTATGGAGTAACAGTCCGTGTCACCTGTATAAACGATGTCGCGGACGTGCGTGGTCAGTCAAGGTGTATCTCCAAGTCGACAATCCCGAGGTCTGCGCCCTCATGGGCCCGTGCTGACGATGATCCATCGAGCAAGCGCAGATCCAGCATCCAAGCCAATCATGAGCCGCCAAAATGTGGTTTCTACCATCAGCTTCCCCAAAGTCTGAAGGTTGCCGTCATAACCGAGGTGTTTATGCACACCTTTGCTGCTCCCCCGGACGCTTCTGCAAGGTCGATTCCCTGCCTCGCATTCGGCCTCCCTACGAGTCGCGGGACTTCGTTTCCAGCAACATCATGACAGCCTCTGGCAGTTTAAGATTGGGCTAAGCTCAACGCCAGTCCCAGGCTTACAAAAGATGCTCTGGGTGATCTCCGTTGCAGGGTCTCGCATATCTGCGACAGGTCCCTATGTTGGGGATATGGTCTCTTCTCCCCCAAGGATGTCGGGCCTGAGGAAGTATCAGAATTACTAACGTGCCTTTCGTTTTTGATTGTTTCTCCTTGGTGTGTATAGCGAGGGCAGCTCTTTGACCATGAATGTGTCTTCACCTCAGCTTACACGAACGACGTCTTCCAGCGAGACTCTGTATGATAATGAGGCAGTTCCTCCTCCTCCGAACTTCCTGAATGAGGACAAAGGCACAGATGGACCGTCTTTATCGGGCCCGCAGGTCATTCCATTACATGACAAGGCGGAATACGTGGAAATGCACCAGGAAGAGGAGAGTGTCGATACACGGCAGATCATAACACTCCCATTGAGCGACCCAGAACACCCGAACAACTGGCCGAGATGGAAGAAAGGGTTGGTTATGTCAGGTGGCATAATGGCTGTCATTCACAGTACCCTCGGATCGAGTCTGCCCAGCAATGCTGTGACATACATCGCAAGGACCTTCAATGTCACCAGCGAGTTACAACAAGCGCTGCCGATTTCGATATTCTTGGCAGGCTACGTGTTCGGTCCCACGGTTTGCGGACCGCTGTCGGAAAACTTCGGCCGCAAGCCTGTGATGATGACCTCATTCTTGCTGTTCACCATCTGGACAATGGCATGCGCCGTGGCGTCGACATGGGGCAGCTTCCTGTTCTTCAGATTCATGTGTGGAGTGACGGCGAGCGCCCCAATTGCGTGTGTTGGCGGCATCTTCGCAGACATCAATGCTGATCCGAGAGCTCGTGGAAGAACGATGGCCATGTTCATGGTCGCGACCATCCTGGGTCCAATTTGTGCACCACCGCTATCTGGCTTCGTTGCAGAGAACACGAGCTGGCGCTGGGCGTTTGGCGTAGCTGCTCTTTTCGCGGCTGCCACTATACCCCTCGTGGTATCCATGCCGGAGACGTACGCCCCTATCATCCTCAGCAAGCGAGCCGCCAGACTGAGGAAAGAGACTGGAGACCAGAACATTATTGCACAGTCAGATCTGCAAAAGAAGTCGTTCAAATACGTCATGAGCGTTGTCATGACCAGACCATTCCGCATGCTGTTCCAGGAATTAATAGTGTCGACAACGTGCCTGTACCTGGCTTTGTGCTACGGTATCTTCTACCTTTATTTCGAAGCATATCCAATCATCTTCCTCGGCCCAGACAGCGTCTACGGATATTCTCCAGGCATTGCCGGTCTGACCTTCCTACCTATTGCCATCGGAGGGTTTGTAGCTGGCGGAATATTCATGAGTTGGGATTTCATTCTCGCTCGAGCACATGCCCGGAAAGCTCCGTGGTCGCAGAGGGAGGAGTCCCGAAGGTTACCACTGGCGCTGCTTGGGGGGCCTCTCTTCGCGATCTCCATGTTCTGGCTTGGATGGTCGGCAAAACGAGGCGTTTTCTGGTTGGCACCCGTTGCATCGGGCGTCACGTTCGGCATAGGTTTCATGTTGATATTCATGGCGATGTTGAACTATCTTTCGGACGCGTATATGACCTTCGCGGCTTCGGCTCAGGGCATTGCAAGCACCTGCCGAAGCTTGCTGGGTGTGCTGTTGCCGCTGGCTGCGCACAGCATGTTCCAGAAACTTGGAATAGCGTGGGCGTGTTCAACACTGGGATTCCTGAGTCTTTTCCTGGGCATGGTCCCTGTGCTGTTCATGATCTTTGGGGAGAAAATTAGAGCTAATAGTAAGTTTTGTCAAGAACTGAAAGCACTGCACGAGAAGGAGCTTGAGGAGAAGGAGAGGCAAGATAAGTCTAGAGCGCAGCAGGTATAGATGATGACACCAATAGAATATCAATTCTAATGCATGCCAAAGCCCTGACAGAGGTAGGTTCTTAGATAATGTGCGAGCACTGACCACGAAAGCAACCGAAACTTGACTTTGGTTCCGATGGTTTGATAGTTTTTTACAAAGTGACTGAGATGTGGGGTACTGTAAAAAGACGATGAAGAGGTCTTGCAAGAGAACAGATGTATAGACACTCTGCCTAGGTTCGCACTGCCCCTCTGCACACACTGGCTAGGCTAGGCTAGGCTCGAGAAATGGCTCGTGAGGAAGTCGACGAGCTAGTGAGCCTTGTGGTGCCAACGGGTGGAACGGCGTCCAGCACCAAGAGCTCGCATCCGCTTGCGTCTTCCAAATGTCTTGGCCTCGCTTCGCGCAGTCTCCAAGGGCCCCATGTGCTTTCACCAATCATTTCCAAGGGTGGTGTCCTTGTTCTGGGAGCTTGGTGCAGCTCCGATTCGTCGCGCAGCGCCTTCGCCTGGGTTCTTCTTGCCGGGATCGCGTTTGGTGCCCGCGTTAGGCGTTCTCGAGTTGCATGTGCCGGGTAATTTAGTTAAGTAGTTAGATGTTGCTGACACCGAACTCTCGTAGCTGAAGCGCAGGGCATTGCCTCGAACCCACTCGTTGTTTGCCGTCGCTTGCTGGGCTTTGAGTCTTCTTCGCTAACTTCACTTTTGCTGTCTCGCTCGTTAACCACAAACACGATCGCTACGCTACACTGCCTACTTAACCCATATCCCTTGCTGCGTTAGGCTGCCCGCATCGCAGAGCGACTAAGCTGCATACCGTAGAGCCTCACACGCTTCAATACCCACCGATGAAAAGCAATACCATTGTGCGATAACGACGCCATCGCGCAGGATGCGGGGCCGCGCATACTCTAAAATCCGTGAGACAACATTCGATCTATACACCGAGCAAGAGCGGTTGCCCTGGTACTATAAAGCGCTCAGCACAGTGTCAGCATGGCTCGTGCTGGCAGGCTACATTCTGTTCAGCATCGCATACACTTCGAGGCCTGGTGAACTGCGCATATCGTCGTCTTTCCTGACGGCGCTGGCTGCGACGGGCTTGATCCTCGGATACCTCAGCGATGCAGCGCTCGCAGTGCTGAGCAGGAGTTTGATCTTCACCTTTGATGGCGTGCTGATGCCCGTGCTTACTGCGAGCGCGGTCGGCGTGTTCACTACCGTTGTGCATCGCGCGTTGAAGAAGACCGCGACAGAGCCAGGCAATCAGATTTATTTGATTCTGCCGCTGGCTGTCGCGGGCGTTGCGACTGTGGTTGCCACAACGTTGAGTTGGATTGTGTACAGGAAACTGCGGAAGATCAAAGACTTGGACGCGCGGAGGAGGTCGCATATTCCGATGGAGCAGTTCAGTCCGATGGTTCCGCAGAACGGGCATGTGAGTCGGGAGGGGAGGGGCATGGCTCCTGACGATGAGCAGCAGAGACGGCAGTTGATGCACCTGTTGACGGTTAAGGATGACCCGATCCGCAACTCGAGTATTGACGGGTCGAGCTCGACGTACCGAATCGAATTGCCCGGGGAGGAAGGCGGGGATACTAGACCTAGGAGTGGCAGTTTGCCGCCTGCAAGTACCACTAAGCAGACGGCTAGGTTTTCGTTGACGAACTTCGGCACCGGGAGGGAGAGGAGTGGTACGACGGACAGTTTCAAGGATCCCAGGGAAAGGAGGAGAGAAGAAATCGAACGGTCAGGATTGGTGTCTAATGGGCAGTCTGTGTCAACTTCTGCTTGGCAGGGACGAAGGTACAGTCCGCCGTTACTGGGCACTCCGAGGTATGCATGATATGGACTGAGTGATGTTTCAATCTGACAAGTACGAGCAATGAACTGGTTTAGCGAAGGTGTCTGGAGCAAGGTTCGACGATTCACGTAGTAGGACTCCACGCCATCGTACAGATGCTCGAATGGTGTACCTATGGAACATAGCACATAGCACGATAATTCGGATCGGACCCAACCATACATCCATGCTTGGGGCGAAGAGAACGCGATCGTGTCTTGACCTTTTGCCCGTTTCCATGAGGCAAGTATGGTCTGATCATGTGAGCCAGCAACATCCAGCTCGGGACTTCGTGAGCTGTTCGGCTTCATTAACCCACATGGGCTTGTAGGTCTTGATATGAGACGCTCTATCTCTAGCAAAGAAGCGAAGCACGTGTAGAGTACCATTTGTACGTGTGCTTCGACGCCGACAACGCTAACCCTGAATAAGACAATGCCTCGGCTACTTATCTGACGTTGATTTGGCTGCGTCTGCACTGAACGACAGCAGAGTTCGACAGACACGATCCAGCTTCCCGCTCGTTTCACGTACGTCCGTTGGCGAGGAAGAACACAGTCTCTTTGAGCCCGCTTTCTGCCTCCAAGGAATAAATCCTTTTACCAGCTCCGATCTTCTCATCAATCACTGCTACGCGAGGACCATATCAAATGCAGTGAGGTCACTAGCACCACGAAACGGCCGACTATCTGGTCCAAACTACGCTCCAGTAGAGCGCGAACGTGGACAAGACTTCATTCACTACCACCAACATGTCCCGGTCCACCCTCGTTAAACCGCCCTCGACCCTCCCCCACCACTCTCCCATCGAAAACGCCCTCCAACTCCTCCCCCTTGCAGACATCGGTCCAGACATCTTCACAAATGCCCGACCCCTGTGGCACCCGCCCGGTGCTCGAGGGATCTTCGGCGGTGCCGCAATAGCCCAATGCCTCAGCGCCGCCCAATTCACGATCCCGGCCCACGAATACACGGTCCACAGCATGCACTGCTACTTCGTGCTGGCCGGCAACAGCGAGATCCCCATCCTATACCACGTCGAAAGAGTCCGCGATGGGCGCAGCTTCATCACACGGACCGTCCAGGCTAGACAGAGGGGCCGCTGCATCTTCACCACGACCATAAGCTTCATGCGCACAGGGTCAGGCGGCGAGCGCACCGTGGACCACCAGATGCCGATGCCCAGCCGCGAGGAGGTCCCGCCACCGCCAGACGGCGAGACGAGCCTGGACGGCCTGAGCGACACAGACACCCCGTTCGAGCAGGTGCGGTGCGCGGTGCGGCGCGGCAACGCCCTCGCGCCCCAGGACAAGACGCTGCGCCAGTGGATCCGCGCGCGCGGCCGCATCAGCGACTGCCCGCCCAACGTGCGCGAGGACGAGATCCTGCGCGGCCAGCGCCTCAACCAGCCCGGCGACAACCACCAGGCCCACCTCAGCGCGCTCGCCTACATGTCCGACTCGTACTTCGTCGGCACCGTCGCCCGCGTGCACAACCTCATGCGCTTCGCCAACGTGCGCCACATCGAGCGCAGTCTGAAGGGGTTCCAGGGCAGCGACGAGGACAAGCAGAAGATGCGCGCGCATCTCGAGCGCATTGCGCGAGAGGAGGCGGAGGAGAACGAGGGGATCAAGATTGATGATCGCCGGATTGGCATGATGGTCAGTTTGGACCATAGCATTTTCTTCCATAATCCACGCGCGTTCCGTGCGGATGAGTGGTTGTTGACCGAGATGTCTACGCCGTGGGCCGGGGATGGGAGGGGTTTGGTCATACAAAGGGTTTGGGGCAAGGATGGCACATTGATTGCGACGTGTACGCAGGAGGGATGTGTCAGGCTGCAGCAGGAGAAGGAGATTAAGTTGTAAGGGGTTCCGTTGGGGTGTGATGGGGTAGGATGGCAGGAATGCTGTATGGGTTGGCTTTATAAAGTGTATTTCTGTAGCGTGTTGTTCTTAGACCAGTTTTCTTTGAATTCTGTGTCCGTCTTCATGACATAATATGCACCTAGCCCAGGGACTGGACGGTCATTTCGAGCGTAGACTGACTGACCGCCGGGGCTCGGGCTCGCAACCCGCTTGCTCGATCGAGTAGGCTACTTACAGAGAGCCATGACTGACTGCTCCTGCACTGGCAGTTTGCGTACCTGTGAGGACCGAGCGGTAACTGTTATGTTCGGCAACATTCGTGCGTAACCGTACACTCGTAGGTCCAGCGGTCAGTCTAGCCGGGCGTGGTCAACTCGATTCACCCATCCGTTTCTCTCGAAGAGAACCCTCCAAACGAGACTTGAATGGCTGTTGCATTCGGAAAGACTCCACGCCAAGTTTTGTCTCGAAAGCATATTCGACGCTGGACGTCCACCGAGGTAGTGTAGCCTCCAGGCAAGAGATACGGAGACGCTATCTTAACCTTCGAGGTTGATACCTCTGCCAAACCGTGCATAAAGATGGGCTTTCAGAGAGTCCATCTCCTCCTTCATGGTCGACAACTGGTCCTCCAGCTTGGTGACTTCCTCATCGATTTCAGAAGAGGATGTTTCGAGCAGCTTCTGAGCCGTCGTGAGCGGCACTGCGTAGAACGTGTCGCCGACTTTATATTGGATGGGTTCGTCTTCGTCTGCGAGCTCGAGTTCCGTAGTGATCTCCTCGAGGTCCTCTTTCTCCTTCTGCGGGTGGGAACATTTCATTAGCGGTGTCCGTATCAAGTTGAAGTGAGTCTCCGCAATCTGAGTCTTAGAACGCCACACCTTGGCTGCCTCTGCCGCTGGGGATTGCACGCTTACCTTTCTGTTCTCTAGCTCATCCTGAATAAGCTTGCTGCGGTTGTGTATCCTCGAGAAGTCGTTGATTTTGTCTTGATCCTCTTTCGTTACTTCGTTGTCCGTGGTTTCTGACTCTTCTTCTTTTGATAGCTGATAGGGGATTTGTCAGTACGTGGCGATGCAAAGCCAGGATCGCAACCAGTCTACGCCAGATAAAATCGTTGCATCTTTGTAAGTAGTCATAACTTACTACGCGGCGTGAGAGCATTATTTTGAGTAGAGCCTTGGCTCGGACTTGTCGTTATTCTGTAAAGGCGTGGAACGAGGATGTTATGCGGCGCTAGCTCAGATGAATTGCAATACGACCAACTTTCAATGTGCTTCCGAGTCTCGAACCGAATACTTCTTCATTGACCCAGTGCCCAAATCGAGGAAGGCTCATCGTGCATTCGTGCTGAATACTATTTTAGGCCGCCAGGCAGCACTCGAGGCTTACGGTGGGGTTATGACGCTTAGGCCAGCGCGTAAAGTTCAAGTTGTGAAGGAGCAAGAGGAGGCGGAAGCAAGAGATCCCAAAGGTAGACTCGTCTACATCCCTTGCTTCATGAGCTCCTGCTGACACCATTTCGACAATGGTGTTTGTAACCTATGGTGTTGGGCTTGCCACAGCAGAGGGCATTTCGATGGCGGTAGCTGCCAGGACACGGAGTGAAGTGTATATGACCTCACACATTTTGAGTTTGAAGCACCTGGGCGGGCATCAAGTTATGCAGTCATTTGTTGACATTCGACGCGTTTGTCTTCAGCATCTCGAAGATAGTCAGCGTTGAAGTGGTGATCATTTGTAACCTGTGCTTTACTATCCTTCCTGTCCTTTGCTGTAATGCCGTCGCCACCATGCTCACTGTGCACCGATGGGTGCCCGCCTTGGTTGTCACAGCAGTAATCTTGACTCTACTCTTTCAGGCCAACCTGTATCGCCAACGACTCGAGTCTCCAGTTAGTCAGCAATTACCTGTCGAGCCACAGGAGGTATCGGATGAGCCACCGCAGGCACTAGACGATTTTGGACCGAGCGTTCCCACAGCTCACTCCAGATGGTCGGACCGAGTCCAGCATTACCCTGTGACGCAGCTGACACAACTGCCTAGCGAGAAGCCAAAGCGGCTGCCACCTATACAGTACGCCTTTCTCCGCGAGTCGGAAGACTCTCGCACCGTGCGAGTGCAGAGAAGAGATGCTGTGAAGAAGACGTTTCAAAGATGCTGGCAGACGTACAAAACAAGCGCTTGGATGAAGGACGAGCTTGCGCCCATAAGTGGAGGTGGAAGAGATGCATTCGGAGGCTGGTCGGCCACCTTGGTCGATGCGCTCGATACGCTGTGGATCATGGATCTGACGTCTGAATTCTCAATAGCAGCGGCAGCGGCAATGAATATCAACTTCTCAACATCAACTGACGAGACAATCAACGTCTTCGAGACCACAATCAGATACCTGGGAGGCTTTCTGGCTGCGTACGATCTCAGCGGCAGCCAGGGCATGCTGAGAAAGGCCATTGAAGTTGGCGAGATGCTGCTCGTGCCGTTCGATACGCCCAACCACTTCCCAATCTCGAGGTGGAAGTGGAAAATGGCTGTCGAGGGCTCCAGACAGGTCACGCCTGACTGGATGCTGCTATCTGAACTTGGTTCGTTGTCCCTCGAGTTCACCCGACTCAGCCAGCTTACGGACGACATGAGGTGGTTTCACGCAGTTGACAGAATCACGAAACTTCTGGAAGAGCAACAGATGCAGACTAAGTTGCCAGGGCTGTGGCCCATTGTGGTAGATCCGAGGAACGAGAACTTGACATCTGACACAGGCTTCACTTTTGGCGGCATGAGTGATAGCACGTATGAATATCTCCCTAAGCAATTCGCTTTGCTTGGCGGTGTCTCTCCAGAATACCAGATAATGTACGAGAGGTCTATGGCTACAGCTGCTGACGCCCTTTTCTTCCGACCGATGACCCCAAACGGGGACGATATCCTGATCTCTGGAGATGCACGGGTCGCCGACGATGGATCTACGGTCAAGTTGACGCCACTGGGACAACATCTAGGTTGCTTCGCTGGCGGCATGCTCGCACTAGGAGGTCGCCTCTTTTCCAACCAGGACCATATCGCTCTTGGCAGAAGGCTTACGGATGGATGTGTTTGGGCATACAAAGCCATGGAAAGAGGTATCATGCCCGAGATAGCACGATTCGTGCCGTGCGAGTCCAAGAATACCTGTGCCTGGGATGTGAAAAAGTGGCATGCTGCAGTGCTAGCTCAACCGAACTCGGTAGGTGAGGTATCTCTTGCAGAAGAAGTCATCAAACAAAAGAACTTGCCTGAAGGCTATGCCGACGTTCTTGACAAGCGATACATCTTGCGACCGGAAGCGATTGAAAGTGTCTTCATCATGTACAGAATTACTGGTGGTACAAAATACCAGGATATAGCATGGGAGATGTTCAACGCTATCAATGACATAAGTAAGACGGAATTTGCGAATGCGGCCATCGTTGACATCACGAGGCCGAAGTCGAATGGTGAAGCCCCTAAGCAGAATCGCATGGAAAGCTTTTGGTTGGCCGAGACCCTGAAATATTTCTACCTGATCTTCAGCGAGCCAGAACTGATTAGTCTCGACAAATATGTGCTGAATACTGAGGCCCATCCATTGAGGAGGCCAGAATGAAGCTTAGCAGTCTAGGTCACCTGGTTTGGCTATCGCTCAATGGCGCTACAGATCAAAGACAGATCACTACATGGAACTTGGTGCTACAGTAGACCTACTTTTGCACGGCGCACTCAACAGTCATCGACCCGATCATGATATTGCTTGCTTCTGTGCAGCTTCGCGGGCCGTGTCTCCGTACCATATCCTGTGTCAGCTTGACAAGTGTGCCTCGCCCGGCAGGAGCGTCACCTTTGCACTATGGATATCGGTATTGATATACTCTCCAACCTTAGAGCTTGGGTACTTTCCTTGCTTGGCCAGCCACGCGATTGCATCTACGACCTTCAACCATCAGGCCTCTTTTGTTGCTCAATTTGATGGTTGACGAGCAGTTCGATCCAGATGTACGCCAGCTCACACAAAGTCTCCACCTCTTTCGTGCGCATTGCAACATTCTGCTGCATCGCATTATCTACCGCAAAGTCGCTTACCCCGACGGCCTCCACATTGAGCTCGACAAGCTTGTCAATTTCTTCGACAGTCTAGGCTAAAACACCTACCGCGCCACGTTCCACTTAAACCACTGGGGCCCGAGAAGAAATCTGTTCTGGAAAATTTCCGGCAGAAGAACCCTTACCCGTTTTCCCGCCCACCGGGACACGCTAGTAGGTGCCGTCCTGTTTGTTCCTATAGTGCTGCAGCTTCGATGATCACACACAAGCTCACGACAAGGTCCGAGCCACGAAGCGAAGCTGTGTGTGACCAGAAGACGAGCTGGGCGGAAGGCTGTGGAGTCTTTGCGAGCGGCTTCCAACACATCGCAATTGATGTCGTGGGACATGTTGCCTATGGCCGTCACGAAGAGATGTATGGTGAGATATCAGACGCTCGCCGAGAAAGAGCATGAGAGGGTGGAGATTGCCTAAGCAAGTCCGACTAGACGCGAGGATTTAGATCTATCATCTGCAAGACTGACGGGGAAGGCAGCATTTGTCCATCATAGCACAAGCAGTCGACGATAGAAGAGTTGTGACTATGGACAAGCAATGCCATCCATGTTCGGGTGATAGCCTTGCAGATAGCGATCCTACTATAACAATGTCCTTGTTCTCGACTGAACGAAGCAGCGTATCGACATATATAATTAGGATAAAGATGATCTTCTTTATCCAGCCTCATGGCTCCCCTTGGGCACGCGCCAAGAGGTGTCTGACTCATCCAGAATGAATCCGAACTCATCCCTGCATGCGTACTCCCATAGCCCGGTCTACTAGAATCTCTCGCGCGGCGTCTCTTGTGGCTCCCTTACCTGCCGATACACGCCTATGGCGGGACCCCATGCGCTTCAGCACCCTTGTCGTACTGTCTTTGTGACGCAGTAATCGTATTGTTGAGCTCTGGCTTGAATGTCATTGTCGACGAGGGTCTGGTGCTTGGAGAACGGTCGTGTTGGGCTTGGAAAGATCGTCAGACCTACAATGGGTGGCTAGTACGCCGAGGTTTGGGAGAGATCCGGTTCACAAGCCATCTCTTTCTCCAGAGCATGTTGATCGCGCGAGTGCTGGTTGAGCCATGTCACAAGGTCTTCCTCGTTCACTTGACACGAGAGGAATGCTTTGAATACTTTGGTGTTCAAATTTCTGCCACCTCAATAAGGGTCCCACTCCAGCCTTCTTTCAAGCGCAAACGACTCGAAAGGTAGTCCTCTCCATTGCTTGGTGCCGTTGACTATCTTGTAGAAGTCAGGCTCGAAACTAACTTGCGCCCAGCCAATGATAAGCCTCCTCCAATAACAAGCTTCCGCCGCGGGAGTTAGATAGCGCTCACGGAAAGTCTCGACGTTGTTTGCCGCGATCTGCTCCGCCTGTGCATCGTTCTTCTGCAGGTATGCAATGGTTTGCTCAAGGTCACTAAAGTCGCGCTTGATCTCGACGAAGTTCTGGTTAGGGCCTGCTGAGCTCATGAGCGGATGGTGGTGTTGCAGCCAGTCCATCTTGTGCGCGACGATCACGCTTCGACATGCTTGGAGGTATTTGAGACGACCTGAATATGAGTTGCCTTCGGTGTGCGCAAGGTACTTGTATTCACAGTGCTCTGGCATGCTCTTCAGATCGTTCTGCATGCTTTCTTTGTTATGCCAGTCTAGTGCCACGACGTCTGCCCAGGTTTGCCCTTTCGTAATCTCGATGAGTCGATCTCGCAAAGGGAGACCCATCGTTGCACCGCGCCAGAGAATCTTGTCGACCTTGTTGCGCCAGGAGTATCTGTGAACATCTTCGGCGGCGGCAGCCTTCATCTGCACTTCTCGCATTGTGCCGACTTTTGTCTCTGGCCATGACCAAAAGCCGAAATCTGGCATGAGCCAAAGATGTTTGTGTTCGGCTTTGCGGGCGTAACCCCACAGAGGGACCGACTCGAAGATAATGTCGTCGGTGTTGAACGCGAATTCGATGTTGGGTAGAGGCATTGGGGAGGAGAAGATGGCTCGCTGAATTGCATGGAGGGTTGCAAGTTCGCGCGAGTAGATGCCGCCTTGCTTCTGAATGATGTATAGCTAGACACGGTCAGCGTGAATCTACCTAGCAGAGGTCTCTGCGCGTATCACCTCTTGATCGTATATCATTGCACGAACGTAGCCGTTCTTCGGGTCAATGGCATCCAGCTCGTCGCTTGTGATATGGTTCCCCCATCGAGTATTGACTGCCCTTTCCACTTCGTCAAACAGCTTTGGAAATGCGGCTTCGCACTGTGCGTTGTTTAGCAGCAGGTTGTTGCTGTCGCGCGCAGAGTTCCAATGGCCATCGAACACGACACGTCGGTCAACGCCTGTCACCACGTCCACAGAGACATGGCTAATGCTCCGATGCCAGAAGAGCAATAGAAGCGTGCCAACTATTGCGGAGACCACCAGAGCAGGTCGACGAGCCAGAAGAGACAGGGCTTTGTCGCGATGTGGGCGATACGCGCTATAGTAGTTGCTCATATCATCGACTGCCACCCATTTTGGCATGCTCGTTGGCGAATTAAGTAGTGCCTACGATGGTGAATGCAGTATTTTCATAGTATGGTCGTTGCGCCTGCCTTGTAGCGTTGCAAGAGGCATGATGGGAAAGACCTAATCTGACAATGAGCTGCCCGCGCCTAGATAATTTAGCGCATATTTTCCACATGCAGAGACCAGGATCGTGCCCGGTCTGGTTCTGATCAGGTTGAAAACCTAAGACGAGGAACTTGGTCGAGCGCTGATATTGGGTAGTGCGAACCTTATTTTATGTCGTGCCACAGTGGAAACACACACAGAACTCAAGCTTCGTCCTATGCAAGATAACAGCACTCGACCAAGTACAAGTGATGGGTGCCGCCATCATTCACCGATTAGCGGTGCTTACGACATTAGATTGCCTTTAACATTCCCACTCCGTCCAGAACGTTGGCGCAGGCGCATGAGCTACCTGGATCTTGCAATTGTCTTCCACCGATCATCAGATCAGAATCATTTCTATGCAGCACACCTTTCTGCAGTCATGCCAATAAGCCATGTCGTCTTCTTTCGATCGGAGATGAATTCCGAAGCTTTCATGCCCAATAAGTAGTCCTTCCTCAGCATCAAAAGATGAAGACCGTTGAGAAGCTTGGCGTGATTTCCCTGTCAAACGCACCCTTAAAATCCTGGGCCTTTGGTCTAGCTGAAGTTCCGCGGGATGGACCGCAGCTAACGTCGAAACGGCGCAGCTTAGACAGCTAAACCAATGATGACCACGGTCACAATCCCTCAGGTGGAAACGCCAGACGCCGAGAAACTTGAAGATCTTTCTGTCATGGCCTCGGAGGTTACATATGATGGTGTAGAAACTACATACTAGCGCGCCACCAGCGCGCCACTAGCGTACCCCACCCTTATGTCTACTCGTACGTACTCGTACGCACTCGTACGCACTCGTAAGTACTCTTAAGTAGATACAACTAATTCTTTAATAATTTCTAACCCTAATCCTAGCCTATAAATATAACTATCTAAGTCCTACCTAATAGCTAACTCTAAGCCTAGCTAACCCTTACCTAACCACCTAATCCTAGCTAGTAGGGCCTAAAGATAAAGAAGTTATAAAATTAGTATATATAAGTAGCTATAAGTAGCTATAAGTAGCTACGAGTAGCCATATAGATAATTACTATTAGGTGGCGCTAGGTGGCGCTCGGCTAATGCACGCTAATGTAAGCTAATGCTGTCGATCTCCTACACCATTATCTGACACCTCATGGCGTCGCCCTAAACTATCGTGTCGGTGACTACATTCACGTCTCTGTTTAAATCATCAAATCTTCCATTCAGCCCATTGTCATGACAACTCGACAGGACGTGCATCTGCCGGCTCATGGTAGTTGTTGCCCGACATTTCTCGAGGTTGATATCCCTGCTGAACAGCCGGTTTGTACTTTGACGCATCGGTTTCGCCATGAATTGGGTAAGCAGGCGGACTACTAATTTGGCTATGGTCGCCGTACCCCGTGGTCTGCGCAGACCTTGCGTTCTTGCGCTTATGGCTTCTGTACAGAAAGTACGCGATGGCTGCCAGGACTGCGATAAGGGGAACGCCGACACCGACTCCAACGCCGACCGCTGTCTTGGTGGTGCTGTCTACTCCCGCTGAGCCTGTTTGAGAAGGGGCCACAGATGTGTTCGCGTCACTAGTCGGAGTGATGGCTGCCGAGTTGGTCGAGCTTGCCGCAGATATCTCTGAGGTAGTCGTAGCGGATGCGCTCGCGGAGCTCGACGACGAAGCAGGCATTAGGTTTCCAGGCAGGATGTTGAAGTAGTGCGATCCGAACAGCCTGGCCGTGTTACTTGTCATTTGCAGGTAGTATATCGGAGAAGATGATGTGTAGTTGGCCGGCTCTTGTATCGGCCAGTCCCACGATGTTCCTTGGTTGCCGCCTGTCTTGTGTGAGTCACGGCTCAGAGCAAGATGTCAATTTCACTTACCTAGAAGCTGAACACACGAGGTCTTAGCTAAGTAGAACTCGCTGCAGAACAGGCTGTCGCCATCTTTGAACAGCCAAAGTTCTATTTCCGGGTAGTCTGGCGACATTGACCATTGGACTTTCAAGTGGGTATCGATCCCATAGCTAGGTAAGGATGCATAGTCACCAACATCGCCAAATGGCGGAGGCACCATGAAATCGCCATCCGACGACATTTTGATAAGGTGAGATGTGAAGGAAGGGCTTCAACTATGGTTGTGGGACAGAGGTACAAGGTGCAAGTACGCAACCTGGGCGAGCGCAGATAAGTATCGGATTGTCATGCCCGAGCTCACGATGTGAGCAGCCACGACGAATGCGAACTGAAACCTGAAGAAACGGGGGAAAGTGCTGCAAGGCGATATTGGAGGATTGTCCAGTCGGTAGTATAGGTGCTTGGCCACTTTTACCCGAGGGGTTAGGGGACGGCTGGACAGACAGGGACTGGGAGACGAGCCCATGGCAACAGTATGTCGGAAACAAACTACCTGCATACAGCTTAGCCACGTACTGATAGACGTGATGAATCGAGTCATGCCAATCTAAGCGTTCCCGGTCTGCCTGCCTGGTTATTGAAACAAGCTGTGGCATACATGAGAAGGTTACTCAAGTGCTTGAATTTCAGACGAAGCCGCGCCGAAACTGCATGTACCAGGCTTGATCTGTGCCATCTCTCTCGCATTACAATCAATGGGCATATGTTATGATGCAGACGAGACCAGGCTATCAGATTTAGTACTTGCTGCGAACGGTCAAGAATAGCAATTTACCTCCTCTGGCTATGCTAGGAGCACCGACATCCTCTGGCTTTTACCAATAATAACTAAGCTAGACACACAAGCCATCCAGACTGTGCACGAACAAACTCCACCCTGTACCACAGTCTAAAGAGCAGCGGAGACAGTCTCAACCCAAACTGCAGCCTACAGATCGTCGAGGTCTAACGAATTATCCTTTGTACGCTTTGACGGTTAGTACACGGTGAGATATGCACAACTCTAGTGCCAGCAACACAGGTGATTGATGCGTACTATGAAACAAGTACACAGGCTATAGGACCGTTTAAGGAAGGAGAGAAAAGGTGCGAAAATTGCAGTGCATGTTGTTCAAGGCTTGGACGGATTCTCAACTCGTGGTCCGGCAAGCTAGTAACGAGAGAAGCCAGTGGCGTCTACAGGGTTCTTTCACGAGGTTGACAAATATTGGCAGAGTACCTTTTCGATTCCGGCAGTATCTGCGGCTGGTCCTGTTGTGATGAAGAATAGACTAGTGCGAAGCGAAGGAAGGCTGAGGCGATCTAGTTGTCTTTCGAATGGAACCTTGAACCTTGATGCACCAGGGCTCACGGAGAACTACTGCAAGGTTATAGCCAAATTCAGTTTGTGCATAACTCTCTGACAGCAGTAACCGGTGAGACGAGACAAGTATGCTCGAGGTTGGCAAAGCTGCGTGGGCCACTCCTCCAAGCGACACACTCCGCGCTGTGATGGCTGTCCGTCAGTCGACAAGCCTAATTCTAGCTTTCACCAGAAGAGAAAGTCCGCGTACAGGCCCCAATGGGCCAGTGGTCAGTACTGCAAACAATAGGGCTGAACAGAAGCGAACTTTTATACTCTAAGATCCTTTCATGATATTCATGGGAGCGCTTTCAAGCATGCTCTACGTTTTTACACGTGGATGATCCAGACTGTCTATAAGTTGTGTGATGCCTCAATGTCCATGCGGCCACTGTGCCAACGTTTCTAACACCGGCCAAATTGCTCACACCAGCAAGAGTGTAACGGCGGGCACCAGATGGGGTCCTTTCCAAAGATAATATGCCACATATACTCCATCACCCTCCCTGAAATATCACTGTCCAGAGCAGTCTCTAAAAGCCATCTTCTGTATCGCATATAGTCCGATAGCGGTCGCTCGAGAACCCGATCTCTCGAAACAGTAAATTGCGAGCAGCAGGGAGTTCCAACTTTGTGAGGAACTGACGAGATGTTCCCTCCAAAAAAATATGTATATGCATCTGGAAATGCTAGCTCCGCGGTTCTCGTTGGATCGTTTCTGAAGGGCTGTATTTCTGCAGGGCAGCCAGGGTCGGCGATGCACCGCATGTTCGCGTAGCCGTTCTCACGGACGTAGTCAAGTCTCAATCCTCGCACGGAATTGACGTTGCTGTAGTCCACCGCATCGGTGTGCCACGCCTTCGGCCAGCCTTGAAGGTGCGGATGTAGAAACACAATTATTTCCGGCAGTTTGTGGTAATGGTCGACCAAAAACGTCAGGTAGGCCATTGCTTCTCGACCAACATTTCGGGGAGGATGTAGGACATAGTCTGGATCGTCCATGTGGTAGATGGCATGTTGCCAGCTTGCGATATGGTCAGCTTGAAACGTCCCCGTCGTAGATCGGGGATGCCTTACTCTTTGAGATCGTTTGTTACCCAGTCGATGTTCTCTTCGGCCATTTTAGCAATAACAATGACCTTGTCTTCGGCGTCTGGGCCCTTCACAATCCAATCGTTTCCAATTATATCAGCTATAGGCACTGGCTGAATTGGCCCTGTGACTCTAATCGATGTTTTCCAGAGTCCGAGAAGGAAGAGGGTTGAAACCAGGCAGGCTGCAGCAATTTGTAGCGCTCGTTTGCGCATGATATTCACAATCTTGAGGGCGAAGTGTTGAATCAAAGGTGGACGTGAAACCCAGCAGTCACCAAGCCCGTCGAGGTATAACAGATACCAACACGGTCGCTTTGGCCGTGTCGAGACTTCGAGAGCTGCTAAGCCGTTGAAGCTTCAGCCTCGTGGTAGTTGATAGAAAAAAGATCTTTGATGAGCACGAATCTTGTATCTGCATGGCGATTCGATGGTACACAAGCAACAATTCAAGTCCGTACTTACGGAAGAACCAGTCCTCGACCAAGTAGAAGAGCCGAGAGAAGCACTTCCTAATGAAGAGCTTCAAGAGAAGGTTTAGTGAAACATGGGCCTGAGAGCCCGTGCGTTTGCTAATCTCATCTGTAATAAGAAGGCCAGCATCGGTTCCAGACGCTGTTCCGTTCCTGGAGCCCAAGAAGCGTCTGTGCAACCCACGTTGCGGTAGCAAACATATTTGGCCCCACAGAAGAGTGAATATCAGTGACAGTCGTTCAGCGCTCGGTTTCTTCCTTGTCCAGAGCGAGGCAAGGAGGCCGTTTGAAGAGGGGTGGTGGAGTCGTGCCTGAAGCTCAGACCACATTACAGTGATGAAAACGGCCAGGAACGAGCACTTGCCGCTTGCGGTAGCGAGGCGCCGACAGCTTGATTTGGACTGAATGTCCAGCCTGGCCGCCACTCATGTCGCCCCAAATACTTATACGTGTGGCGATGGCAGGATGCTGGGTCAGAGGATTTTCTGCGCGATAATTGGTTGATGTTGAGATAATGTCGTCGACAGATAGTTGTAGAAACTGGCTAGTGCATTGACCAAGGCGACTTTGTTCCGCTGGAGACAGAAGTCTCGCATGCAGCCTACTAACCTACGAGTAAATAGTGTGTGATGAGAGGTTCTCGGGCTGCGGCTCATGCCGGAAGTTCTTTGGCGATCCAGACACAGGTTCTGATTGGATGTTGGTCTGTGTCCAGGTAACAAAAGTACTTAATGTCCACATCACGATTACTGCAGAATAAAAAATAGGGGGACTGGTCTCGAACCACAATTTTTCCACCTCTGTCAGACAATGGGACCGAACCACTCAGCCGCTATCCTCGAACAACGCCTGCAGAAGGGTGAAGAAATGTCTGGATTCTTCAGTCTGAACCGAGGAGACGTTAGCTTAGATACCTTTGAAAAGTCGCTGCCACCTACGACTCTCGCACATTGCAAGCATAGGGGGTGTGAACAACATCCATGCTATACTCTACCGCCGTATCGAGATACGAGAGGGGTCTGATCTGGTCTTTGGCTATGTCTTCACCCTCCCTACCTCACTCAAATCGCCTCGTACCCTTCAGCGACACGACGACAGCGAGTGATCAGTAGTGATTTGTCCCTGCCCTTACTTTTACATCACTGTGCAACGACCGCAACAAAGCTGTGGATCAACAACTGGTGGTGAGCTCAAATGTTGCTTAGGTGAATGCCTTCGCCTTGCTGCTGACTAAGTCTCAGGAGATTCAGGCACGGTTACCTGCTTACGCGGAGGTCTCGCATGCTTATGCAACGGAGGACAGATGCGCCAAGAGGGACATTCAAGCCGAAGGAGAGATTCGTAGAAGTGCAGGTCTACTTGAGCGGGTCGTGATGATCGTTTTCTCTCTCTGACATGTCTTCCTAGTAGCACTTGCCCACGTTCATGACGTGGTCATGAAGTTCTTGATTGAGCTTCTGCACGTTACCTCGTCACCGGCTGCATTGCGACTATGCTTGCCCTTGATCACTCCTACGAGAAACGAAGCGGCGGACTGATATCTCACATATGGTAGGGACAATACGATCCAGGACTTCTCATTCCTCGACAAAGTCTTCGAGTGCGATAGATGGATTGAAGAATGATCAAAGCATTGTGGTGGAGCACGTACGTAAGGTCTCACCTATTAGTAGGGGAGGCCAGTCTATCCAGCCAAACTGACTCGAGGAAGGTACGAATCGCTCATGGCTACTTCACTATCTAGTCACTTGTGCACTCACAGCATGCCAACAAACAACGTCATCGGTGACGAGAAGCGAACATATAGGTAGTGCAGCCACAATAAGTGGTAGTGAGTGCAAATGCAAGTCTTGAGCGGGTGAAGGCACTTTTTCACTTTCCAGAAGCCGAAGTATATAGTCTCTGCCCAAGGAAGCTTGCAAATTTCTCTTTCCCAGATCTTGTTCATCTAGTGTATCGCTGGAAAGCAGTGAACCAAGACAATTACCACCTTGAAATTCTCTCATCACATCTGGACAGCAGACACCCTCCACATACTCACCATGGCATCTTCAGGCTTATTGAATATACCAGCTGAGGTCCGAGTACTCATCTACGGCTTCCACTTTCGATACACCCGAGTCAAGGTCCACACAATACCACATGACTCATCCCATACAGCAAGTGATGATGATCTTGTGGGGCGTCCACCACCTGGAGGTGCCTCGCGACGTGGGCACAAAAGACAATGCATCAATCTTCTACTCACCAACCGTCAGATCTCGAATGAAGCGACAAAAGTGTTCCTTGCAGAGATAATATTTTCAGTCGCCCGTTGTTCCTGCTGGACCACTTTTACGCATTTTCACTCGCTATCAAAGCTCAGACGCTACCGAAAGTTACCAAACATCCGCCGAGTTGCACTAGAGTGGTCGTTGGGTGACTGGTTCATGACACTTGGAGAGCTTCGAGGCTTCAACTCGGTAGAACATGATGAGTATGATGAGGATCGTAGTTCGATCCATCATTTTCGCGTCAGAGAGGGATATCCAGGCAGGCTAGAAGTTCTGCAGATCGATGGACTAATTCCACTTAGGCGGGTTCGTTGGAATATTCCATATGCTCACAACTTCACGCAGTATCTCTCGATGGATATTCAGATATCGAATTCGTTGCTCATTCAAGGTCAACCGATAGCTTCTTGCCGTGTCGAAATCAAAGAATCTATGGAGATCACAATATCCGGGTCACTCCAGGCAGATCTTGATGCAGCCAAAGAGACTTTTTCTCAAATACCTGACTTTCAGAACATGACTGTGGTGTTGAAGATGGTTGACACCGATGGAAAGAGCTGTGGAGGTGCCTAGCCAGGCTGAACACAGGAGGGCACTCAGAACATGTCATGTACACCATTCAAGTCTGACTCGACGCAGACGCAACAAGATGCATGCGACCTGCAGACATTAGCGAGGCTAAAACAAAAGCCTAGATGCAGGAACAGAATCAGTACTATAAGCAAATACAACCACTCAAGCCACCCTCAATGTCCCCTCCATAACCTCAACAGCCTGCCCCTTGAGCTCTACCTTCTCGACAACCTTCCCATCCCCTCCCAACACAACATCCACAAAGATCACACTCGCCCTGCCCATCTCGACGCCCTGCTCCATCTCGAACTTATACCTCTCGCCCCGCCCACCTCTCAACAAAGCCAGATAAGCCGCAAGCGCAGAACACGCCGCCCCCGTCGCCGGATCCTCAAGATTGATCGCCATCATACGCTGCCTGATCCTGACGACCCCATCTCCCTGGTCGGGCTTAACGTAATAGAACACACTGCCGAGCAACCCGGCCGCCCAGCCCTGATCGAGGTCGTCCGCCGTGGCAATGTCGTCTTTCGTGATAACGACATTAGCAAGCAATTCCGGCTGAGCCGTCAGATCGACGAGCGCGAAATTCACGCCAGCTACAATAGCTGTGACCGGCACAGAAGAGCCCGACAGCGCCTCCGCGGTCGCCGCCGCAAGATCAGGCTGACACGCCACGACCCTGCCCCACGGTACCCGCTTCGCATGCACTCGCACATCATGCGGGATCGCGGCGGTCGCCGTCCGCGTCGCACGGTCGAATTTCGCGCGCACCGCTCCCGCCTTGAGGTTCAGCGTGATCTCGTCCGCGCCGCGCTCCAGGTTCTCGAAGATCCACACCGCGGTGCCGATCGTCGGGTGGCCCGCGAACGGGATCTCGGCGGTCGGCAGGAAGATCTGCGCATCGTATGTGGCGCCGGGCGCATCTGCAGTGCGTTCGTACAGAAAGACGGACTCGGAGTAGTTGAATTCCTTGGTGATGCGTTGCATTTGGGGTTGACTGAGAGTGGTGCCTGCTGGGATGTGGATGAGGCCGAGTTGGTTTCCGGTGAAGAGCTGCGTGGTGAAGACGTCGAGCGTGTTGTAGGAAAGCCGTTGGGCCATGGTTGTGGTAGTTCCAAATCTGCCGACTGACGCGGTATTGGGTGGGTGTTAGCAGTGGCAGAAAACCAAGATCCTCACAAATCAGTGGAAACAATTGTCTTTTCCCTCTGCTGACCAATTCGTACGTGGTAAGGAGAGTGATAGAACTTGAGGAAGCAAGGCATGCCTTGTTCGTCCACTGGGCCGCAACGAACACTACTATGGAGACGTTGGGTGCCTGAAAGTTCCGCTTCTAGACTTCTTACACATACAAGTACCGCTAAAAATAAAGACGAATTAAAATAGTAGAACCATAATCGTGAACTGTAGAAGTCCCGTCGTTACTAGACCGTAGGACTTCGAGGCTGAAATGGCTGTGTGGCTTTCCAGGTGTTTCCAGCTAGCTTTCAGATAGCCAAAAGTCAGCTATAGCCAGGTAAAACTACAAAGCACCGCGGCAACTGGACGCGGTGTGAGCCCTGGAGATACTATAAATCACATGCAAAAGCCGTGTGACGGCCGTGAGACACAACCTAGCTCGCTGCCGATCTCAATACGTTGTTCCTGGCTCGTGATACTACTACGGAAGGTTAAACAGATCTTCAAAACCAACCTGGATCCCATTCGCTGCTTAAAGGAAGCATGGCTCGCTTGGATCTGTGGTATTCATGGATGTTTGAACCTTGTATCATGACCCTGCTCAACGATCCTGCATTTCGTGCCCAAAGATCTGCCTTCTTGCTGGTCTCGATTGTGGTATGCCCTGTGCAGCTCTGCTTCAAAACACAGACAGCGTCGTCAAATGCGAGATGAAACCCAGTTTTCTCCTGAAACACAGTCTTTTACCTCAGAAAGCACGCGCAAGTCGCGCTATTCACTGCGTTAGCTGTTGCCACGGTTGCTTTGGCGAACGCTGGACTCACCATTTCGTGTAGGCAGACCGGCCAGTTGATCGGTATGGTGTGGTTGCGGCTCGTATAGGCGGTCTGCGCCATGTCAAGGATGCTCTGGCAATCTTCACAAAGATATCCGTCTTGATCGGGACAGGCCGAACGACAGGACGTCCGAGACCAAGTTTTCGTATCGTCCGTGTCATCCAATGCTGGCATCTGGAAACTACAAACTTGATCTCGTTAGAGAGATCGGCGTTTATTCTTTCATAACTTGACTGCGAACATAAGGCATTGCTGACCGCACCATTTCTCGCTTTGCGGCACTTCAGCCAGTGTTGTAATGCGATTACTGCATCCAACACATGTCAACTGAAGTGCACTGGAACACTCCTTCGTAGATTGGTTCATAGTTTGCTTTCGTTCTTCAGAGCCGACAGCCACTCTTGGCTATATGGGTAGTCAATAAACCCGTCAGGGCTCATTTTCTTGTAGAACGTTGCTCGGTTGTAAGGGTTGAATTCGATTCCTCTCTGGAGCCTGAAGGGTAGATCAGGTGTGCTGATGAAGTGTCTTCCAAAAGCGATACATATGTTGTCACCAGTATAGATCTCATCGACCACTTTCCTCGCTTTAGCCGGAGTAAATCCTCCGGCTAGGATGAGGGGTGCCGACTCTGCCCATTCCTCCACCAAAGCGTCATTCTCCCGTGTCAGAGCATGATAAACTCCTGTGGCAGAATCGCCACTCAACCTGCTCTCTACCAAGTGGAGATATGCAAGATCCAATCTTTTGAGCTGTTTGACCATGTGCAGGAATTGTGGTACTGGATCCTTCATCATCATTCCTTGAAAGTCTGACCATGGCGATAGGCGTATGCCGACCTTTTTGCTGTCACCTACAGCTCCAATGACAGCCCTAGTGACTTCGAGCCCAAATCGAGCCCGCCCCTCGACGCTGCCTCCATACTCGTCCGTGCGCTTGTTGCAGACGTCTTGCGTGAACTGGTCGATAAGATACCCATTCGCAGCGTGAATCTCAACGCCATCGAAGCCAGCTGCGATAGCGTGCTTTGCTGCTTGAGCATAATCCTGAACGAACGACTTGATTTCTTCTCGAGTCATTTCCTTCGGTACATGCCCGCCTTCCGCAAAGGGTACAGCACTCGAACTTACAACAGGATAGGGGCCACCTTTCTGGCGCTGCAGGTTCTTCGGAACAGCCACGCGCCCGAGGGCCCACAGTTGTAAGTAGATGAAGGAGCCTTTCGCATGCACGGCGTCGGTGACCTCTTTCCAAGCAGTAAGTTGTGCATCATTCCAGATGCCAGGCACGTTGTTGTAGCCAGAAGCCTGTGGTGAGATGAATGTGGCTTCAGTTATAAGCAAAGTCCCGGGTACTGACGCCCGCTGAGCGTAGTAGTCCTTCACTATACCAAGTGGCACATTTTGATCATCAGCCCTAAACCGCGTGAGAGGTGCCATGATTATGCGGTGGTTAAGCTCCACATGGCCCAGCTTCAATGGCTGAAAGAGCCGGTCATGCGACATGATTGTCAGTTGAACCTACCGCGCGAGTAAAACTTCTGTCGCTCGGTGTATTGGAAAGCAGAGGAATATGCCAACCTTGAATGCGAATATAAGAGCGAGCGTGCACGAAGCAGAGCAGGAAGTCTTGCCTCCCCTGGCACATACAGATCTGTAATTACCTCGGCCCGAAAGTGCTGTTTTGGATGTTATGTGCAGCCGGAAAGAGTAGTGGAAAAAGCACGTAGCTTACCATCTTCATGAACGTTATCGTGCTATCTGGGGTTGGAAGGATAATCATTGACATGCCGACGTTGATATTCCGAAAAAAGATGGAAGCTATGCAAGTAAGAAGTAATGAGGAGGTATCACGATGGTATTGGAGGATGCTGAACTTCCAGTTATCTTCGCAAGAAGGTCACGGTGAGAGTGTCAGCACAGGTACACCCCAGCATCCTCAGATCAAAGAAATGAACTGATCCAGCTGTCCCTGTCCATCATCTCCGCTTGGACCTTGTGTCGCTGTAGGCATGCAGCCCAATATCCCAGCACCTACGTGAGCCTGAGTCTGACCGCTTCGAATAGCACCCCTTCTGCCTGTACCTGAGCTAGTTCCCTTCTGATCAGCTTTCCCACGAGTACTGTTCTTTGCCATTGTTGAACCCTCTGGAGTCATGTCCTTCCGCAATCGCCACACTCCAATCTCCTTTCGACGCTCTCGCAGAGCTCGGTACATTGTTCCTTTGATTGACGCATCAGGGTTATTCTCGCGGAGTACCATTGCTCGAACAATTGTTGGTGGGTGCTAGAGCGATGATCGTCAATAGCTGGTCATTGAGCACGAGGATGGGCTAGACGGGGCGACAGGGAACTGTAGGCGCTTACCCAACCATCAGCGTGCAACATGCGAACACAATAATTGAGCATCTTCGCAGCTTCGATCTCGTGGGTCGCAACATTCTCAGGCGGTGTTCCATTGATGTCGAGGTTCTTGGCGAGCTTGTTGTAGTAGTTGAGCGTCTGGTGGAGGCGGTTCTCAAGGTCTGCTGGAGCAACGGCAGATGCATCTCGCGAGGCAGATGTTGCTACGCTGTTAGTGTATGGTGGAGGATTCTGCTGAGATGGACGGTTAGTGTCGACTGGAACATGGTCATCATGCCACTGTGGAGTACCACATGGGAACTTAAACCACGGTTGAGAGGAACGTACGCCTGAACTTGGAAGCTGTGCCATTGTCATTGAGGTCAACGGCGTCGTTATGTATGAATATTTGTTGTCAATATCTCGGATGTCCTGTTCCGAAGGCTGTAGTTATCAGGTTGCGTTTTGTTATGATTACAGACAGTATCTTAAGGACGGATTCACGGGCTCAAAGGATTCTTATGCCTCTTCTCAACGATTGCTCCAGGTTTGACGTGGAGCAGCATGCCCGATTCTCATCCAGTCTTTATGTATATGCAGGAACAGTATGGCTGACAAAAGGCACTTTGCAGCGTGCCAAGCAGGTGGAATTGGAACTAACAAACGTGAAGGGACTTTCGACAACCCGACACATGGGTCAAGGTAGGTAAGCAGCAGCCTCGCAAAGTTATACTAGACATCTGATCTCGTACAATGCCACTTCCTGCACTTGCTGGAGACAGTATAGCTCGTCGATTAAGTAAATTGTGCATTACTGCTTCGGACAACAGAGCTTCGACCAGATCTGACCACGAAAGCACAGAGGCTCCGGGCGTTGTCCACGCATCTCACCTCTGGTTTTTCAGCAGATCTACAGACACCTGCCGAACTGCAGTACCATCAGTCGGTGTGGTACTCACTGGTCCTGGATAAAAGATTGTCCATCAGATCAATCGACACATATGCGGGCAGCCGAACAGGATGCATTCATCCACCTCGATACAGCATGTGACCATAAGTAACGCCATACCAGAACATGACATCCGTGGACACCTATTTATTCAATATCTTGGCACTTCGATAAGCACCGGTTCGGACTTTAGTCGTGAGACGTCCATCATGGAAGCGTCCATAATTCTTCTGTTGACGTCAGGCCGTGTCCTAGCGAGAGCGTTGCTGCCACCCATTTGGTCACTCCGTGGTGCACCTCGACTCGTTGATCAGCCAAAATTCCTCCATTTTGCGCGTATGATTAGCGGGACCTGCTGGAGTCTCAGAACGTTCATCTATCGGTCACCCACAGACGTAGTATGATCGGAAGGCCATGCTCAGGCAACGCTTTAGATAGGGCCGTGACCTTAAGAACTCGTGAGGCGTTTGGATCACATTGAAGGGTACCTCAGACCTGCAGGTGGAAGGCGCGAAGTTGTCGCCTTACCCAAGCATCGTTTGAACACTTCGTACCCCGCCGATCGGGTACCAACAACACTTGAATAGGTACAGTATTTGGGTACAAATCGTACCCTCAGACCCAAATGCTTTGACCAGAGTCGGTAACATCAAATTCGCACTCGAGCCCCGCGGCCTTTGCGGTTTCGTTCAGCTGTGCTAGGATGATCTCGCCAGGACTAGGTCCATCCATCAGAGTATCCTTGACATGAATGATGTGAACCACCAAGCCTTTCATGGGATCAGGTAGTCCTTCAGGTTGAGCATTGCCTGTGGACGTGTCGACGGATGGTCCGTGCATTGCAGCTTGCATGGGCGAGTTCGTTGGATTATGGCTGATCGAGTTCCCTGCCAAGGATGGGGAAGTGATCTGACCAGGCGAGGCTGTCATAGCGTCCGCACTGCTGCCAGGGAAGTGCACGTGCCTGGCAGGCTGGGGTATGCGCGATGGTGATGCGTGGCGGAGTGGTCCGGGACTCGAATCGCCTGGCAAAGTCGAAGTCGAAAGGGACGTCTTGCGTCCATAAGCCGATGTACGAGTGCCAACGTACGGGTTGGAGGGGTTACCGGGTGCAGGTGTATCTGGGAGTTGTGTGACCTGTTCGATATCTGAAGCAGATGAAGTGCTGCCGTTGAGCCTTGTCCGTTTCCTGGTTGAACGTGGCGAATCAGGTTGCTCCGCTGGACGTTTGGCTGGTGTTATGTGTATGGGCGTATCCGTGCCGGTGGAGTTCTTACGAGCTTTGTAATCAGCAACCTCTTTTGCCAGGAACAAGAGCTCTTCGATAAGATGCCTCGGACACATATGGCCATACAAGTCAGTGTCTCGCACCGAGTCATCATATGAGCACTCAATGAACACAGCCTTAAGGGTACCATTAGCGACCTTGGGAGCAGCCGTTTTCCAGACTTTATAGTTCTGTGGTGATAAGCTCACCAGGTCGGGCTCAATGTCACCAAAGACGAGGATCTCTGCGCTAGTCTCCTCGTTGAGTATGAAGAAGGCCGAGCTCTGAACCGGCTCGAACGCATGATCGGCATCAGCGCCTAAGCTAGGAGTCTGCAGAGTCGGGTAGCCCGGGGTCGACTGTCCTGGCGGAAGACTGAAAGCTGAGGCTGAAAACGATGGGTTTTGTCTTTGATATTGCACCGCTGCAAAGTAAGATTCTGTGTCGGAGATTCTCGAAAGTCGCCGCTGAGGAAAAGCATAACCATCATGCCAGCCTGCCGAGTCAGTCCTGTGGTGTGCAGCGGCGGCAGGCCTAGATTTGCATTTGCCATGCGTGACCCCCATGCAAAGCGTGGCGAGACTGTCACAGACGCGTACGTAGCCACGAGCATCGCCGGGGCCGAGGCGAGTATTGCCGCCTTCCTTCAATCTTCTGTAGGTCACGAAGCCAACACCACTGCCTTCGTCTGAGAGATTTGGCCAGATCGAGTCATTAAAGATGTGAGATTTGATCGCTTCGATGGTTGAGTCCAGGGCGACGATAGTCTTCGCTTCGCGACCATATTCCAGGGCGGGAGTGTTTATACCCATAGCAGATAAATGGTCTAGGTGAGGATGTGTGATGAGGAAGGCATGCATCAGCTCTCTAAAGATATGTAGCGCGTTGGCTCTTGCTGAGTAGCCCGGGCATTTCACACCTGCAAAGGGGCCTTTCTCGATGACTTGCGAATAGCCGGCGGGTGGTGCATGCTTCGAGTACAGGGGCATTTGCTGCGCTAGGATACGCACGATGCTGGCGAGGTGGGTGCCAGCATCGACGGCTATCACTGATCCCTTCCTCCATTCTGCCTGAGGGGCGCGCACCAGTAGGCCGGTGACTGCATCTTCTCGAGGTCCACCACTTGATCCCTAAGCAAGCGAAAGAGTCAGCATTTATGCTAGTATCAACCACTGCGCTCTGGTCAACAAGCCTGGATGTCGCCTTGCTAGATCACCGACTTACCAGCATTATCACCTGGAATGAGGCATCTCTCTTCTCTCCATGGACTCGTTGAGTGAGACCAGGATCTCGGTATGATCCATCTTCACGCATTGAGTCATGCAGGATCCCGTCTTTGTCTCGGCAAATGTATTCACAATTCCTCTGTTTGCTGTAACGATGTTTCGGATAGCCACTGGTCCTGTTCGTCTGGTAATGTTGCAGGTGCTCATGCAGTTATCTGCTCTGCTGGTTTAGGACGGGAAGGATGGGTAGGTAGAGCTTGTCGATGGACATGTCGTGCGTTCTCCCTTAGCTGTTGGCCGTCGAAAGGCCAGAGTAGCGCGTCGCTGCTAAAACATTGCAATCACACAAGAATGCTGTCCAACAGTTCGCGCAGGGGTGGTGCATGCCGGGTCGTTGGCTGGCACAATCCAAGGTATGGCAAGCACAAACGAGGTTGTTTGGAGACAGCTCCTTTCTGGTCATGGGGTACGTCATTTAGCATGCGTCGGGTCAGTCGCGACTGAGATAGCTCCCGAGGCGTGACGAGGTGCAACCTGCACGCTTTACTGGCTAAAAGTTTACTCGAGACTGTGCGCACCTTTCAAGCAGGTGTCTCAACTAATGCTTAGAGTCAAGAAGGGAAGCAGCTCGTCGTTGTCGAGCTGAAGATAGCACGAAAATGAAATGATATTGCTCGAGCGCGCATGATTGTCACTCGTCCGCTGAACGCAGGACAAACGTGAAAAATAGCTTCGTCAAAGTAGGGTATCTATGTATGTCATGAATGGGCGCTTGAACCGCCTACCGACTGGTCGTAGGTCGGGATGGGCGGATGGTCCTCGTTCGCACTCTGTGCAAGACTGATCCTACGAGGACTGCTCTCCGGGCTCGTGTACTCAGGCGGTGGGATGATCTGCTGCCCAGCAGGAGTATTCTCCACAGGCTGATGTTGGACATCCCCGGTACTTGTATCATCTTGACTCAAGTCCTGCGACGACACATGAGCTAGGTGCGCAAGTGAGATTTCGGTTGGCGTTCTTACAGGACCTGGGTTGCCCGAGGGTAGTCCTAGCCGCCCCAGACCACTCCTGGTCCTCGAGTGACCAGGTTGGTATTCTGGTTGTCGTACGCCCTCACGACCCGCCTCAAGCAAGATGCTGCCCTGCTCGCTGCCATATGGAGGCGGAGGAGCCAGGCTGCCCGTCGTGGGAGCCAAGCCCCATTTCTTGACGTTGGCCTCAATGAAGACGAAGCCCATTTGGCCAAAGTTGACGTGAACAGTACACGGGCCGTTGGCGCCGACGGTTGGAAAGAAGTTCTGCGTTTTGAGATTGTGGGCAACTTCGTCCAATTTCTTCCCGTTCCTGGTGAAGAAGATGCTGCCCGTTCGTGGCCGATAGCCAACGCCAATCACATCACCCTGAACATATTCCGGGCCGTAGGGAATCCCATTGAATGGCTGATTGTGCCGCCGTTGACCGGTAGAGAGAAAAGCTAGCGAAGTCTTGTGGTAGCCTGGAAGTGTAAGCAGAAGAATCGGACAGAGAAAGGATTAGACGGCCTACCTGGCAATCGAAACAGAGGGTATGGCTTCGTGGTCAAGCCAATACTGATGGTGGTAGACTCGGGTTTGTCATATATCTTGGATTCCCAATAATAGACCTCATTTTGCTTGGGTATGGGCAGATTGCTCTGGACGCTGCACTCTGAATCAAAGAACTCGATCTCGGTACGAGCTTCGACGAAGCAATTGGCGATCTCGAGTTCTGGCTCGAACTCCCAGGCCGAGACACCTTTCTCTTGTATGGCTAGGAATTGCGATAATGAGATATCGGTAGGGGCCGTCTCGGGAGGGTTTGCGTGAATGAAAGCTGATGCCCGTTAGCTAGATCATGGGATACATTCCTGTGCACTCTTACCCTTGGCTCTCATATATTCCATCCGCTGCAGATCATCCATTCCCTCGAGGGCCTCGGCTTCTTCTCTGGCAAATGCTTGTTCATCGTCAAATTCACCTGGACGACCTATCCTGTCGAGGATAATGCGACCACGGGAGGTATACTTGAAGAAGAAAAAGATGGCAAGGACGAGCACAGCAATTCCCGCCGAACCAAAGGCCGACAGCAGGCCAATGAGGATGCCTCTGCCGGTCGAGCCGCCATCACTGATGTTGATTACGATCGATGTCGGTGGGCCATCGGTGTGAGAGGCAAACTCCTGGTGTGCCTGACCAAATGCCAGGGTTGGAACATGTTGGACTGAGGTCGGTGTACTCCGGGTGGATGTGGCAAGTGTCGACTTTCCAGGATATCGTTCAGATGGCCTTCTGAATTGCATCGCTCAGTTGGTTATAGTAGGACGTAGGATAGAAGAGGTATTGCCTAGAGCTGAGCGAGGGGTGAGACCTCGTCGTCGCAGATGCCAACCCAGGTCGAGTGAGTGGGGCGGCTGCTGATCGCGGCTACCTCAACCACAACGCAGGGAACTCGCTCGTGAGATCGTCGCAAAAGGAAAGTCGTACTATATCAGGAAGTCGTCATGTTGGTGTTGTCGGAGTGATGTGATAGCGATGGCGATATCACTAGTCCTGACCAATGCGTAAATGAAGACTGAAGCTGCAGATTAACTGGAATTCTAGATGATGGAACCGGAGTAAAGAGTGGAGGTGACGAAAGCCACCGCACGACCTGCCCACGTCTAGGCTCGCTGGCTCACGCCGCACCTCATGCGATGCCTGTAGTGCCTGAAACTGCCTTGACTGGGTGAATGTGTCAGCGGCACAACACTGCTGGATGTTGACCTATCACAATCAGAAGCCACGATTTAACCCTCACTAGCCCTTGGCCAACTCCGACGCGTCCGACAAACACCAGCGATCCTCACGACACCTCCACCGGCGAGATACACTCCCACTACCTTGCCCTCGAAGTGCGCCCCTTAACCATTGAACTTTAGTCAATTGAGATAAAGATGCGCAGGGTGCGAGGTGACCGAGAGGCATGTTTTGGAGCGCCTGAGGTCATGGAAGACTGCAAAGGACATGTCCAGATCACAGTAAGCTTGTCTCAGACCTGTAAGCGGAACTGGCTTACAGGATTGACCGTGGTAAGTTAGCCAGTACGGCGAAGCATGTGGACTTCTGTCGTACCTGGCATTTGCTTCCTTATTCAGTACAAGCAGCTCGTTGGTCGTTTCCCCTTGCTATCTGCCAATATCAGACGTCCCAGAGTGCACGTTCGCACAATCACGCTATGCAATGTATTCGTCACTGCTACCATGTGCAAACGTTACAACCAGGAACAACAAACATGAGTAAATGGTTGACAGCCGCCTCAGTCGAATCAACACCGAATCTGTGTGATGTTGCGTTCGAAGATCACCCCCGACACTCTTCCATACTTCCTAGCCTCTAGATTGTTATACCGGCGCGACAACTATTAGTCGCGTGCGGAGACAGACAGGCATATGCCACACTCTGCCACAAGCACTTATCTCTACCAGCGGGCAACACAAAGTGCTTGCCGTGAACTGTGGCGTCTTCCAATGCGATGCTGACGACTCCGCAGTAGATAGACCGCACTGCTCTACCGACCTCTAGAGGCTTGAGCCACTGATGTACCGTGTACGTATACATATTCTTGATTCTTCACTGAGGAGGCAGTTGCTCAATGTCAAACGACAAAGCATACACGTCCAGAATGCAAGTAGTATCGTGCAGATGGATACTGAGATCGTCACGATACGAAGCTGATATCGAAACAACACAGTCACGTTCACTATTCACCGCTAATCACTGTCACTGGCCTTGTTTGGCTAAATCACTTACGCCAGTCGAGGTTCCCTATGTTCTCGAGTTTACTTCTTCATCAGGTTTCTCCTATCTAGTAATTCAAATCGTCCACCCATCTTCCGTCTGTCAGCTTAAAGATTCGATAGATAATCGTTCCTGTGACGCAACACTGGGGTGTCAAGTCTTACGATACACCAGGAATACAACTAGAACGAGCAAAGTAACCCTGTTGCTATGGATCCCAACCAGCCATCTCAGTCCCCTAACTCAGTCAGCATCAGATGACAGCTATAGCGTCGTCTCAGACTCTGACATTCTCGATACTCAAAGCGAACAGATTACCGCCAATGCCTTGTCTCAGCCAGTATCCATTGGCAAACCAGCAGCGGCCAAAGGCATGACAGAGCTACACGATGCTTTGAAACTCGAAATTTCGCAACTTATAGCCGAGCGAAACGACGCTCTACAAAAGGCCAAAGAACATGAAGCAGCAAAGAAGACTGCAGAGGAATCTACCTCTGAGCAGCTTTGTGCGCTCTCCAAGAAGACTGGTCACTCTATCGGCGACGTCTCTACTCTCGTCACCAATTACGAAGAATCCCAGAACTTTGCGAAAACTGTCATTGAGGTTTACTACAAACGCCAATATGAGCTGTACCTTGATAAGTCGGCAGAAGTCAGTAAACTCAAGAGAAAAGTCATCAACCAGACCGAATCGATCGAAAAGAAGCCCGCCACGCTAAACAACGAGGTGATCCATCTACAGGAGCAGGTTCACCTCGGTAAATCTGAAACCGAGGCCCTGAGAACTAGTTGTGATGAAATAGAGACCGAACTTGGCCTTCTCAGAGGGCGAGAAGCAGAGCTTCAAATCGAGGTTGATACACTCAAGAATGAGAAAGCTAGTATGTGGGCCCACGCGGATATGCAGCACCTACGTGAGCAGGTCAAACGACTTGGAGATAAGATCGAAGGCCTCAATGTCGAGGTAGCCAAACTAGAAGCCGACAAAGAGGATAGGCAGAAAGAACTCAAGGAGGATGTTACGGAGGCGAAGTTGAAGCTACACAACGCTCGGTGCCGAGGTCGACGACTCAAGAAGCAGCGAGACAACGCTCGAGCAGCCAAGGGTGGTTCTGGTCCTGCCAGTACCAGCATGGGCTCAGATTGGTGATCGATCAGACATGGCCTCGTTATATGTTCCAGAAGGTGTTGTTTTACTGCGCTTGTTCAAAAAGCTATCCAAACGGTCGGTGGAGGCTGTTTGTCGTTGCGTAGAGGACGTTCGTGGTGCAGAGACAATGGAGCGACGACGACCTTTCTGAAGCACGCCAAAGAGATGTAACACCGTTGCGTCTCAGAAACGGTAGCAGTGTTTGGAAATAGTTGTACTATCCATAGCTAGCACTTGAGACAATGGCATCTGGTACAATGGCACCCTTTCATGAACACTCGTTTTCCGAGCTCTTTTTGCCAGCCGCTGTAGCTACCTTTAATTCCCGAGCACAACATACTAAACGCATGAGCTTTTACCTTTGCACAGTCATACATGTAGTTGATATGACGCGTGTCCAAGTGGTATCTACTGATGGTCTAAGACCAGGAAGGTCAATCATGACTTCGTGTGCTGTTTCACTGCTACGGCGGATACAATGTGTTTCTCTCACGACTGGAAATCAACTCCATAGCAGCTACCGACCAACAGCACTGGATTGAAGTAACAAGGCTGCGACCCAATATCTTTCTTTGCAGTTCAAAGCTTCTCAGTCGTCCTCGGACTCATGATCGATCTCCGCGTCTTCGTCGTCTTCGTCGTCTTCTTCGTCCGCCTCGACCTCCCACGGCCACTGCTCCTCATGCGTATCGGTTGGGTTGCCACGTACATCGAAAGTCATGCCGTACAAGTCGCATAGCTTCTTCCATCTTTTCGCCAGATTGTAGAGATTGCTACCATGCCTCGTCCGTCTCGGGTCAAACTCTGACGCAACGGTCTTTCCAGCGAACCGCGCATTCCACTTCTTCTCCCACTGCTTCTTAGTGGCCATGCTGATGCTGAAAGTCTTCTCAAGCTCAGAGTGATCTCGGTCAGGACACTGTAGCCGATGTAGAGCAAAAGCATCATCCACCAACTGCTTCAAGAATCGCTTCTCCTCGACAGACAGTTTCTGACCAGCTTCTCTTAGACTCATCTGCGTGACCCTCGTCATCTTTTGAGTGCGCCACTTTCGGAGAGCTTCAACCATCTCCTTGTTACTCCAGTCGAACACCTCAGTCCGCTCGTCGTCTTGATGTCGGGTACCACCTTCCGCGACTGTTCGGTTCTCGCAGCGTTCCGCTAGCAGCTGCTTGTTGTTGCTCCAAGGAACGTTAAAGTACTTGCCTTTGGATATGTATTCGAACCTAAACTTCGTCCAGTCTGGTGCTCCGACATGCGGCGGCTCAACATCGTAATTGATCACACCGCCAGGCAGTCGGGCCTTGTCGGCATCTTTCTTGTCTTTGACTGCTCTCTTTGTCTTTGTCTTGCCGAACAAAGGAAATCTCCACGAACCAGTCGACGTCTTCTGGAGAGGGGTGATGTCGATCGTTGCTTTCTTCTCCTCGCTCATGAAGACTTCAGGTTCGACGGCCCAATCCTCATCATCGTCACCCCGCAGATTCCGAAAAGTGTCTTTAGGTTCTGGTAATGCGACACGCTGGCCATCGAAGTTGAGTCGGCGACCATGACCGTCTCCTCTTTTGCCGGGCTTGTCGCTTTTGTGTGCGATGGGTTCGATACCGTCCCGGATCCAGCCCGCCATCGCCTTGACAAGGTCGTCATCGTACTTGGTGAGGTGGAGCTGGGCGCTGTACCAGCTTGGGTATCCTGTGTACGTCAACAAAAGCGCCAGTCTTATGTCACATTCCGACTGTGCATCTTCAGTCTTGGTGTGCCGGGATGGTGGCGCTCGCATGCGATCGAAGAAGGTAGAGAGTGCAGCGCGGGTCGTGTCGACGTCATCAGTATTGCGGTAGTAGCCCACTGCTCGCTCAAGATTCCAACTAGCGAAACCAAGAGCCAATGCTGCTTCACTCCGACTGAGAAGGATGTCGTAGCGTTGTAACACAATATCGGCGAAGGTGCATACTGCTTCCCGTCGTTCATAGTCGGCATTGCCGCTATATGCCAAGTCCTCGCCCGTCAGCGTCACTGGGAGATCGATCTCGATGTGAGCCATGGTTGAGAGGTGCTCGTCGATGGTATATCCTCCAAGGTATGCTGGTCCCAAAACATCTTCTGTGCTTGGCCCGCAATTTGGAGATTTTGGCTCGCTGATATCGTCCTCTTCTTCCATGTCCGATGGGTCTTGCCATGTTCGCCGGTTTCTGGAACTAGCCTGCCAGTGATGGAAGAAGGCCTCTGCTCTGTCGACGTCCCAGTCTACAGCCTCCTCAAGAATCTTTGGAAGGTCTTTAGTGGTGTGTGGTGTAGGACCAATTCGATTCTCGAGAGCAAGCAGTCGGCCATCACGGTCAGATCTTGTGAGCCCGTCGGCGTCGGGATCATCTTCGCTAATGGCATGTTCGGCGATGTCCTCGCTGGATGTACGAAAATATTGTGAGACTGTACAGCTGACCTTAGTGCAGATTCCCTTCGATAGGTGACTCGTGTCTAGATGAAACTTACAAGGATCTGCTGGTGGTGCCATAGTTAGATAAGGCTCCTGAGAGAAGTGATGGCCGTGTAGGGACGGTCAAGACACTAGTAGATAATTCTTATTTCCAGAGATCGATCAAATGATTGAGACCTTTTGGAAAGACGAAAAAGGCACGTAAGTCTACAACAGTAGTATCGCTGAGAAGAGTTGTTGTAGATGGTGTGGAGGGTATCTTGAGGAGAAAGCCAGGATTGACCCATGGACGCGCGATATTTCATCAAATCAGCTGGAAGTATAATGTCGTGATATGTTTGCAGTCACAGTATGTCTGCGGCTTGCCATTGAGTGAAGGGGATTAGTGAGACGGCCAGCAGATGCTCCGAAGTGACAGCAGCCTATACAGAATGCACTTTGTTCTGCACCACAACGGCCGACACTTGCCATGAGATGAACTCTTTCCATCGTAGCGTTTGCAGACAATGTCATTAGTCAGCCTAAACATAAGGACATTAGTATAGATAGAGACACCACTGCCCCTTTCGATGCCGTTGTTGAGCATCGTCGTGGCCCCCATCATTGACACTGCCACTTCGACCTCCTCTGCCACCATGCGTTTGTCCTTACAGTGTGATAGCCACGGCTTGTGCTCGCTGGTGCTCAGTTAGATGCAGCGTTGATTTCAACCACACTTGGACGTGTGTGCGAACGATTATCAGATAGTCGACTATCGAGCATGATGACAATTCACCGCCGGAAGTTGTACTTATAAAAGCCAGTTGTAGAGGCAGAGGTAGAGAATGAGAGAAAATAACGGGGCTATCAAAAGCTGTGCAGCGACATGTTTGATGTTGACCGCTTGCACAACTGGAATATCACCGCTGAAACGCTGTTATAGGATGGCAGTATCAGCCCTATGCTCTAAACATTGCATAGCGAGCAAGGAGGAAGCGAGCTGTGGGTGAAAGGTGAAATATGATATGCCTTGCGATCTCGCCAGCCCAAAAGTCAGGAGGCATCTTGGCACGAGATTGACGCGTCCCACCCGCATTGACCAATTACATCTGCGCTATTTCGGAGCATGAGACTGTCTGGAGAGGAGCAGCATTAAGCTTCATCTCATCTTGCTTTCCATTGTACATCATATCGTTAATCCTCAAGCAACATAGGCTATACGGCCGTCTAGCTATGAGCACTCAAGTCTTTTGTTCAATCGACCGTGCCATCTGACAGGGCTCATCGACAACTTGCCATGTCGCGCGTCGCTGGGCGCCTCAAGCTGGACTGATGTCCCCGCCGTTGTGAACATCGACTGTTGTAATATTTTTCTCCGAAACAGAGCCAACCGAGCTATCATTACAGCTGGTCTTGTTTGAATCTCCGGTTCCAGACTCACCAGCCTTTGCTTTCATGAATGGCCATCGACCCCTCCTCTCCTTGAATCTCAGCGACACGAACCCGACGATGACAGCAAGCCAGTACAAGTTGTAGCTGATGACGCTACCATATGTTGCACTATTCTCCCATCCCAGGAGGGCGTTGAAGATACCCCAACCACCGCCACCGTTGAGCTCGGGGTTGCAGCAGTTGACGTGCCAGACACTCTGCCGGATGTCATAGGAGCCTGGTCCGCTTCCATTTTCGGCCGCATCTCCGCCGGTCGCTTTGTTCCACATGTGGGCCTCAAAGTCCCAGATCGCTTTCGAAAAGAGGCCGGCAGCGACGAGGTAGAGAAAGCAGGTTGATGCGATCAGGAACATCTGCAGCGGCATCCTGTTTCCACCTCGATAGATAAACCAACCGATCAAGATTCCAGTAAGCAAGCCGCAAATAGCCGGTAGTGGGATTGCTGTTGCAGGCAGTCCAAGACTGACGCCACCGATGAACACCACGGCTTCCAGACCCTCTCGTAGGACGGTGATGAATGGCAAGAAGAACATGGCATATTTCTCGGCAAATACCTTCATCTTTTTTTTCATGCCGATATTATGGTGCTCAGCGTTCTTTGCCTCCAGCGCCTTAGCGAGCTTTAGCCTCCACTTCTCCTGCAGCTTGCTCACACGCAACAATGCAGCGCCCATGGCTGAGATGACCAAGCTAGCGATCAATGAGAAGATTCCCTCCCAGAGGTCTTCTGTGCTAGCCCACTTGTCTGTTCCGAGGCCATAGAATGCACCAATCATACCGCAACCGATCACGAGACATATTGCTAGGCCGATGAGCGTGCCGAGCCAGATCTGCTTGCGAAGCTTCTTGTAGACAATTGGATCGCGGTCAGGGCCAAGCTGTTGTTTGAGAAAAGCGAGCAGCACGCTGACGACAATGACAGTCTCGAGCGTTTCGCGGAAGAGGATGAAGAAGATGGGGACTGCGAAGACGTTGACCATGTTTGCGGTAGTGTGCTGCCGTCTGGCTCTGGTCGAAACAGCTGATGTTGGCCTGTAATCAGATAAGATGAGGGAGGATTAATAGTGAGCCAGAGGAGGAGCTTGTCAGAAGCTGTCAGAAAATCTGATCAAAATCGAGGGGTGATCAGATAAGATGTGAGAAGATGATCGGCGCTCCGATCTCGCTTACTAGCTAGCACCGCTAAGACACGAAAGCTCTCGATGCAGGGTTACAAACTTGTCATGCAATAGTCGAGCGCGCTCGAAATCAGCATGCGGTAGGAGGACTCAGCTTCCGACACGAGGTATTAATTTCTGCGCGGGGTCTTTATGACACACGAAACAGGTAGGAACGATTCGACAGCTCTCGACCGGAACATGGCCAGTTGAACATCGAAGCGAGCTCTTATCCTATCTGGGGATGGTCTATTGATAATCTGGAGCCCGCCCCGCTTATCTGATCAGAGTTTTGCTCTTGGCTTTGCTTACCGTGGCACGGGCTTGAACACGCTTCAATCGCTTCAATTCAGACTCGAGAGCTTATTGTAGCTTGGCTTGTGTTTCCACCAAATCTTGAAGGTCTCGCGACATGATAGCCGATGACGAATCAAAACTATCTTTGTCAGGATCCCGACACGAACTTACCCAGTACAAGACTCCCAACTCGTTGGATGCTGGTCGCAGTCACGTCCTTCATTGAAAGCTAAAGCTTACGACACGAGCTTCCAGCTTGATCCACCTTCTGATTCGGCGATATTGCGTGGTGAAAGTTAAGCTGTTATCTGATCGGCTGACGGGGCTTCTGCTCAACCTTCGCTCCTGCAGGATTTGCAGCAGGATCTGCGCACCTCTGCTTCCCAAACGGCAAATCCCGTCCAAAACAGCCGCTTCTACATCCGCTCAACCTAAGCCAAGCCAACCGAGACCGATCTCTAGTTCTAAGCTCTCATCACACGCGGAAGTCGAAGCCGTTCATCGACAAGAACACAACAACTTGACGCGAAGGACTTGTCAGACCACCCGCACAGAACGCGGCATTTGCACTCCTACAAACACTCCATCTGTCGTGTGATCTTGGTCTCAATCGTGACAACGGATCAGCGGAAGGATTTTGAGGATCTGCAAGCGAAAAGCACCACTTCTAAATCTTATCTGATTTTTCTCGCTCTTGCATCGATATCGGCCTGACAAACGAACAGCCTTCTGATCAGGGTTTTCCAAAAGCTTGGCCAAGCTTTTCTCCAGCTTGATGAGTACGAGATCTCATCTTATCTGATCCTCTGTCAGCTATCGTCCTGCCTCACACTCACCACTTCATATCTGCCGAGATGACTCTTACTCGGTTTCGGTTGTTGGCGCTTGCATCGCTAGCAACCACAGCGCTTGCTGATGTTAGACAATACAACTTCACTGCTGGCTGGGTCGACCGCAATCCCGACGGACAACATGAGAGGCGAGTCATGGGTATCAACGGTCAGTGGCCCATTCCGACAATCTATGCAACAGTCGGCGATCAGGTCGTGGTCAATCTCAAAAACGAGCTGGGAGACAGACCGTGCTCGCTACACTTTCATGGTCTATACATGAACGGCACTACGCACATGGACGGAGTTGCTCAGGTCACCCAATGCCCAGTTCCAGCAAACTCGTCCTTCATTTACAGCTTCAATGTCACGCAACCAGGCACATACTGGTACCATTCACATGTTGATGGACAATACCCAGACGGCTTAAGAGGACCGTTAATAGTGCATGATCCTGACAATCCATATGCGGATCAATTCGACAAAGAGCTGGTGCTTACGTTGTCGGATTGGTACCATGATGAGATGCCTGGTCTAATCTCGTCCTTCTTGAGTGTGACAAATCCGACTGGTGCTGAGCCAGGTAAGCTCATTGATCTGCTACTGGGACAGCATAGCTAACCTCCACAGTGCCCAATTCTGCCTTGATGAACGACACACAAAACTTACAGATTCCTGTCGAGCCGAACAAAACTTACTTCATCCGCATAATCAACATGGCGGCCTTTGCTGCACAATACTTCTGGATCGAAGGACACACATTCCGGATTATCGAGGTAGATGGTATCTACCACAAGCCGCAAGAAGCAGAGATGATCTACGTGACGGCAGCACAGCGGTATGGTATCCTCCTCACCACAAAGAATGACACGAGCGAAAATTTTGCCATGGTTGGAGCAATGGACGAGGATCTGTTTGACGTGGTGCCAGATGGTCTCAATCCAAATGTGACATCCTACCTCGTCTACAACAGGGAAGCTTCTCTGCCCAACGCCACTTTTGTGGACGAGTACAAGCCGTTCGACGACATCCTGCTCGAGCCGACAGATGAGCTCGCTCTCTTCGAAGACCCCACACTGTCCTACACCATTGACGTCAAAATGGACAATCTCAAAGATGGCAAAAATTACGCATTCTTTAATGACATAACTTACGTTCGCCCCGTGGTGCCCACACTTTACACTGTCATGACATCCGGCAACCTCAGCACCGACGCAACCGTTTACGGTGTCAACACTCACCCCCTCATACTCGAGCACAACCAGGTCGTCGAAATCGTCCTCAACAACCACGACGCGGGCAAGCATCCGTTCCATCTCCACGGCCATGATTTCCAGGTCCTTGCGCGGGGCGACGACGACGCCGGTGATTGGAATACAGAAGCTCTCAGGAACGGTAGCGTTACGTACCCAGCTTCCCCAATGCGCAGAGACACTCTTCTCGTTCGACCCAACGGCTACTTCGTGATCAGGTTTCGGTCCAATAATCCCGGTGTCTGGTTCTTCCACTGCCACATCGAGTGGCACGTCGACTCGGGTCTTATCCTCACAATGATTGAGGCACCACTGCAGCTTCAGCAGAACCTTGCCGGCAAAATTCCAGAAGATCATTACGATGCTTGTCGAATGCAAGATATACCCTATGAAGGCAATGCTGCCGGGAACACTGTTGATCTTCTTGACACGAAGGGCATGAATGTATCTCCAGGCCCGCTGCCGGCTGGCTTCACACCAAGAGGTATCGTGGCACTGACCTTTTCGGTTGTAGCAGGTTTCCTCGGCATCGCGGTCATTGTGTGGTATGGTCTTGGCGAGATCACGGCTACCGAGCAGGACAGAGAGGAGAACAAAATCGAGGCTTTGGCGAAGAGTTCAGGGATCGTGGAGATCACAGGTACTAACGCTGCCGAAGTCAATGCAGGGGCTGGAGCTGGACACGGCGGCGCGAGGCCAGCGTAGATCACTTGACCGGGCGTGACATGGCATGCTTCGTGATCCAAAAGTGTAAGCTGCTGGCTGCTTGAACCACGTTGGTCAGGATCATGTTTAGTCACGTCAAATCCTGAAAAGCTGAGCAAATTGCGACAATGCTCGACCTAGTCAAGCGTGCTTGGACGTCGATTCCATTGCTGGCAAAGTCGTCTCAGCCGTTCCACTCCTGCTTTCACTTCCCTTACGAGTGTTCTCTTACACTGAGCATATCTAAACACTTTCCCCATAGTGCCTGGAGGCAACTGGTCAGATCCTACCGGACGATTGCGGTAAGGCTGGCGCATAGTGCGGGGTATTGGAGAAGTGGCAGGCCAATAACGCCAGAGCCCCTCGGCTACTGTACAGCTCCAGAGCATTACCAGGTATCGCTGCCACCACGTAGTCGTCCTCAATAGCTTCGAGGACAATACTGCAGTCGAACAACTCGAAGCACCTTACTGTCTTCTTTCGACTTCGTGCTTGAGTGGCATCCTCCTCTCTGTTCTCCGATACCGAAGTGAGGCCCGTGTACTTTTCGTGCCGGTAAAACGTTTTACATCAGCAACGAAGACATATAAAGCTGCATGAAGGCCACACCAGGCTTCTATTCCTCCTCATCATATAGCGCAGATTCAGCGAGCGACGTACACTACGGGACAAGACTCAAAGAAAGTTAAAGCCTCATCTGCCGACCAAGGACCCCATAAGTATAGGCATACCAGAGCACACCTTCGTATCTCATCATGTCAAAGACATTGAAGATAGCCGTCATTGCTGGGGATGGCATTGGCACCGAGGTGATGCCGTGGGGCATCAAGTGCCTGGAGGCAGCTGCGAAGGTGTATGACATCTCCTTGGATTTCAAAGAGTTTGACTTCGCCTCATGCGCGTACTACAAAGAGCACGGCAAGATGTTGCCAGATGACTGGAAGGACCAATTATCTGGGTTTGACGCCTTGTACTTTGGTGCGGTCGGCCTACCAGATGTGGTGCCTGACCATGTTAGTTTGTGGGGAAGTCTGCTGCAATTCCGAAGAGAATTTGATCAGTATATCAATCTTCGACCATGTCGGCTGATGCCTGGGGTCCGATGTCCGCTTGTTGGACGCAAGCCAGGGGACATCGATTTTTGGATTGTGAGAGAGAATACGGAAGGCGAATACTCGTCAGTCGGTGGCAGGATGTTCCCGGGTACTGATCGAGAGGTGGTGATCCAGGAGACGGTCATGACTCGGACTGGTGTGGACAGAGTGCTCAAGTACGCGTTCGACTTGGCACAGTCGAGACCGAAGAAGCATCTCACGTCGGCGACTAAATCGAACGGCATTGCCATCACGATGCCGTACTGGGACGAACGAGTGGTTGAGATGTCGAAGAACTATTCAGAAGTGAACGTCGACAAGTTTCACATCGACATTCTCACAGCTCACTTCGTTCAGAGGCCACAGCATTTTGATGTTGTGGTTGGCAGCAATCTGTTCGGCGACATTCTGTCCGACCTAGGTCCGGCATGTACAGGCACCATTGGGATCGCACCTTCTGGCAACATCAACCCCACGGGCAAGTTCCCGTCGCTGTTCGAGCCTGTTCATGGTTCAGCGCCGGACATCATGGGCAAGGGCATCGCCAACCCGGTAGGAATGATCTGGGCAGGTCAGATGATGCTCGAGCATTTTGGGCACAAGGATGCTGCAGATGCTATGCTGAAGGCTATCGAGAAGGTGCTGTCGAGTGGCGATGATGCTGTGGTCACCGGAGACATGGGGGGCAAGGGCAACACGAAGAGCTTTGGAGAGGCCATTGAAAAGGAGATTTTGGGAAGCAAGTAGCGCCGCCGTTTTGTGAGGGAAGATATAGCAACTTCGTGCTAAACTCATCACCGGATCCTTACGACCTCAAGTTTGGACACTATGCGTGGAATATGCAGCACAGCTTGTGGCATTGGTGAACCATCCGCCTAGCCTGCCAGTACGGTGACTCGACGAATTGCATGAAAGGTTTCGTGCTCCACCGTAGTAGAAATGTACCTGAACGGGTCTTCGAGTAGGTAGTCACTATCACCTCAATCCTCCATGCATACACCATCTGCTCTTTAGCTCATCTCTAATGCACGAGCGCCCTGACGCGATCTGAGAGGCTGAGAGAAATTCCTGAGAGGCCGCCGTGATCTCAAGCTGAGCTTGTGCTTGCCAACCCATCCAACATCGTAGCTCTCGCGACTGCTGCTTCGAGTCCATATCCGCCCATTACCATCCTATACTCTGCCTGCTGACCTACTCACCACAGCTCAGCAGGTCAGCCCAATCGCGTCTTCGCTATATACACTTTCTCACGCGCATATCCGTCATCGCAAAACCGCAAAATGTCCCTCTCACCCTCCCCCCAACCCGCAGCCACCTCCATCGACCGCCAGAAGACCACCCCCTTCCTCCTCCACTTCTGCTACCGCTCCAACGCTTTCCACAGCCTCTCCGACTTCCCTGTACCCACCTCGTCGAATCCACGTCCAACCCTGCCAGCCCATTTGCAGATGTACACCTGGATGAGCTGCACCCTGCGCGAACTCGCACACCTTCTCACGACCGCGCTGCCGGGCGTGCTACCTGAGCCTGCGATTGGGACCAGGCTGAGTTTTAGGCTAGTGTATCCCGACACTAGGGTAGATGTGACGAGGGGACCAGGGAGATTAGGTGGGGAGGAAGGACGAGGCCGCTACACGACGAGGGAGGTGGGAAGTGTGGTCATCTCGGCGCCTGATCGAGCGAATGGACACGGGGATGAGCGGACGGAGGGAGACGAGTGGGACTTGGGTGGGGAAGACAGTGAGAAGACGTTGGCCGAGGCGAGGTTTGTTATTGGGGATTTTATTGATTGTGCTATATTTCCGCCGTTGAGTGATGGAAGTGTGGTGCCTAGGGGGAACACCATTGGAAACCGAGGCGGCTATGTCAATGGGAGAGGCAGGGCTGCGGCGAACTATGGCGTGGGAAGAGGGGCGACTATACCGGTGGGTGAGTGGAGGAGAGGCGAAAGGCTGCCGGGAGCTGAAGGTGGCGGCTATAGAGGCGGTGGTGGCTACGGACGAGCGGGCAGGAGGGGAGGCTATTGAGGACCGGACGCGGCACTGCTCGAACATTACAAAGCAGGACGTCGTCGAACTTCTGTGCTACAGGTAACCCAAGCTAGCGAGTATGCCGGCCACGCACCAACAGCCTCCACACCACAAGTTTTACGAGAACTGCTGATGGTACCGACGGTCTTGTCGAGCTTGCTCGGCCGTTGTCGTCGCAGTACGGATACCTCTGTCAAGTCGTACGAGACCAACACTGACTCCGCACCCGTCAGCTTCATCTCGATTCCCTCCCCTGAAAGAACTCCTCCCTTTTGTATCCGCCATGCACATCTCGCTCCATCCAATTGCGTCTGGTCGAAGCCGCTCTTCCTCTCTACCCCCGCCAATAACCCACACAGGCACTGTGATGCTGTCTTACACAGCCTCTCTCACAGCTGTGCGGTTGACGCGTGAGCCATGGCGTAGACGTATGCTTCAGCGGTAGAGTAGACAGTCCGGGCCAGGGATCGCGTCGCATCACCAGGAGCCCGTCGGTGGAGATTGCTTCCTCTCTGCCGCCCAGTGCCCAGGTGTGGCCGAAGACAATTTGCTGCGTGGGAAGCGAGAGAATGAAATTGTCTCGTGTGAACGCCGAGTTTCCCCGACTGGGAGGCAGATCGAGGTCAGGACCTGCTTCTACGATCCGGTCCAGCTCGGGGTGTCTTAAGCCCTGGTTGGATGCTACGTTTTCAAAAAAGATCTACTCGAGTCGTGGTCTAGGTCATTGGAAGTCATTCTCATGCCGCCGTGGCAGCAAAGGGGACATCTTCACTGCATGAGGAGGAGCGCGTGTCTGGCGTGCGCGGTCGAGAAGATCGTTGGAGAATCCCCGCAAATTGCATGGCCCGCGTGCCAAATGGGGTTGTTGATCGACGGTCCCAGTCGATGTACTTTCTTCGCTTAATCGACGAAGCTACCGTACAGATGTTGAAGCAATATATCTTCAGTGTTATGCTGAATCGCTGGTCGCGGCTATGGGGCTGTCCGACGAAGAATCGAGGGTCCGGGTGCAGGATCTTCGAGGTTGTGCACTCTATCGATCATCCCTGAGGACATTGTTAATCGAAGCATGGCTGTCTATGCACATGGAGCGCGCATCGAGTCTATTAGCCTAAAAGTCGATCAGCGACTGTAGCACAGTCACCACAATACCTCAACGTCAACCTCAACTCTGAAGCTTCACAGATGACGCTGGTCAGTCTCGCCCTCACAAACCACCTCCCTTAGCCACTCATTACAGTCACTCCACCGCAACAGCCAGAAACCAGGACAGCAACAAACCACCAACTTCATACCACACCATGTCCTCACCACCACCCATTAAGTCCACTCCCCATCTCCTCCAGACCAAAACCTCCTCCCAACTCATCGTCAAGGGGAAACCCTTCCTCATGCTCGCCGGCGAACTGCACAACTCCTCCCTGAGCTCCGCCAAGTACATGTCGACAGTCTACCCGGCCCTAGCGCACATGAACCTCAACACGGTCCTCGGCGCCGTGACCTGGGAGACCATCGAGCCCACAGAAGGGTCCTTCACCTTCGCCGAGCTCGACGCGTGTATCCTGGGCGCGCGCGCGCACGGGCTGCATCTCGTGCTGCTCTGGTTCGGCAGCTTCAAGAACGCGCTGAGCACGTATGTGCCGGGCTGGGTGAAGAGGGACGTTGGTCGTTTTCCGCGCGCGCATGTGAGGCATCCCGATGATGTGGGAGCTCTAAGGACGGTGGAGCTTGTGAGCCCGTTTTGTGAGCAGGCTGTTGCTGCGGATGCGAGGGCGTTTGCGAAGTTGATGGCGCATCTGAGGGAGGTTGACGCGGGATGTTCGACGGTCGTGATGGTGCAGGTCGAGAATGAGGCGGGGTTGTTGGGGGATAGTCGTGATAGGAGTCGCGTTGCGGATAGGAAGTTTGCGGAGCCCGTGCCGATGGATTTGATGGAGTACCTGAAGAGCCGGGAGGCGCTGCATCCCATGTTTGAGAAGCGGTGGCCCAGTTTCCAGCGGTCATTGAGCTCGTGTGAGAATGGAAGCTGGGAGGATGTGTTTGGTGCTGGCGTTGCGGCCGAGGAGATGTTCATGGCTGATGCTTTCGCGCGCTATGTTGGTCGTGTGGCAGCGGCGGGCAGAGACGAGTACGGCATTCCATTGTATGCCAACTGCTGGCTGAACACCGACAATCCCTCTGTGTTGGACTTGTCCGGCATGCCGCGTGGTGAGGGCGCTCCGACTATTGCTGGTGGTGGGGCCCAGGCAGGCGTTTACCCATCTGGTGGGCCTGTGCCACATGCTTTGGACATATGGAATTGCCATACCGTGGACAAGGGTGTGTTGGACTTCATCGCGCCAGATCTGTATCTGCACGACTATGAGTGGATCAACCAACAGTATCGGTATAGGGATCGTCCGCTGTTCATTCCCGAGCAGAAAGCCGACGGTGCAGGGATGAGGAGAACATGGCTTGCTTACGGCACTTATGGGTGTATTGGATGCAGTCCGTTTGGCATTGACACAGTCAATATGAATGAAGGTGAGATGGCCGGCTGGAGAAGGACATATGGCTTGCTTAGCAAGTTGAGCCCGCGGATCCTCGAAGCACAAGCTGCACGGCCCGAGGAGATGTTTGGTTTCTTCTTTGACGAAATCGATAGCAAGAAGGCCGGGAAGGAGCAATGGGAGCGGACATTCAAGGGTATTGACATGAAAGTCATCGTGGAGAGATCGTTCGTGTTTGGGAAGCCTGCGCCAGGCTACGGGATCGTGCTGCATGAAGGGAACGGAAAGTTCCTGCTGGTTGGCGCCGGCTTTCAGACGACTTTCGTGAGTACAAGCCCGAAGGCGACGTTTACAGGCATTCTGTCGTCGACAGAGAAGGAAGTCGATGAAGACGGGAACCTGTCGACACTGAGGGCGATGAACGGCGATGAGACGCGGAGTGGTGCTTGTATGATTATGCCCACAGAACGGCCGGATTATGGTGGCTTTCCGATTCGAGTCACCATTCCGGCGCGGACATATGTCGCTGAAGTGGTCACGTATACCTTGGAGGAGGAAGAAGAGCACTTTTAGACAGAGACCACGAACAAAAGCGCGACTATTTGGCTCGCAACGCCGTGGTCGGCTAGTTTCAAGAGCGTAGGGAGAACATAGTCGTTGTCAGCCAAGTATCATCGCCACATCTACCTACACACGTCGTGTGGGAGGGTCGAGCCCGGAATCGACTCTATTCGACCGCGAATATCTGCAAGGGAAAGTGGTTCTCGAAACATCAAGAGCGAGCCATAAGGCGCTTGATTGCCACTAATGGGGGATTCAGATTCCCTACGCATACTTTGCTGAGGAGAATCGAGTCAGGATCTTTGTAGTGTCTCTGCGGTGGGTGTGCTTGTCTTCACGATATAGCCGTGGGATGTTCTCAATGCTACTGCCCTTTTATGTCTAGCGATCGTGTGTGCGGCCGCGAACAATCCAGTCCGACACTGGCCGCCTCCGTCAGCTTACTTCAGTGCTGCAATAGCTTCTTCGGTTTTCAGCACATCACCAAAAGCAAAACCGAAGCCGTTCAACCCAGCCTGATGCTGCGTCTTATTCGCGCTCCCACAAGCATCACTGACCAACCAGGTTTCAAAGCCACGGTTGAAAGCACTCCTCGCCGTTGTGTCACAACAGCAATCTGTCATAACGCCACACACCACTGTTCGCTCAACGTTGGCTTCCCTCAGGATCTCCTCCAGATTGGTGTTGATGAAAGCATCGTACGTATTCTTCGCAACCACCTTCGGCCAGCCACTTGCGCCAGCACCAGACTTCGAGCCCTCGACATACTTCTTGATCTCGGTCTGAAATTGCCAGTCATCGGAGCCGTGGGCTATTGAGCCACCAGGACCCCATTTGCGAACAAGTTGGTTTGGCGATGGGTTTGCGGTCAGTTCTTCCCTCGAATGGCCATGCTGGGTGAATATTATCGGCGAGGATGAGGACTGAAACTGTGTTATCAGCTTCTTGATGTTGGGAACTGCCGTGGTGGTCATTGACTCAAAGAAACGTTGCATATCAATGACCAGCAGAGCGGTTTTCGGTGCCATTTTGGACGACGTTTTGAGAGATGCGCGATAGTCTGTTGTCAACGATAGCTCTGAACACAGTCAGTGGTGTGCCAGCGTATGGAGAGGAGGGCACAGTCGTGTATCGCGACTGTCGCCATGCATGTAGATGAGCTCGCGTCAATATGACGTCAGCTACAACCACTGAGGTGGGTTCCGAGGCCAGAACCTGACTGGGGGTGTCTTCGACACTGCTGCTCTTCTCGACCCCGAGAAACTTGCCTGCTTCGCTCTGTAACCCGCCATGGCCGCTGGGCCATATTTCCTAGGCTCACTGTATACTGATGTCAACGAGACCATGACATCGTTGGCTGACATAGCCACGCAGCTTCTTGCTAGCAAGGCCTGTCCAGTATTGCAGGAGTATCACGCTGAGCTCTTTGACGACTATCCGGGTCACACTCAGGCATACGGCAGTAATGCTGAGTTCTCTGAGGTCGCTACTGACCCTGTTGGCGGTACCGTCGAAGGTGTGACGGGCGTCATCGGTGATCTGACCAAGGGTGATTTTCCCCTAATTCCATCACCGAGCCAATAAACGAAAATTCCTGGCAATCCGTCGAAGGGATTCTTAGCATTTTAGTACCGAATAATGTCAATAGCACTTGCTCACATGCATCTTCTAGCGGTTCAGCTCTCGTCCGTTGCATTAGTCTACCTCATCAAGCCGTGAAGGGCTTCGATGCCCGCTCTTGTGTTTTCCCGCATCTTGAAAGCACAGATCCGCGCTCAAGGGCTAAAAGTTCTTACTACTTTTTGCTTGGAGTGATCTCTCTCTCTCTTTCAGCTCCCGTTTGCTCACGCATACACCATACCAGACACCTAGGTAGACTAGAGTTTGACGCATTATTTGGTACGGTTGAAAACCATTTCTGGATAGGTCAAGCGTTGGCTACAATCGAAACTACAGATCTCACAGTTCGTTAAGCTACCCACTGATTACCCATATCAGCTAGAACGTCGTCTACAAACCATAGACGTAGCGACGCGTCAAGCACGCGTTGCATGACGTAGACGCGTTTCTCCGAGTCTCAAAATCAAAAGATCAATTCTATTGTTCTTGCGAGAGACATCAGAGGACTGATATCACACCGCCTCACTGTTGTCACCTGGGAGGACATTGCCGGCTCGTAATTAGTGAGTTTGTGTCTTCATGAGCGTCTGAGTCACCTACGCCCAGATACTCACGAGCCATACAAAAGTAAGATAGCCGAATTCACATGTTGAACGCACGCGATGTTGATTTGCTCTGTAGCTGCCTCGTTCATGCAGCTTGCTGCCAAGGGCAAAGATCGGCGGCGGAAAGCTTACCCGCCGGCTCTTGCCTGGTGTGCTTTGCCCCATTCTTACCCCTGATGTCACAATGTCTTCACATTTGTATCTGGACTCACTGTTCTTTGAGAAGACACAGGCAAAGCAGGCAGCAAACAGTAAGTGACGCAATACTTTGCGCATAACAATGATGTAAGAAGACGCTGTCACTAGGCACGCGAAGCTGGTGCCTGATGTCGAGCAAACACAAGCTAGGTATTTGAGGTATTGCATTCCACACAGCGAACTGGCCTTTCATCTCTCCCCAAATCAACCAGACTTGCTTCACTTGCTTCGGTCAACCCACAAGCAAAACCCATTTAGAATACCAGAACCACCCCAATACCCAAAAAGATGTCTTCAATCACGACCTCCCCAGAGGACGTCTCGAACCAGATCCGAGGCTACAAATCGTGAGTGGACTTCAATTCTCCCGCTCCACACTCCACTAACACATCCACAAGCACTCTCTCTAACCCGAATGTCTCCGACGAGGCGAAGCAGCATGCACAGCAGATGATCGACCAGCTTGAGGGCAAGGGCATGCCAGAGGACGCAGGTGAAGGAAACAAGGATCCAAGCAGAGTTACTGGCGGTCTCAAGGCGGCAATCAACAACCCCAATGTATCTGAGGAGGGCAAGGAGGCGGCTCAGCAGAAGCTCGATAACATGTGAGCGATTCGGCTGGAAGGAGATAATCATGATGAGACGAGACAATCATGACGGTGGTTGTTAGATGAGACGAGAAGAAGTCATCGCATGATGCCAGCAAGGTCAATGTTATTTGATGTGAACCCGTCATAGGAACGGCTCTGGAGGCTCTTTCTTCATGTGTACCTTCTCTTCGTGATCATCCGGAGACGGAAACAAACCTGTGTTGTTGTAAGCACGGTGGATGTTACACGTCGTGCTGCGTGATGGGGATTATGAACGTCTCCCGGACGATGCCCTCGTTCGAGCCAGATCTCTATCTATGCTCATCCTCATTTCCTAACCCACCCTCAATCTCCAATGGTTGGCTTGAGACTTTCACCGCCTTGACCACCTTCGTGCCTGCTATCCTCAAAAGCTCCTGCTTCGCGAGCCTCGCAGTGTTGCATTCTACTGGTTCCAGATACTCTTCGCTCTGCGCGGGGTAACGCGTACAAGCCAAAACTTGTCATCGAGGCTGTTCGCACGACCATCGATCCGACTCAAACATGAGGCTATCTCTACGGCCTCAGCGGCAGCAATCGAAGGTATCTTTGAGCCCTTTGTGCAAACTTCAGGTGACACCCGGGACGAATCGCGTATTCGGCCTGGTGGAATGCTTCGTAGTCGGCTGTAGAAGGGAAGGCGTGAATGGATAGATTAGTCAGGGTGACCTTTAACTGTGGGTTTGTGAATAGTGGAGCTGGATACAGTATCTAAGTATGTTAGGCGCGTTCGCCGCTTGTGGGACAGACACATTAGTAGAAGCTATTGACCCAATTCTCGCGACGGCCAGGTTCAAATGACTAATCAGTATCGAAGTGCTTTTCGTCTGGTTAGCAGTGAGCTTAGGTAGGACACAACAAGCATAATATGTGCGACATGCGAAGACCTTCGAGCACCGTGGCTATCGTGGGCATGGGGCCCAGGCTAGGTCGTCGGTGCTGTGCACCCTGTGTAGATAGATCGGTCTATGGCTTGATGTGCGCTAGTTGCATACAGTCTGGAACCGTTAGTACAAACCACACATGCAGTTCGTATTCCAGAGACATGTTTGAATTGTTGTTGTTCGTGAGGAGGACTTTGCAAGAGTACAATCAATTAGGCAGAATCAAGAGCGATCAGCTTCCACGTGAGGAAGAGGCGTCGATCATCTGGAGCTAGGGCAGATATCGGAGATGAGGGCAGTGCTCATTGGCCAGCTGCTTCCGAGCTAACATGTGAAAAAGCACCGGTGAGTGGCTCCTTCACCAATGACCGATAGCTCCTGCCTGTTTGAGGCCTTGAGTCACACAGGTCTGGGATCCGAAAGGCCTGCTGTCCAGCGGCAAAAGCAAGGTGCATTTCTGAAGCAGCGTCGGAGGATTCGCAAAACCATAAATACCGGCGATGTGGTGGAGCCGTTGGGTTTTAGAGCACGCCACTGAGTCTACAGTAGTGCAAAGTTTCATGCGTTGTTCCACCCATGTGATGGCCGGGATGCGGCAGGTCGACTTTGGCGGGTCTGGCATGTCTGGCATGTCTGGCATGTCTGGCAAAGGCAGTGACAGGACGTTGACCCTGATACCGAGTTCTGGCGTGCTTTCCTGCAGCGGTGCAGAATCAAGCAAATAGTGAGCACAGTTGCATTTGGAAGGCCTACTTTTTGTTTGCATTGCTCGTCACATCGTTGCGAAGACGGGCCAATAATCGAAGCATCATACTAGCCAACTAGTGAGTTTGCATGTTTAACGATCCAACCTAAGTGTTCCAGAGAGATCAACAATCTTCCTGGTGTCTGGCCTCCCAGCCACCTCCACCTCGAGGCAATTTCACGCTTACAGCCGTAGTCGATTTCCGTCCTGCGCGCAGTCGGTGCAGCTTGATCGGCCATCCTCAACAACTCACCGCACTTTGTAAACACGTCTTTCTGCCACGCATTGCACGTCGAGCGGCTGCGGCATCGTTCATCTGGCCACATACCCACGTCGCCTGCATCCCGTGCGACAGACAAGCATCGATTGACCGCTGATAGCCGCCAGATTGGCCGTGTTGTCCCCTCGAGAAATCCGATCAACATCACGATTTGCATGCGATAAGACATCACGTCAACCACAAAGGACAAGCTTGGACCAGGTCACGCCGTAGCTGCATTCATTTGCGGCTCTTGACTCTGACCAGCCAGGCAACAGACTGTCGACGTGCAAGTTGACATGTCTGCCACTGCCATGCACGCTGCCCAACAGCATCATCAGTACGATCAGCATCTGCCGACGACGTCCCCTTACCCAAACTCGGCCTCATCGAGTCGACATTACTTGCAGCAGCCAGAGAGCGACGACGCCAGGTTACCTGGCCGTGACGTGTATGCTATCAGCAGCCAGCAGTCGCGCGATACGAGGAGGGCTCATGCGTCTCCGACATCGCAGCGCCACTACGATATAGGTGGTGGCGCCGACAACTACGCCCCGGGCCATGCAGCTACAACACTGCCTATACACTCTCGAGGTCAAAGGGATCAGTATGACAGCCAACCGTACGTGCCGCCGCGGACTACCTCAGCGCGATCACCTGGTCAGACGCCTAGTTCGAGGTCGGCGAGACAAGACGCCGATGCCTACGCTACACAAAACGGCGGAGATTACCTGGACCAGATGGGAGATCGATCTCGCGATGATACAACAACATCTGCACGTTCCCGCAGAAGAGATCCACAAGGCCCCGATACTGCGCAGCCCACTGCGAGCACGGGCACGCGACGAGGCAACGAGCAGACCTTTCCACCCCAGGCCCAACACCCCGGTATGGCGAGAGAAAACAGCGAAGTCATTAATCGTGTTCTGGTAACTGACCCGGCGGTCGACGAAGAACGCATGCGTGCACGGATAGCAGAAGCCCGACCACTGCAACCTACACCCGAGGCCCGAGCTATGGGCTTGACCCACGAAGCCTACACTGAAGAGACCAGAGGGCCACAGCGGCGCCAAGATTACTCAAAATCGAAGAGAAGGGAAATACAATTCGGGGAGTATGTGCTTGGACAGACGCTGGGGGAGGGAGAATTTGGTAAAGTGAAACTGGGCTGGAAGAAGGATGGCAGCAGCCAGGTTGCCATTAAGCTAATCAGGCGAGAATCGGTGGCGACGAATCCTACACGACTGCCCAAGATTTACCGTGAGATCTCTATTCTGAAAGAGTTGGCGCATCCGAATATTGTTCAGCTGCACGAGATGGTGGAGACAGAAAGGCATATTGGCATAATTCTGGAATACGCATCCGGCGGTGAGCTCTTCGACTACATTCTGAACCAGCGCTACCTTAAGGATCCCTCGGCTAGACGACTCTTCGCACAGCTTGTTTCAGGCGTTGGCTACTTGCACAAAAAGGGCATCGTGCACCGGGATTTGAAACTCGAGAACCTGTTGCTGGACCAGAACAAGAACATCATCATCACCGACTTTGGGTTCGCCAACACCTTCAACCCGGACGACGAGTTATCTCCCGAGATCGAGTACAACCTCAGCAACAAAGACTTCGTCCGAAAGTACAAGCTCGACAGGCTCGACCAAGCCGGCCTGCGAAGGGGCGATCTGATGCAGACGAGCTGCGGTTCGCCCTGCTATGCTGCTCCTGAGCTTGTCGTGAGCGATTCGCTGTACACGGGTCGGAAGGTCGATGTGTGGAGTTGCGGTGTCATCTTGTATGCCATGCTTGCTGGCTACCTACCTTTCGACGATGATCCAGCCAATCCAGAGGGTGACAACATCAATCTCTTGTACAAGTACATAACTTCGACTGCCTTGACCTTTCCCGAATATGTCACGCCGCATGCGCGAGACCTCTTGCGACGAATACTGGTGCCGGATCCACGAAAAAGAGCCGACTTGTTCGAAGTTGCAAGACATAGCTGGTTGACGGAATACCATCACGTTGTGGCGCATATTACTAGTAGCACCACCAACATTGCTGATATTGCGAACAGCACAGTCACCAGTGGAGGTAAGACTATGAGATCGATGCCTTCAACCTCAAGTACTAACCTACCTGCAGACACCGAGGCAGCCACCATGGGTCGCAGCTCCTCTGTACGAGTGCCCTCCACAACGTCTACAAGACAAGACCCTCAGAGAACAGCCCACGAAGCGACCACAGACGAACCTAGGAACGAGCGTATACCTAACCGACATACTCTCCAGGCCGAGTACGTGGCACCAAGACAGCATACAGAGCGTGTGGCTCCCGAAGCAATGGCGCGAACCACTGCTCCGCATCAAGCCGTCTCTGCCATACCGAACAACGCATCTAAGCCTCTGCCACAAGCGCCTACCGAGCAACAGAGAGCGTACGTGGACACCACTCAGGCTCCGCCACGACAAACCACTACTGCACCTACCAGGCCTATGCGTGATATGCCACGTTCCACATCCGATGCTACAGGTGTCGTGCTCGCGAGTGGTGGCCCGCTTGTTAGTCAATTTACGACAAGGCCCTCGACCCAAGGGTCGTTGACATCCGCCAACGGCCCTACAAGATCAGATTTGCGACTACCATCGCGTGGGTCGTATGGACAGCCAGTCGCGCCATCGGTGCAGACAACGACGGCGCAAGGCAAGGTGACACAGCCACGGAAAGAACAGCGGAACTATAACATTTCCGGGCCACAGTATCAACATGGCGCGCAGAACTCAATTGGTCAGTCTATGGCTGAACAGCCGATGGGTCCACCGCAACAGCCAGACAAGAGCCAGGAACCGGGCCATCACAGACGATCCAGCACGCTCAGTAATCTTGGTGAGAAGCTGTTCGGCCGATCGAACTCTGTGCTTAGAAAGCAAAGAGAAGAAGATCGCCAGAAGAATGGCCGAAAGTATCCGCCCACGGCCATGAAAAACTCTTACCCTACGGAAGAAGCTCGACCTAGAATGTCGACGGATAGCAAACGCTCATTCACGCTTGGTTTCCGTAGGAAGGAGAGCCAAGACCTCGAACGGCAAGACTCGGAGAGGGGTTCTAGCGGACGTAGATTCTCATTTTTGCAAGCAATGGGCATGAAGGGCAAGAACGATTCGGACAGCCAAAGAGCGTATACGCCCGAGCAACAATCGCAGCAGCAACTTGCTCGGCCACCCACAAATGAGGGCCAGTACGCCAGTGGCACAGATGGCCAGCAGGACCGGCGCAACTTCAATTTCTCACGGCCAGCACAGCCTCAGGCTCAAGGCTATGGCCACCGATCACAGCACTCTCAAGGTGACGTGTACGGCAGCACGGGGGTGTACGAGAACGATTCACAGCGGCCAATGCAGCACCAGCGTGAAAACAGTCAGAACCAGTCCGCGCAATACTCTAGCGCCAACATGGAACAGTCTCGACCTTCGATGTCACAAGGTCGAAACACCCTAACCAAGCCGCGCAAGTTCAATGATGCTTACGACCAAGAGGCACACAAGGGCGGTGGAACTGGTGCGGTCAAGAAGGTGCAGGATTTCTTCCGGCGAAGAAGAGCTCGAGCAGATTCGGAGTATCGATAGTACGAAGCGCCAAAACTGCAGTATTACTGAGCGACAAAAGGCGTCGAAGTCGAAGGCAGAAGGAAGCGAAGCGAGGTACAGCACTAACATTTGTGCTTTAGTGTGCGAAGATGCATGCATCAGCGAAAGGCGTTGTGGGATCCATGGGCACATTATCGTATCGCAGCATTGGCGCACTACACTGGCGTCAAGCAAGAAGGACCGGTAGGGATACATGAAAGGTTCATGGTTAGAGTTGAAACTAATGTTTGCCTTGCTGTGTACTTTGTACAAAGTCAGGAGTATCCTTCTAGTCTTTATTTGGTTGGATTGTATTTTATCTAAGTTACTCTTTGCACTAGTAGTAGTATATCGTGGAAGGAGTGGGTTATGGGGACATGGATGCTCGTAACATGCACAGATAGAAGAGGTGCAATGAAGAAAGATATTGGGGACGGTATATTTGTGCTACTCTGTTATCCTCCAAGCATTTCGCCTGTGTGAATGGGTGAGGGACAATACCTCTTGTTGGTCCGTGCCTGAGCACTCGTACTTGGTACGAAACACGCATAGGCGTCGGTCGTAAACAACCAAAAGATGTGGATAGTGGGCCTAGTCTTGTTCGTCGTTTGCAAGCCGATGGACAGTAGCATTGAAAGGTTCTAGGGGTATACCAGTACAGAATTAGGGCGATCAAGGTGGTTGCGGCCGCCTAAAGCCAGAACAGAGTCATTTCATAAAACGTTTAGTCACTCGACCCGTCATTCCACGATTTATTGCCGATTACGATCGAGGCCTGTAGCCGTCGACAACAGACTGCGGCAGAGCTGAACGAACTGAAGATGATCGGAGAGCTCGATAGCATGGTCATATGATCTGACGATCACATGATCAGAAGCCCGAGCGGGAAAACTTCGGCTCTCTGCCACGGACTGGGAGTGCGGAGAAAAAAGTTCGAAGGACAGCGCGTGCGGACAGTCGAGCTCACACGCTCACAGTATCACGGCCTCTCAGTCTACCTGGTTTGTTTGATAACCCGAGTATGTCTCAAATATCCAAGCGAGACGCTGAACAGGCATTCGGTGAAGATGTCGGCCACAACAAGAGTGCATCACCTGCCAAGAAGAGCCGACGCAGGCGAGGCAAAGATTCGTCTCAACTTGCGCCTGATGCATCGCACGCCGGCACAGGCACAGGCACAGGCACAGGCAGTATTACCGACGCTGCGGCTGTGGCTTCACAGAAAGTAACATATAGTTCTCCAAAGAAGCAATCTGCGAAGAAAAGCAGAAAGACCGAGCAGAGGGAGAAGCCCAGCAGTCCGGCCGTCAAGCATCAAGGCAACGAGCCAACCGAGCTATTGGAGCATCCAGCAAGTAGTGAGAAGAAAAAGCCCAGGTCAAAGAGACACAGCAAACCACAGTTCCACCAGAATAACTCTCACATCGACCTCGTGCTGGCGAAAACAGAAGACACTGCCGAGAGCCCCAGCCCTGATGAGACCCCGAAAGCGAGGAGCAAGCGCCGCTCCAAGAAAGAGCACCGCCACGAGAGTCAAGGGCTGCACGAAGCAGATGGCCAATCGAAGAAGAAGCACAAACACAAGTCTTTGAGAGTCTCAAACGACTGGAATCTCACCCGACCCTCCGGTGGCGCCTTCATCGACCATGACCCGCTCTTGACCCCAGACGAGCAGTTCCTGATTCTAGCCACCAAGCAAGACATCCACGTCTACGCCACTAAGACCTCGCTCCTCGTTCGAACGCTGCATGTTGCCAAGGCGTCCGAAATAACCACATATGCTCAGATACATCCACAAGAGCACTTTATTTCCGTCGGCCTCAGAGATGGCACCTTGCTCAAGTATGACTGGACTACCGGTAGAAGGATGTGGAGCTTGGCCTTCAATGGCACCATTAGTGCCATCACCTCCACCTCTTCGAGTGCCGAAGGTGATGGCTTTCTCATGATCAATCAGTCTGACGACGGCTCCTATAACATGACAAGTCTCGCACTAGATGCAGCTGGTAGACAAGTCGGCAGAAGGCACTTGCTGTCGCAGAAAACACTCATCAAACCTCAGATCTGCTTTGCCGCTGAGCTAGGCATTGTCACTGTCTGCTCCAAGGATACCATCCTCATTGGCCAACTCGGTTCCGACAGCGGAGAAGACGCTGCCCCCTTGCACTGGAAGGAGGTCTCAGTCAGTGGCAAGATTGTCTGCTTCGATGCCCAGATCTTGCCTGCTTCCAAGCAGGCAAAGAAAGGCTCGAACCAACCCATTGTCAACGTCGCCGTCGGCCTGAAATCTGGCGAAATCTATCTCTACAACGACATTCTGAACAACGCCAATGCTAGCAGTGACCTGCACATCCATCGCCTCCATTGGCATCGAGCAGCACCTCGCACCGTCAAGTTCTCGCCAGACTCCAATTACCTGGTCTCAGGAGGGGACGAGACCGTTCTGGTAATCTGGCAACTCGACACAAACCAGAAGCAAGTTCTGCCTCACTTGACCACCGCAATCCTGAACGCCACAATCTCTCACCAAGGGTCTGCCTACGCCCTCCGTCTAGCTGACAATTCCGTCATGGTCCTCTCAACATCCGACTTGCAACCCTTCGCCAACATTAGCAGTCTAGCGTTCGACGCCTCCTCTCAGGCACCCTACCTGTCAAGTCTATCAACTCCTGCAGTGCTACACCCGAACCACTCCAACCGTCTCCTTCTCGCCTACTCCCTTCAAACGTCGAACCCATCTATCAGACCGTCGGAGAAATCGACTAATATGCTTCAGACATACGACATCGCTTCTCACCTCCAGCTCTCTCGGCAAGCGCTTGCCCGCAACTTAGTCTCGACCGTCAACATCGGACCCAACGGACAACCATTGAAAGAACCAGACGTGACGCACCTGGATATCAGCCACGACGGGCAGTGGCTTGTCACCGTCGATCAATGGTCACCCAGCGACGCAGACACTCGTGAGATGTACCTCTCTCGCGGCGACCAGTCCAGCCGAGCCCGACTGAACGAGTGCTTCCTCCGTTTCTGGAGCACCAGTAACACAACAAGCGACACAGGCACAGATACCTGGGAACTGAACACGCGAATCGACGAACCAATATCCACGTCCCTCACAGCCACGTCTCCAACTAAGCAAGCCATCCTAGCAGTCGCAATCAACCCCACGCGCCCCCAAGTCGCCGTCGCAGACAGCACACGCACCCTAAAACTCTACTCTCCCAAAGCCCGCATCCGCGCCGGCGTCCCCGTCCGCGACGCACAAAACCAACAACTCTTCACATGGACATGCGACCACACAATCCCACTAGCGGACGCAACCGTGTCTCCCGACCCCAAATCCGCCACCCTGTCCTTCTCCGAGGACGGCTCCGTCCTCGCCGCATCCTGGACCACGACCTCCCACCTTAAAGCGCGCGTCCACCTCATCGACAGCAAGAGCGCGACTGTCGCCGCCAGTCTGCCCGATATCGTGGGCAGTGGGACCGCATCACTGGCGTGGAGCGGCCGATACCTGCTGGCTCTGAGCGAGCGGTTCGTCGTCTACGACACGGTGAGCATGGCGACTGCGCTTGCAATCGAGCTCGACGACCGATTCGCGCTAGGCAAGAGCCGGATGGCGGTGAACAGCAGGAGCGGCGTCGTCGCGGTGTCTGTCAGCGAGCGCGCCACGAGTGCGCCGTCGCGCCTGGTCTTGCTGGACGTGAACGACATCGGGAAGAAGCCCCTGTTGGAGGGCCAGGTACCCGGCCAAGTCCACGTGTTGCTTGCCGAGAGAGATAAGGCCGGGTTCCTGATCATCGACGGCCAAGGGCGGACGAGCACGGTGTCGCCTCCTAGTTCTGGCTCGGGTGCCGTGGGCGCGGCCAGCGAGGATGTGCCCGAGAAAGCGATTGTGCGCAGTAGTCTGGAGAATGTGTTCGGGAATGGCACCGAGCGCAGCAAAGAAGGCGCTGCGCTAGGAGGTCTCGTGATTGGAGCTGGGCCCCAGAACGTGGGCGCGAGCCAGAATCTGGAGGACGTCTTCGGGTTTGAATCTACGGGCAGAGCGCCTGGTGCGAGCGAGCTGTTCAGACGGGTTGCGCTTGTGGTTTCGGGGGCCGCTGCGTAAGATAGGCAGCGTAGCTTGACTTAGGTAGTCTAGGTGTCGCCTTTTGCTGCGTTGCGTACGCTGCTGATGACAACGTTGAGCCTGTCACTAGTTTAATTGATTTCGTGAGATCCTTTACAAAGCGCTATTGACTTTGTTAGCAGTGGCGCGCAAAACGTTCACGGTAGAGAAAAAAATCCTGAAGTAGAGAGGAGAATAGTTTATGAATTCATCTCTTTCTGTCTTTCGTGCTATCTTCTGTCTGCAATGCAAATACATGGTATCGTACGGGCTGCTACGCAGCCCAATGTTAATTCGCTAAGTCGTCGATCTGCTATACACAACTTCTCCAAAACGGGTCGATCTTATCTTCGGTTGTTGCCTTGTCTCATGCCCAAGATCTGCACCATTCGGATGAAAATGTTGATAAAGTCAAGCTCAAGCGAGACAGACTCGTTGACCACGTCCTTCCTCACCAGCCCCCTCTCGGCCATTCGGGCGTGGTGCAGAATCTTCTGAACATCGTAGAGCGTGAAGCCGCCGAAGACGGCTAGACCACCGTAGAGCCAGATGTTCTCGGACCAGGCTAGCGTCCGGACGGCGGTGGCTGGGAGGACGAGGGGCGCGAAACCGGTGAGAGCGACGACGCAGACACCGGCTAGAAGGGGGCCACCGAGGTATAAGTATTTCTCCTGCTTAGCTGTGGCGCCGACGAATGCGATGCTGCCCATCATTCCGACTGTATATAGACCTGCTCTAGCGAGGATGGCGGGGCTCATGAACAAGAGCGGGCTCAAAACGGCTGCTTGTGCGAGGTTGAAACCAGCCCAGAGAGCGTATTTCTGGATGTAGTTGTCTGGGTGGGTGCGGAAGGTGCCGTACATGGTGCCGATGGATGCTGCGAGGGAAACACCGATGACGAGCCACGGGTTGAAGCTCATCAGTCGGTATGACCATCCGCTCTGGTGTAGTGTCCGTGCTGCAACCGCGATGATACCAATACCTAGACCAGTGTGCATGAATGTGTCGTTGAGGTAGGAGCGTTCGTAATCCGGCATAGTCTCGCCTCGCGTTTCACGGTTAAAGACGAGGTTGACTGCAAGAGCTGTACCGCCGACCAGAGCTGCGCCATAGAGCAGTCGTTGCGTCAGGTTACCCTGACCGGTGGGCGAGTATGACGGTTGCTGGTAGTTTCGCTTGAAGGCATTTTGGAATGTCAGGCGTGACTTGGTGAAGGCGGATGTGGCTGATCGCAGCGGGTTCGGGTTCGCTTTGTACTGGGGTGGTGAAGAGTGGAATGCGCGGATGACATTCGATGGTTTCGAGAATTGCTTGAAGACTTGTTGACTGACCGCAAACGGCCGTCTTGCTAGGAACGACATCTTGGTGATCGCAGCAATGGCTGGTGTTGATGGATGGGAGAGAAGGAAGAGATCAGGCAAGATGAGCTGTCGTAGGTAATGTTGCCGCCCTCCGATGAGCCAATGACGCAAATGGAGTTTAGCCTGGTCTCGGTGGCTAAATCCGACCTTCGAGAAAGTGCTGCCAAGCGTTAGGAGGTGTTTCCTTCACGTCTGGTGACCATCAAGGCTGGCATTCATCGAATTTCACGATCATGGTCGAAGAGTTCCATCTGTCGCATTTGCCGCCCGAGCTGGCTGTGTATGTGGCGTGCTACAAAGACGTCAAGAATGCTCCTTACCTTCGCCAGCAGCTGTTAGTTGGTAACCAGACCTTCAACTACGCCTTCATTGATGCGAGCACCATACTGTCACGCAGGCATCTGTTGACAGCCTGTTTCAGAGCCAGTAATGACTACATTCATGACCGTCTCAAGTCAAACAATGTGCAGTCCGAGGTTGTGTTTTGCCTCAGCTCGAACAACAACATCGGTGACGCCTTCAGGAGGTTTGGCATTAGTGATGAATCGAAGGATATCGTGGTGATCAAGGTGGGAGACTCAGCAGCTGGGAATGAGAGCCAGAGTCTGAGTAAGGGCAGTGTTGAGTCGCATTTGAATGAAGCTGTGGACGGTATGGGTATCGATTTCAGTGATTCGTGGTTCGAAGACGTCTGTAATCTGGACAAGGTGAGGAAGAACTATAAGATTGCTAAGCCACAACCTGTAAAAGGTGCGAAAACGGTCAATGGAGACAGAAACGAGACGAGGGACGAGAGAAGTGAGATCGAAGTCCAAGTGCTGGGTTTGATGGCATTAAGAGGGGCCACCTGAGCAACTAGCTTTGATGTGGAAGGCACAGTTAGCAAAGCTCGGTCTACGCCTTCCTGTGTGAAATGGAAAAGACGCGTCCGGCAATGCAGGTCGTAAATGCTCCATGAAGACCGAAAAACTCTTACGACAACGCAAGAAGTTTATCCCTTGACCCGACTGCTCGCGATTATTACCTTCAACAGCAACGCAGCAGCCATAGCACATTGTGTCTGCACTTGATGTAGACGATGAGCACCGGCAGTCTTCGAGAAAAGATTCCGTGCGAAGGTTCCACATCGATGAGCGCACCACTCGTCCGGGCAAGATGGACTACACTGTGCTGTTAGCCATTGGCAACCCGTACATCATGCTTGGAAGTGAGCATATGGCAGAAATAGCAATCAATCATACGAGACTTGGGGAACCTTCCAAAGAGGCTGCAGGGAGAACATGCAATTCGAATATGGTTTGTAAGAGCGCAAACAGAACAGGATGCGTCGGCAGCTACAATACCACAATCTTACCGCTCTTCACTCGTCCGAAGGGCTACTTTTGCAAAGTAATGTCTCCTCCTAGAGCAGCCGAGTACAAGCTAGTGGATGTGACAGGCCGTAAGGGGAAATTTACCAGTGGAAGAAACAGCTTACAATATACCGTGCATTCGATTATCTTTCGCTCGTCAACCCTGCGTAAACTTCACCGCAAAAAACTCCAACGCACCAACAGCAACGCCCGCAGATCTCGTCAAATACCACCCAAACCCACTTCAAAACCGGCATCGTCTGTCTGTCTGTTTGTCTCTTGCAAGATCGCATAGAGACACTAATCGTCACCAGTGACCGACTCACCAATCCGAGCCACCATTGCCAGCACCTCCGGCCTTGTTTGCAGCCCGTGCCCCGTCCCGCTGCATCTTCAATCGACGACCCCGCCCTCGCGCATTATGGAGTCTCTGCTTCCCTTCCTCAACCTCATCCTCGCGTCCAGCAAGCTCGCTCTCTAACCCCTCGTTCAGAGCTTGCAGTCTGGCAATCTCATCGTGCAGTGTCTGTACCTCATCTTCGTCGTCGTGCTTCTTAGCTTTCAGGTTCGAGACCTCAGTCTGGAGAGTGGTGATTTGCTCGTCGCGTTTAGCGATCGCGCGCTTGTGTTTGCGCTTTTGGGATTGCAGATCAGCCTCGAGAGTGGACATTTCGGCTAGCTGGGCATTACTCAAGGCTTCCCAGTTCTCGAGGTCATCGTGCAGAGTCTGTGCATGGTCTCTTAGTGCTGTAAGGCGGTGTGTAACGTCTTTGACTTGCTCCTCGGCGGAGTTTCGAGCGCTTTTGAGGGTAGTGAGTTCGCTGTCGCGACATCTGATCTTGTTGGAGAGGTCCATGTTTTCGAATCTGAGGACAAATTTCTCGTCTTGGACCTCCTGTGCGTCGAACTGCAGTTTTTGGAAGCGTTCTTCGAAATCATTGAGTCTGCAGCTGAGAGAGGTGATCTCTTTTTCGTCGTTTTCGTAATCCTTGATCAGGGACGGGATGTCGGGGACAGGTTTGTTGATGTTTTGGGATAGGAGATTGAGCTGTTTGCGGATGCTATCATCTGCTGTCTGCTTCGCGGCTTCTTGTGCAGCAACTTGGTCAACCGCATCTTCGTACAGGTGCTTGATCCGAGACAGTTGAAGTGAGAGGGTCTTGTTGACTTCGGTCATGCGCAGGAGCTCTTTTGAAACATATCGTTGCTGTTTGGCGGGCTCTGTGTCAAGAGTTTCGCAATGAGAGACCACACTAAAGCCGTCTTCTGATGGTGACTGTGCCGAAGCCAAGGGTGAAGGGGGCTTAGATGGAATAGCATCTGTCTTGCTTCCAGGTGATGATGTTGGTACATCACCGTGATGACCTAAGGAAGGCGAGGTGGGTGTGTATTCGCGGTCTCCACAAGAAGGAGAGGAAGGACGATATTGATGATCTGGGGCCATCACGACGATGATGGAGGTATATCCTGAAGCAGTTGTCTGACAAGGCTCAACCACGCTATCGAGAAGTGCTGTGGATGTTAGACTCGACCGTTCTGTCAGACTTGTATACTGCAATTGGCTGATGGAGGAAGACGTCGATTGGAAGAGAAATTGTGTACAGAAAGATCTTTAGTAGAAGGGAGGGAGTCGACGTGCTTAAATAGACGAACCCTTCAAGGTCAGTGACAGTGATATTGTATCTTCATTAGTGCAAGTGAATGCTTGACGACAGTACCAGCCTCGTCAAGTACTGATTTCTCTCGTGATATGTTGAAACCCACTTGCACTCCGCACGTACAAGCTTCCTCGTTTGCCTTGTCAACATGTTTTGTGTATAAGGCCCCAAGATTCATTAGCGTGAAGAAGGGATATGCCTGTCCAAAGAAGCACAAAAAGATAGGGCACATGCTGTTGAACAATGGAGCTGCCCGTCACTTCGTGGAAACTGCAATGTTTGCAACCATTCTCCTCGTGACACCATGCTCACCGTCATCCGCATAGTGCTCATACAGCAGCAATTTCTCCACCAGGTTATTTACAACCTCTCTTTTCGCCTCCTCGTTCTTCCATCCACCCTGGCCCTTTATTAGCGCAGCAAACATATCTGTCTTCATAGTAGCCATCTCCTGCAAGTTCGCAAATCGCATAAAGGAATCCTCTTGTGTAATGCGCACGTTGTCTCTGCCAAATCCAGCTTTTACGAGCAGTTCTTGGACCCAGACAGGATCCTTCTAGGTATCAGGAAATGGCATTGAAATCGTGTGAGTTTTCACAGTAACGTTAGGCCAGCCATTTTACCCAGCTGCATGGTCGAGTTTTGCATTCAGGCGGTCAAACATAGACCCTGCCGCATCTGCTGTGATGACTAGGACTCGGATGCTGGAGGGTCTTCAGCCATGTTCGCTTACAGTCTTGGCCCGTGACTGGGAGCTGTATGAAACATAAGAGAGTCCATGCAGCTTGGTAACAGTCTGGAGCCAAGTACCAGATCAGCAACATGTCTTTTTTGAGAGACGGGACGGTCGTTCCTGGGGTGGTCAGATTTGTTGCTCCTGCGGGGTGTGAAGGTCTACCTCATTACGGTTGCGTACATGATCGACGCAGGGAGTCTATACGGCGGAGCGCCATTTCCATTTATGCAGGCGTCAGCAGATCAATGAGACTCTCTCCAAGGTTACTCAAGGAGCAAAGGCCATAAACTTTTCGTGCTTCAGACGCACTGGAGCAAACGCTGCAATCACTCAACCAGTCCCTACATCATCTTCCCCTCCCTCTTCCACCCCTCCCACTAGCTATGCCGCCACCTCTTCCTGGGAAGAACCCACCCTGAAACCCTCTCCTTCCCTGCCATTCACGCCTCACCTCCCTCCTCTCCTGGACTTCGGGATCGACCATCTTCCGTGCCGTCAGTGCCCGCTTCTGGCTGATGCCCCATACACTATATCCCTTCTTCATGCTCTCTTCGACGCAGTTCCTCAAAAAGCTGGTAAATTGACTAGCCGGCGGTGGCGTCAAACCCATAATCGTGATAAACGCTGGAAAGCTCTTGACTTGCTGGAGCTGCTTGATATCGTTTGCAAGTTTAGCTGCTGTACCGCGTGGAGGTGCGCCGTGAGAATCAAATAGCTCGTCTCGAAGTTGGACAAGGGACTTGGTGCCGCGGTTGATTGTTTGACGGAAGAGGTTGAGGAACATAAGGAGGCGGTAGGAGGTTTTCGAGGCATCAAAGGTCTTCTGCAGGCGATAGTGGGATATGGTGTCTGCCTCCATGTAGCATAGTTCTGGCATATCTGCGCCGCGCTTGTCGAGCATCCAGACCACGTTGCGTGTGACAGTCTGGCGAATGATGGCCATGAGGAGATCGACCGTCATATCGGCGTCGGAGATAAGGACTGCAATAAGGAGGAAGCCGAGGTTTGGCACGTACGTCTTTGAGGTTTTGCCATCAAGGAAGTCTTCGATCGTTTGATTGACCGTACGGACACGGCGAGGGTCTTCCGTAGCGAGACAGAGGAGGAGATGGAAGAGGTGATAATATGACTCGATTGCTTTTTCGGAGGCATGAAGGAGACTGGACTGGGTGAAGCCAGAGTCTGCTGCCATGCTAAGACGCACAACGATATCGTTCATGAAGGAGTAGATCACTTCAATTGGTGAGAAAGACCCGAAGCAGGCTTGTGAAGAAATTTTGAGAAGACGTGGTTCGACGGTGTGCTTCACTGAATCGTAGTGGCGGCGAGAGATGGGCAGAGGCAACCAGGATACGAATGTCAAGCCCTGAACCGTTTGGCGGATGCGGTGTTGCTCGAAGGCCTCTAGACTCAGGAGATCGAACTCACTCTCCAACTTCCCCAGTCGACCGCTTGGATTGACGTCAACACCAATACCTAGCTGAGCATGATTGAAGTCCTTCTTGAGGCAGAAGCAGATGAGCTCCCTATTACGGATAATATTGAACCGGCTAATAATGCCTTGCTTGCCACCAATGCGGTCCCATGCTCGAGAAAATGGCGCAAGTTCCTCTGTCTCGAGGTACTCACACAGAATGACAAGGATTTCGTCTGGCAAATCTGAGAGCTCCGCCAGCTTCACTGCTGAGTTTAGTGCAAGCAGATCTTCCATGTGTCTCTGTGGCTGTTGACCGTGAAGGTCGCCCGCACTTCGAGCATTTGATCTTAACGGCACTTTGAGGAAGGCTGTGAGTGGAGAGGCCTGTGGTCTGCCAGTACCGCAATGTTCACACTGGTGGAGTAGAGTTTGTAGCCGATACCTCGTAAACATCCGATCTTGCGCTAGGTTCACGGTGCCGCCATATTCCTGCTCAAGATTGTCGCTGCCAAAGAAGCTCAGGAGCTGAATGCATATGCCCTTGAGCGTATATGCTGGAGTATAGCCTTCAGTGGTATTGAGGATGGATGCACAGATGTAGTTGCCCATAACATTTGGGTGAATCACGTGCGACTGAATCGTGACTGTAGGTGGTCGAAGAGGATAGTTGTCTCGGAACTTGATCGTGAGATGTAGTGGAGCCTCTCCGTTAGGTGTAAGAATGAGACAAGCTTTGGTGATGTCGTCCTCGTAAGGAATGAACTTGATGTTGGGATACGGGTTCTCTTCGATCTCTGCGATGTCTCGCAGAAGACGCTGACGAAGAGCCATGTTGGCGCGCACCAGGTTGGAAGAGGCAACAGAATCAAGCTGCAAGCTGTATAAGAAAGGAACGAAAGGAAGGGACACCCTTGTCAAATGAATGGAAGACTTGCCCTTTTGGGGGTCAATATAGTGGCTGAGACAATGGGTAGATGATAGTCTCCAAGCACAACCCAAGAGGGATGGCTGATAAAGGAATTGATAGTGCGATCAAGCCAGTTGTATCTAGCTTGCAGCTCCACGCTGGTGCCTGAAATCTTCGCAGGATGTATTACAATGACTCATAGGACTGACATTTGAATGGCCGAAGATTCACATCTCATTTCAAGGTTGACATGACCGAACGTGTTTGACGCATTCGTGTACAAGTCGCTCTATTGCCTCGTGGCTTGGCATATCCATCAGATTGCAGCGGGCGAGCAATGATTCAGCTCACCCGGTGATGACCGAGTGAATGTGTTCGCTGGCTCTGGGATGTGTGATTGGGACACAGCGGACAGACCAAAATTCTCAGCCACAGGTTAACGCCTCCTCTTTCGGCAGCTCGCTATCCAGCTGTCGCGGGTCGATCTTCCCATTCTGGTCCGTGGGAACAGTTTCTGCAACATGAGCTTGCGATTTGGCAAATCCCAACTCTCCTTTCGCGCTGCCACCTTCTTCTCCTTCGGCGATACCTCCTACACTTCTGAAAGCATCAGTGATCACCTCTTGTACTTTCTGTGTCTTCATCTCCTTGACTTCCTTCGTTTTGCCTGCAGCCTCGTTTCGAGCAAGCGCTTCCTTTTCCTTCTTAGTATATTGCATGGCCCCTAGCTTGATTGCTTCGTCTGGCAGAGGTCGTATGTGTGGCTGGCAAACCCAAAATGGCCGCTTGCACCTTTCCCTGGCTGCGTCAGAGCTCTGGTAATCGACTCCTTGATAAGGATGCGGATCGACAGGCGTGGCTACTGCATCATTTGCAATTTGATTCACTGTTGGCATGATCGCTTGAATCTCAGCGTGTTCATCGTCCAATCCTCGCTTGACAGCCTCCTCAACCAGACTCAGTACATTCTCAAAGGCAGCTATGTCGCCAGCGCGACTCCTGGCTAGTGCGTCCCTGATATCGGTGTGACTGCTCAGCATAGGCCGCAACAGCTGGAAAAGGTGACCTTGCATTGACTTGAGGTTCGGATTGTGCACTGCAGCCATGTCTTTCTTGTCTCGTTTCGTCTTCTGCTTCTTGGAAGGTTTCTGCTTCTCGCTGTCGCCATCTGCCTCAACCATGTCATTCGGCCTTTTAGATCCTGTTGTGGCCTCAAGCGTGCCATTGCTTGCATTGCTGCCGGTTGCTCCATCTCCGTTGGTTGCGGTTTCCGATTTTTCACCGGGCATATACAATGGAGATCTGTGAGGCGGTTCCTGCTGTAGAACGTATTGATGTATGATATCCATGTATCGCCTGAACACGCCGTCGATCCTGTACCCACCAATAGTTGGATCTCGGGCATCTCTCCAGTATTCCCTACTATGTTTGTCCTCCGGCGGTTTGGCGAATATGGTGGGGTCACTCAAATTCCCTTCTGCGCTCATCACGCCATCCGCGCCTGTCGCCTCAAGACATGGCTCGATGTCAGTACTGTTCAGGATGTTGCCATTGGCAAAAAGAACTGTCTCTGCCGGTAGGCTCTCCCTCAAATAGCGTATCATCTGCCAATCTGCAAGACCAGTATTGTGACCCTTCTGGTGCCTCTGTCGGCCATGCACGGTCAATATGCTTGCACCCGCATCCAAGATCATTCTCGCATAATCGAGTGTCTTCTCCTTCGTTTCTTGAATCCTGAATTTCGCAGTTACGGGCACTTCAAGCTCGTCTCTCAATTTACGAATCAGCTTGTGTATGGTGTCCCAGTCTTCTTGCAAGAATGCGCCATAGTGTCCGCTCTTCGCGATCCCCTGTGGACAGCCCAAATTCAGGTCAACGGCGTCGCAGTAGGGCGCCACGTATCGTGCTGCCTCGAGGAACTCATCAGGCTTGTTCGCGCAGAACTGGACGATAAGTGGTCTGTCTATCTGAGGGTTTCCGTCGAGGTATGGCTGTGATTTGGACTTCTCCTTGGACGCCAGAGACTGTTTCGTAGGTTGAAAATGAGCGTCTCGAAACTTTGCCTGTTCTTGGAACAGTCTCGCGTGCAACATAGGCGTATAGGCAAGGAAGTCTTTGCTTCTCGATTCGTCAAGGTATGAGCGAGTAAGGAAGCGCCATGCCTGTGGTCATTGCCGTCAGCATGGTGTTGTTCTCGTTGGGGGATTGCTGGCTGTACTGACGAATTCTGAACGGTCGACCATTGGTGCCACTATCAGTTTTGGACTGCCAATGCTCTCATAAAAGGCTCTACCAGTCAGCTTGACCCGTTTAGCAGGGTTGTCCGCCTGGACAGCCAGATCCTGCTGGACTTGAGCCATTATAGTGCTTGTGGAGTGGAAGTATTTTTGCCTATAAGAATTGGCTGAAGAATTGAAAGCCGGCCAGCGTGCTTTCCAACAGGACGTCGATGCCCTCATTCAACAAGCAGTCGGAGCGGCGAAAAGCTATATCAGGGTCTGATACCAAGACGCATTGAGGATACGACATCAACTTGGATCTTCGAACTCGAGGCGAGTACAGATTAATCCTTTCCCGAAAATCGTCCCCAGATTGCAGGATCTTCAGGCAGTAAGGCGTTAATCCTGGTTACAGGTTGAAGCCGACGGTGACCCTTCTGTCCATCTCTGAGCGTCGTCCTTCCTTTTTCCCTGCTTTCCTCTGATTGCATGTGTTCGGAGGATTGCCACCAGTCACTACGTCTTGACTCCAGCACTTTGACCTCCTTGCCTAGAGGTCTGACTCACAGGCTTCTGTTGTGGATCAAGTGAATAAAAGACCCCAAACGTAGCGACATAAGAAGCCTTCCAGCCAACTTGGGTGAGTCATGTAGGTACAGCAACTCCATAGACACCCTGTTTGGTCCCTCGCCAAGTAGTTACGAGTCATGGCATACATAGCGTTCATCTCGAACACCGGCGAGCACGCTAACAAAACAGCCTTATATGCCGGCTGACGCTGGCCACAACATTGAACTCATTTCTAGCAACTCTACACCAGCCAATACTTCTAAACCCATCATCTATCATGGCCAACCAAACACAAACCGACCGTCTAGCACAACTCCGAGCTCTAGCTCAGAATCACCTGTCAGAGATCGAAGCCGACAAGGCTCAAGAACAAGCACAACTCACACAAGCAGAAGCTGAAATCCGACGTTATGCGAAGCTGCCTGCTTTCGATCGTAGGAAGCAAGTCAGCGGCACAGCGACAGAATCATACTCTGAAGGGCAGGAACTTCCACCTAAGGGCGATAGTGCCCTGGAATTGGACAAGCGACGCTTCAGACCTTTCCAGGAAATCTTGCATAGACTACAGTGGGATTCCAGATTCAACATCGAGGACTACACGGTCGGCTATCTAGAGCGATTCGAAGGTATCAAGGAGATGCCAGCAAGTAGTTGGATCAGAGACTTTAGTGATGAGGAATGGATTCCTATGCATCGAGTGAGATATGTGAAGAGGGTACGGACGAGTACCAGTGTAGAGCCCATGGACGAAGGCCCCGAGCTCGGTGTGGTATGGGATCGTGATGGACGGCTCGATACCATATCTGGGAGCACCGAAGCAGGAAACGATGATGTGGACCACAAGACAGATGTAGTGAGTACGGACGGCACAAGCGTGACAGGAGGCATGGCATTATAAAGCGCTCAGTCCCCCCACATGACATCAACGAAAGTGATCAAAGTTCTGCGATCCTACTGTCTACTGTACATATCTTTCGTCCATCGGTACGACGTTCAACTCATACAACACCGTTTTCGTGCTCAAATATCCCTAGACATCATATGCAGAGTCTGCAACCGTGACACAACCCCTCATACCTCAGCAGCACGTTTCTCATACGGCATACCACCCAATTCCCCACCCCCATCAGCATCAGCACGGCTATCAACGACCTCACTCTTCTCCCTCAGCTCCTTTAGCTTCCTTTCCGCCATCCACGACATCCCAGCAACCACGACGCCAACAACCGCCAGCGCGAAAACACAAATCACAATAACAAGACCAGCCCTCGCCTCCCCACAAACACGCGTAAACCCACTTGGTACAAGCTCCCGCTCGCTCGACAAGCTCGGAAGTTCGAGCGCAAGGGAGTCAGAGTTGAACGCATGCGCGGTATTGGCGATCGAACACGTGAAGCTCTGTATGGTCTCTGCTTTGGGGCTTGCCCCGTGGCCGTTGGGTGTCAGGCCCGTGGTATGAGCGGGGCCGGTCGTGGTCAGGAGACTGGTCAGGGTGGATGAGACGAAGGTGCTGAAGATTGCGGTGGGGGAGAGAATGTCTGCGACGACGATGGTGACGAGGGAGAGCGGGGCTGTAAGGCTGACGAGGAGTGTGAAGGGCGTAGTCGTGGTGAGGTTTGATCCTGGGCTAGGGGTGGCGACGGGGATGAGGGAGGTTGAGATGTTGAGGAGGGCGAGGAGGGTTGTGATGACGGCGGTAACGAGTGTGAAGAGTGTCGGCGTCAGATTGAGATCCGTGGGCCACAGGTTCAGATGCCAATTTGCGGAAAGGTGTGTCTTGTTGTAGCGAGACAGGATGTCGGATTGTAGGGCTATAAGTGTAAGCCCTAGAGCAAAGTGCAAGATGGAGAGAGCTAGACGGCTATAGCGGAGGTACGTCGCGCGCTTGAGGTATGCTGTATCTTGACCTGTGCTTGCTGCTTCGTGGTGGATAGAAGTGTGCCATGCCGTTATCGGACTAGAACCTGCACCAGGCGTAGGGAGAGCCCTGGGCGTCCTAGGAGCACCTTCCTCATCGACGACATAAACGCCAAAGCTAGTCGTGTTCTTCTCTTCCGGCGAGGGTGACCGGCTAGAATGACAGATCGAGAGGGACTGCTCGTTGTTGTTGACGAGTTTTGGTGGCACTGGAGAGATCTGGGAGCGGAGGGAGAAGCGAAAGTTGGAGAGGCGGTTGCCGAGGCGGAGGTTGGAAGGCATGACGGTGGTGGTACTGCTAATGGTGTGATTTGGATCTGAGCTTTGTGGCTCAGCTGAAGGTCTCGAAGCAGTCGTTGTTTGAGAATGGAGAATGGGAATGGTCCGAAAAATGCCTTCCTTGAGCCGGCCGCGTCAAGGCTTCAGAAGTTTGATGAGTATTGAAGGGTCCGGAATATATGTTAATACAGGAGGTATGCTATGGGGAAAGTGCAAATGGTTCTACAAGAGACCTGCTCAAGACAACAAAACGGAAGAATAGATCAGCGAAAGTCGTGAAGTTGTGTAAGAAGAGATGATTGAATGCAGAACTTGAGGAACAGCTCTATTTGATTGTACGTCGTGGATGGGTATTCCTCTGCCACAGCTGAGTTGAAGCTCGAGGCGTCCAGACTGTTGATAGTGACCATGTTCCTGGATGATATCTAAAGTGCCGATTGGTCCACGGTCAGCATAGGAAAGAGAGACCAACGAGTCGGAGGCGTTATTGTGAGCGACGATGCATGCGTGATAGATTCAGCAATGCTATTGACGGAGACGAAGGCGGCAAGCAAGTAGGGTGTGAGCGTCTAGAGGAGTGTACTCCTAGAGAGAAGTGGAAGACGTGTTTGAGGTTAAGCGCCAGAGAAGCCACGAAATGTGCTTGGCAGCGCTGGTGTTTGTGATTGGTCGACTATTTGTAGCACCGCTATTGTTATGATTGGCAGATCGTCTATGTGATCAATGAATCTGGTGGTCCGAGGTTCGTTCTGGGCGTTCATCTAGAAGATTATAACTCTTGCTGCTTGAAGGTGTTCTTCGGCTTATGTGGTGTGTGCAGAGTGTATCGGATTTTGCTCTCCGGGTAGTGTATTGGTGCGATGCCGTTCAACCACTGGCATGCTACAAGCCAGTCAGACTCAGCGGATTGACATCAAAAAGGGTCTAGTTGTTGCCAGTTGTTGCCAGTTGTTGCCAGTTGTTGCCAGTTGTCGCCATCTTTCGCATGTGCTGTTGTTGTTCTCGGGCTCGTACAACTCACATCGCTTGCATCAGCTGTTCCGGCTATTGCCGAGCGTCCATGCATGTATGCAAATCATCTCGAGAGAATCAATACTGTCGGCCATCGCTCTCGTGGTCTCTTACTGGTTATGGCAGGTCGTCTTACTACTTTAAGACATATCGATACTGTTGTCGTCGCTTCCTGCGGCTGTACGAAGAGACGGGGTGGCCAGCGAGACTTAGATGAGCTTGACTTTGACCTAGAAGGCGGTGTAAAATTTGTCGCGGTGCTGTGATCTGTGGTTATCAAGGATCATCTCAGCTTATGGAGGGTTGAAAATGTTTGCTGCTTTCTCGAGTGCTTCGACTTCTGCCGCGTCTGTCTGCTTGCCGGAGAACGGTCCAGAGTCCGACGCAGCTTGACCATTTCTTTCAAGATGTGACTTTGTCCGTTGTTCAATGTACTGCCGTCTCTCTTCTTTCAGCTCGTCCTTAGCCGAGTCTGTCGTGAGCTGAACGTCTCTCAATGTGGCCAACTTAGCCTTTAAATCAACCAGGCTGGACTTCAGTGCTGGCAACTGAGACAGAGCGAACTTCGTATTGGTGGTTAGTGGCTGCTGACCGGAGAACGACTGTTGTGATACGATGCTCGTAAGGAAGGACAAGTTTGGTCGCAAACTATCTTCAGACTTTGGATCCAACATGGCTCTGAGCTGACTCAAGGTTGCTTCGTTGCGACTGTATTCAGAGGTCAGGGTTCGAGATACATGTCGGGATACTACGAGCTTCCGACGCAATTGCTGTATGGCTTCTGGCGAGGGCACATTCTCAGCTGGAGCACGCGTGATGCCTTCGTAATGGCTAAGCCGAATCCAGTTCGCAAAATCTGGAGGAACTGATAGAACGTTCCTAAGGACGTAAATCTCGAACTTGTCGAAGTTCTTGTCGACAGTCGAACTGAGGAGGGTTTCAAGCTTGTGTAAACCCTCCTCTATTTCCCGCCTGGCTTCTGGATATTCTGTCTCAGGTGGTTCAGCATCATCAGCAGGTTTTGTGGTCTTGAAGCCGAGTCTTTCAGGTGGCGTCGACAAAAGACCAGATTCAAGGCTGCCAACACCTTGATAGATGAAGTTGTTGACTGAGTCAATAATGTCGTCGATCAGCGACTAGGAGGATTAGCGTGATGCATAACAGTGACCATAGTACTCACCAAAGGAGTATATTGCAGATGCTCCGTCAGCAGCGCCGTAGCTGCTTGCGACGAGTCTGTCTCCATGTTCAAATTGCTGTTGAAAGCAATGTTGTCGTCGCTTCTGCACACTTGAATACGACGCGTCTCGGCGCTGTTTGGCGCGTGTCCCAAAAGGGTAAGGTGCAGATGGTGAGAAAACGGTCAGACGCAGCAGCGCTGGTCATTCAATCGGAGCAATACCGAAAGAAAAGAGTGCATTACAAGAATAATCCAATAGCGAGATCAATATGGGGGGCCCGGGCTCTGGAGGTTATAAGAATTCTCCTGGCGACACTGAAACACATTCGGCATGGGACATCATCGCCCAAGATCCCGAATCCGGTCAGGTGTGTTTGACCTTCATGATGATGTTGCATAGCCATTAGAGCAATGTCACTACTATGCTGAATCGAAACGAATGCGACTCAATGTGATCGTCGTCAAGCTGACACAGCCTTTAGAAACTAGCTCAAGTTCGATGCAAGTACTGTACTCGAGAGATGGCGCAGCACACATCCCGCCAGAGAGCTCACCTTCTGACCTGCGAGCAATACCTCGATGCTATGAAAGAAGCTGGAATGGAGAACAGCATCACTCGACAGGCTGCTGACCCAGCCGGCTTCTTCAAAAACTCCAAGGTGCTACAAGCATTTGGCGAGCCGAAACCGCCCAAGATCCTCAGGATGGGCGAGCATTCTACGGCTGCGCGCATCCAGGCGTTAGCATTAGCAGAGGCACATATCTCAACCGAGCGTATACAAGAGGTTACGGGCATGGACCCAAAGATCGTCGTCGGGCTGAGAAAGTTAGCAAGAGAAAGGGGGTATGATCCCAATGTGTCAATGGTACTGAAAGAGGAGTACGTTTGGGACCCGCCAAACTCGAATAAGCCTCGAGGACGTCCGAAGAAGAGGAGAGCTGAAGATGACCTTGACCCGGAGCTGTCCCAGAGTCCCAGAGCTCCGTCGTCCTTTCCAGACGCGGATGCTGCAAGTTTACCGCCTGGGAATTGGAATTTCATGACCCCAGTCACCGGCTACTCTGTCTCTTAGAACGACGGATGTGTGCAAATAATCACACGAACCACTTCTGAGCAAGGCTGCCAACATTGACCATACATCAGTTCGCAAGGTAGTCAAGCAGGAAGCAAAGAAGTTCGTTCAGGGGGCGTTTGGAGGTCGGAGTCATGGTCGAACATGGTTAAAAGCTGGAGATGGGAGTTGGCTTTAGCGCATCTGGGTATTTGCTATGTCGGTCTACTAACGCTCAAACGGTCTATGCAGCCATAAGAAAACGTACAAGTTAAAGAAAGTCCCTTTCGCAGGCTACAGTATAGCCTGTGTTCTGCTCTCGTATTTTCAAGCGCTGCGTTGACTAGAGTGAAGACATGAAACGTTCCAAGTTTGGAAACCTCACGCCAAGCCAATCATATCAAGTTGGCGGGCGATTTCTGCTACACTTCAGTGCACAACCTCCAACACTTGCCTGCCTCGTTTTCATGCTTTCGAGTCAACAGTGCCGCTGTTCAGAGTCTGGACTTGTTGCAGCCACCCCAGTACATTAGAGCTCGTGAGTTCGAGAAACACGTTCGGTGTCGCATGAGCCGTCTTACCATTTTCGTCGACATGAGACAACATCTCATTCATTTTTCGAACGATCATGTCCTCTTGACGACCACGCCAACCATGTCTTTTTGTGGCTTGTACGCTCCAAATCAGGATCATGATACTCAAGCAGTGCCATGCCCATGAATACACCGGAAGCAAAGGCGCAGACGCGCTCTACATATGCTGGATGTTCCGCGACCATAGTTCCTTGCATCTGTTTATCTTTGTCGTCCCATCTGTTCTCAATCTAGTCCTTGTTGCATTCATACACTCCTTCGGCTTGACGTCGACCATTGAGCATTGCTATTCAGTCTGCTTCTCAGCACCAGCACACATTAATCAAGCTTGCGCAGGTCGCTCTTTCAGAACCCGAAGCCACACACACGTGCAGTATCAATACACTTTCAGCCAGCATGCATATCATCAAAACTGTAGCTGCGGCATTCGCGCTTGCCTCTCTAGCATCATGCACAGACGAGGAGCGAGTCGTGCAGATCGTCACAGTCGGCGACAACACCGGCGCCCTCAAGTTCTTCCCCGAGAACATCAAAGCAGATGTAGGCTCGGTTGTTCAATTCCAGTTCTACCCAAAGGTACATCTCGCTCCCTCTTCCTACCAATAGACACCGTATTAACCAAATCCGTGCAGAATCACACCATAACCGAATCCTCTTTCGCAGAACCCTGCGTCCCAATGGCCGCAAACTTAACCTCAGAAACCCGTCCGGGCCAAAAATCAGGCTTCGTCCCCGTGACGACGGACACCGAATTCCGGCCCGTCTACAACCTCATCGTCAACGACACGAAGCCAATCTGGATCTTCTGCGGCCAGAAACCGCATTGCTCAAAGGGCATGTCCATGGTCATCAACCAGAACGACACATCCGGCAAGACACTGGAGATGTACAAGGCGGCTGCAGCGCAGATTCCGCTCGACGATACGTCTGCTGCCGCCCCTGCCGCCTCGAGCACTAGTGCGGCGGAAAGCGTCTATGGGGGCGAGGCGGCGAGTACTGTTACCCCGGCAGCTCTGACGAGTAGTGCTAGTGCTGCCGGACCGAGCTTGGAGGGCACGGTCACGAGTGCGGCGGTAGAGACTGGAGGTGCAACTGCTACTATCGCCACTTTTACTGGTGCTGCTAGGCCAGTCAGGGAGCTGTCGGCTGTGGGCCTAGTGGCGGCTGGTGCTGTTTGGGCATTGCTGTAGAGAGTGTTGCCTACATGTGGTTTTAGGGTTTGGGTCTTGGATGACAGGCTGGAGTCCTGGTCTCAGACGGCGATCTGTTTAGATATGAATGTGTCAGAATGTACGCGTGTTATAATGTCTTGCTTTTCATGTTAATTGATATCTTCCAAGACCACACCTACTAAGCGGCAGGAGTCGTAGAAACACCAAGGGTACTAGCTTGATAGACTTGGTGGATCCCCTTCGGCTGTCGCCAAGCACGCCATGTAGCGCTTATTGTACCCCTCAGCACAATGAATAGATACTTTCCAAATCAATCTGGAGTCAAAATGTGCTGAATTTCGACGCACACTCGAATTGGTCAGATGGCCGAGTGTAAGTCTTCAGTCAGATACCTACCATGATGTTCTGTACCTAACCTAAACCAGGGTTATGGCGCTAGTTTCAGGCTCTACCTGAAGCATTCGCTCTTGAGAGTACTAGTGGGTAATGCCGGTATGTTTGAACGTCCATGATGTTCAATATTGGTCCTAACAAATTTGAAGCGTGGGTTCGAATCCCACTCTGATCATCAATTCAAATCCTGCAATTCCGTATTGTTGAATTCCTTTTTACAAAATCGTAGGTCGTCAAAGTTGACGCCTGGTAGCATTTTTGCGAGGAAGTGGGATGACGGGCGCACCAGTTTTTGATGGGCAGTAATGATCTATGCGTAATTGGACACCGTTGGCATCTTTCAGACCCCGGTGCTCCTCGTCTGCGCCTGTTGCGTACCGTATGTAATGCACCCCCTGCGCCTTCGAAATGTACCGGTCTCGTACGCAGCGTCATAGTCATTGTTGTCAGCTGAGTACAGCTCAACGTAAGGATCTGGTCAGGCTAGGTCTGAAACGATGTGCTCATTATGTTTATGTTCCCCACAAGGAGATCGAGTCTAACTTCATCAAAATATGCTCGATAAACGCAACGCCAATCGCAATGCCATCTTCGTCATAGAGGTCTGCCGAATTAGTGAACACGTTATTTGGATCTTTGTCCAAGCACAGGAGGGTGGAGACTACGACCTCGGTATATGTCCTGCCCATCATGCTCGGAAGCTTCTCCTTGGCCATCGCGACAAGCAGATCCTTGATCTCGTTGGCTGCTTTGTGCTTGTTGTTCTTGTCGAGAAGTGCTTTGATCGGGAGAGTCGCGCTCGGAAGGACTTCATGTTCCTTAGTATAATGCACGAATGGACACCAAAGGCCGGTTTCCAGCAGACAGACGCCCAGACTGTAGATGTCATGTTGCATGGTGTAACAATCTTCTGGGCGCATGCCTTGACGCGAAGGGTGTCGGTAGAGGTTGCGCTCCCACACCATGTCGCTTACTAGACTCGAGTGTGCCTCGGATGTGCGAAGAACTCTCGAACCCCACCAGAAATGGAATACTCTTCTCCTTATGAGCGTCCTCGAGGACGATGATCGTCTCGGGTCTAATTTTCTTGTGAACGAATTCAGCAGCATGCAGGGATGTCAGTGCTTTTGCCAGAGATATTGCTAAATCGATTTTGACGTCGAGGCTTGGCGAGGGTTCTACAAGGATGGCTCGTAGCGACGAGGGTGGACCATGTTGCGGCGGAAGGCCAAACATGTACTGATACTGTCGAGTATCGTTGAACTTCGCACATTGAGAGCCCCGGCCATCATACGCGATTAGCAGCAGTTGCGTGGTGCAAGACAGACCAGAGACTCGTCATATGTGAAGCGGACAGCGAGGAAGAAGCGTCTATATGAGTTGAGTCTATCAAAGCAGCTAAGCATGCGGGCCCATTCCCTTATGACGTCGACAGATTCGAGAAGCGGTTACGACAATACGGATGGTTGGTCTCGGGTGAAGAGGTAAGAGGTAAGAGGAAGACACGGCAAGAAGATCGGGAAGATCGGGGCCAAGCATGAAGACTCACGTCCTCATGCTGAACAACGCACGCGTACACATATCTCATTGCCATAGAGTAGGTCCCTTCTTGGAAGCATACGAGTATGAAGCAACATATATTGAGTTCCAAGAACCACTGTGTGCATCATCTAATGAAACCATGTGCCCACCCAGATCCATCTCCCGTCCCAGGCCACCTGATAACAATAGAGAAGGTAGCTAGGACAGCACATCGACCAAGACCCCAAAGCCAAAAGCTCCCCTCATAATCCCACGCCATTTTTGAATCCGACCTTCCTGCGCCAGTCTGTGCTCTCTTGAGTCTTCCAGACGCCGAATTGAAGACGCCATAGAAGCAGCCAACCGAATAAATGATAATATACAAAACGCATGCAAAGACGCGTGAATCGTAATAGGAAACAGCAGGGCTTGAAATGGCTCCCTCCTTCTTTCCGTCACCAAGAACGCCGAAAACAACAAAACCCAGTCCAATCAAGGTACTCCAGGAAACAGTGCTTGTGTAACAGCCCATCCGGACCACCCCACACCAAGCTGCCTACCTCACCTCACCTAGTTTCCAACACCTCAAAGATCCCATCCAGCACCACCGGCGCCGCTACACCCGCGGACGACGGCGATGGAGACGGCGTCTCCCACCTCGCCTTCTCCCTCTCCTCAAACACTGGGGTCCTCGGACTCTCGCTCCTCCCCCTATTCAGACTCAGCCCTAGGCTCTTCGTCGGCGTACCCAGCGCCGGCGTCGTCGGCCTCGGCTCTAACATGCCCAGTGCGATCCCTTCGATACTGCCGCTGCACTGGGAGGCGAACCGTTCGGCTTCGAGCGCCATGTCGATGGTGGAGGGGTAACGTCTGATGAGGCCCTTACCGCTAGCACTGGCGCTGCGGTAAGATGTTGGAGATGGGATTGAACTTGAGACTGGCGAGGATGCAGATGTGGAGCTGGAGCTGAAGGAGCTCGAAGCAGAGAAGGAGTAGGTTGAAGGGGTACGGGTGCTGTTATGCAGGAACTCTGCCTCGAGGAGGTCGAGGAGGTCAGACACTGTGATGCCGGGCGGGAGGTTGAACGTCGGTCTGCTGATGCGTTTGTAGGCTGGGGAGCTTGGCTTCCTGCTGGGAGTGGTTGGTGTTGTAGTGGCTTCTGGCATGTCGTCGTCTCGTGCGTCTTGTGTGCTTTGATGGCGCCGTTGAGGTTGGCGGACGGAAGGGCCACGAAGTAGAGTTTGCAGGGAGAGGCGGATGCGTTGGGACTTGCTTAGGGTTCTTGACATGGCTGGTTGCTGCATGTTGGCGCGTGCGGTGGACAGGGAGCAGGATGGATTGTCGGTCTCGATGGCGGATATTGCTTGGGACACGGCCATGTTTTGCGGTGCAGTGTGGTTCATTTCTTGGATCAGGTAGGTCAGTTGGTGCTCGTCGAGATCTGCCAGCAGATCGTAGAGAGAGGTGAGGGAGGAGCGAGATTGGTGTGATTGGACGAGTTGATGCCGGGTGGTAGAGGGAGGGCCGTTAGTTATGTAAGAGGCGAAGGAAGTTGTTGGTGTTTCCATTTTAGAAAGCTGGAGGAGCCCGTGTCTCGGTGGAATCTCGATATGGAGATGGGCTATCGGTACCACTGAGGTGGTAATGGAAGGGAGGAATTGCTTCTGCTGGAGCACTGGAGCCAGAATGCTTCCCTGCGAGTCAAAACGGGTGAAACAGCTGAGATGTCTTGATTGAGACCTCTGCAGATGATAGGAACTATCACTTTAGTGAGTGTCGTGTGAAACAGCAATGCAGGGCGATGAGCAGTTGTGAGCCCAGGATATGAACATGCAAGGTACAAGGAATGAAGAGTCGATAGTTTATCTAACGTCAGAAATGCAGAGAGTTCGAATGTATTCAGGTACAAGTGGACACGCCAGCGGGTTTAGCGTTCACAAGCTGCATGCTACATCGGTGACAGAGCTAGCTTGGAGCCTAAACGAAGGTGTAACAAGATCAGGGACTCCCGGCCGCCAAGAGCTGATCAGCGTTGAATTTGAATACCATGCACCCCGCGCTGCAGCTACTACGCGAGCCTGTTTACCGTACAAAGAACGGCACAATTAGCGCTCTAGTAGCTTTCAGGGCGTCGAGTACAGGTCTGTTCAAAGTCCGCAACTCTAAGTTTCCCGCCCTTGAACACAACCGAGATGACAGCAATGGAGATGCTCATTATCATTTCTCTCCCGTGAGACAAACCCACGTGCCACAACTAACCTTGCATATGACTTAACTTAACTTCCGAGGATGAGCATGCAACATGCCGCCATCACCTCGACTCCTTCCCTACTTGAGATTGACCCACTACCGTATCTGCACCGCCACTGCACCAATCGCACGAGCAATGAACCAACGGCCTGCAACCGTAACAACTGCAGCCGTAACAGCAACTGCACCACCAAAACACGATCGTGCAGCTCAACCCGCGTGATCCCCAAACCACACAACAAACACAACGCACAAAATCCGCGTCGATTGGCAGCACATACAACAAAACCCTTCCCGAGATCGCGTCTGCCTGACCCAGTCTGCTGTTTTACCTACGGGAGGTAGGGGCAACCCATATTTCGAGGAGCTCCCGTCCAGCTGCTGCATCGGATCCTTGCAACCTAAATACCCACCCGACCCTTGATCCCGGCACCCCAGCTAACCCAAAATACGGCTAGCTCAACAGCCAGGGGCCAGAAGCTCGGGACGCGTCGACCTTACCCACTGGGATGTGGGATTCGTGACAGCACGCGTTTTGTCGACGAACCGCAAAACATGACCTACCTCAATGCGTTTCAGGTGCGTGTCCGTAGTGCTGCGCAAGAGGCGAGGTGACGGGGCATTCGCGTACAGTCCCTGAGGTCCAGTCGTAAGAGTTTTTGCTACGTTACGTCCGTTGCGTTGTTTGCTTGACGTGGTTGACGGCATCGACGAGTCCGACGCGTGTCACGACGACGGACGCTACGCAATCAGCGGTTATGCAGGTTGGTCGACATGTATTTCGAGTGTGTCTGTTGGGGTATCACTGAGGTAGTTATGTTACCTGCAGTAACGTGCACTAACGTTGTGCGACGGTACGGCCAGAGCGTGTACATCTAAGAACATCGCAGATAGCGGTAGGTGTTTGGTGTGAAACTGTTGAAGGAATTATGATCGTCTATTGACCAGTTCCCTACCTATATGAGAAGCCCACACGTCCCCTAACAGACACAATTCAAAGTGTACGTTCCTGTACCTCATTTCATATCGCTCATATACTCTCGTAACGCCATCGCTATGCAAATATCCTCCCTACCATAAGCATTCAGCACAATTCGCCTGAGACCCGACTGGAATGGTTTTGGTCCGCTCTTTTTCAAGACATCTATCCCGCTGCTCTATGTGCTCATGATACCATGCGCCATGAATTTGATCAACGCAAATCATTCTTGCTCGCTCTCTCTTCTCGTTGCTGCACTCGGTCTCCTCGTTGTGAAACTCCTCCTCAAGCTCTCACCCCATGCTGACGTGTCGAAACTTTCCATGACTCCAAGCCCTTGTGCATTCACTCCACTACCCTGCCGGCTGTGACCACCTAAGGTTGGTGTCATTGGTGGAGATCGGTCTCTGCCATAGTAAGCCGTATCAACTGACGACAAATGCCTCGGTGACGCAGCCGGACTGGATCCAGGAGAAGCGTCCCTTGGCGACCTGTTGCTCGAGGCGAATGACTCTCGAGACAAATTTGTGTTGATCCGTGGTACTTCTGGTGTCATCTTCCTAGGTGAGAGGGGTGCAGTTTCTGTGAAGTCTCTTGCCACCATTTCGTTGCTCGCGTCAGGACTCTCATCTGGGTTGTCGATGAAGATCTCGGGGATGGATACCTGGGCTGGAGCATCGACACGAGAGTCTCTTCTTGCTGCTTGGTGTTTTCTGAACTTTCTCTTCCAATGTAACGTGTCGAAAAACTTGATGACGGTGTTGCGTCTAATGGTTTCCTGTACCCTTTGGATTCGTGCTCTGCGACGCAAGAACTCTTCAAGTCGTAAACTCTTGCTATCGCTGATTACGTTGTAATGCGCGAGGATCATCAAACACGAGGTAAAGGAGATACCTTTCTCTGGGTCGGCCGACAGCAGCATTTCCTGGTAGAAGATTTCCATTCGGGTTCTCCGAGCTCGGATCTCGTCCTGAGGAATCGCATCCAGTCGCGCGTTCAGCATGTCGAGATCGATGCCCGCGACGATCCGCCTGTTCGTCGTAGCATCGCCCGGCTGTACAGAGCAGTCTCCGATGAGGTTCCTTACGGTGAAGTCGCCGTCGTAGATACGCATGGAGAAAGGGCCCGAAAGTTCTCCCAGCAGACGCGGGAAGGTCGCTTTTGAGATATAGCCAGTGCCCTTAGGGTCAAATTCTGCCCACGCTGTTTTGAATCGGCGGATTTCTTCACGGCCCACAATACTGAGACCTCCGCTTCGTTGATAAACATATGAGAAGCTCTCGAAGATCAGCGATACGAACAACGACACGAAGATATACATGCTGATCAAGTTCCATGCAACAAATAATCCTCGTGCCCAGCCTTCGCTTCCGCAATCACTATCAAAGAAGGAGTCTCCGATGACGCAAAACGGTGGTTGGATCTGTGCATAATCCTCCATCAAGGAGTTCCAGCCTTCTCCAATACTCATTCTGAAAAGAAGAATCAAAGCCTTTGGCACATTGCGGAAGTTGACGTTACCGGTTTCGTTCTCTCCGAACCTTGTCAACGAGAAAGCCTGAGTCATTGCGATGGCAAAAACTAAGAACAGCACGAACCACGTTGCCAACAGGTTTGCTATGAGCGGTAGAGAAGCAGCTGCGGTCTTGAAGAGCTGATCCAACTGGTTGTTTCTTGGAATGAGCAGGAATGGGATCGAGACCAGGAATAGCTTATGCAACTGTTCGATTATCCGATTCTGCAGACTTCCAATTGCCATGAGCGAGGTGATGAATGCGCCGAAGACAGCTGGGACCGAGAACAAATCCCAAGCGCTGCGACGGAAGCGGTGCCAAGTCAGGCCGATGATTCTGATAGTGACATTGGCCATGAATACCAACTCGAACAGGATGAAGATGGCCGACCTCACATATTCCCACCACACAGGCTCAGATAGTACTCGACAACCAGCAGAGTCAAGTGTAGTAGCAGGCAGGTTGTGATGAGCCTGGGATATCTGCCTCGTTTCTTGGATGCAATATCGTAACACCATCGCTGAACCCTTCCAGTCTTCTCGGTAAGTGACTTCTTCGCAGGCGTTATGCGTTTGAGCAGCTTCCGCAACTCAAGCCAGGATCGTTGGTCGGCGGTGAGATATGCTACGCCAGTCTGCTCTGTGTAGTTACGCATGAACACAGAAATAAAAAGTGTCAACACGAAGACGGCTCCGAGCAGGTTGAAGACGATAAAGTAGAGAGCATTGCCTTGAGATGAGAAGTTCCGAGGTTGAAGGCCGACGCCAGTCACCGACATACCGCTTTGCAGCACACCGGTCCATCCTTCTTGGGACACAATCTGGAAGAGAATGAACAAGGCGCTGGCGAAATCATCAAAACTGTACTGTGGATTCGATACCGTCCTTGGCGCTAGGACTGGCCAATTGTAAATTGTGTTATTGTACTCATTAACACAATTTGTCAACAGTCCGTCGAAGTCGCCATCGTTGCATGACTCGAACCTGCCGTTGAAAAGGTTCAATCCTAGTATGGCGAAGGGGATGAGCAGACTCAACGAGACGAAAGCTGCTGACAACACTTTGTAGCCGCCAACCACCATAACAGAGTGGAACGTATCGCGGGCACTGTCACTGATATTGAGCAATCTCAGAGCCCTCAATGCTTTGAGAGCGCCTACGCCCCGGGTAATGGAGTCCTCTTGTGCTAATGTAGTGGAAACACTTACCCATAAACTGGTCAGCACAATCAAATCGATGAGACCCCAGATGCTTCTGAAGAAGGCGTTTGGCGTATAAAAGAAGCCGTCAGCAATGACCTTAATCAGAGCCTCTAGGGTGAAAATGATGGCGAATCCCATGTCTGTCCACACCAACCAGTTGTTATACAAATTATCGGCCTTGAAGTGCTGCTTTTGGTACAGTGGAGTGGTCACACACGCAATAACCACCATTGCCACGATTGCCGCATAGGTGAATGCAGAGAATGCGTACCAAGCCGGTTTCCAGGGCATGACACCTTCTGCACGATCGTCTCCTCGCGATGGGCCGACAATGTACTGACAGAACTTCCGGACAGGGTTGTCGGCTTTGAAAATGAACAACGAGACATTGTACTTTGGATGACGGGCGAGGTACTGTCGTTGTACGCGACGGCGGTTCTCGTTCGTCGAAGCAACCTGCTTAGCCATAGCTCGGGCGTCGAACTCTTCGTTCGCCCGCATCGATACGTGGTGCGAGTAAAAGGGGTTCGGATCTTTGTGGTTGTAGCCACTAATCTTCGCCCAAACTTTCGAAAAGAAGCCAGGCGCGACCGTTGCCACTGGCAAATTTTTGAGATGCGCTGAGACTGGCCGTGGTTTGTTGCCTTGTGCTTGCTCCTCGAGGAAATCAGTGACTACAGCATCTTTGAGTAACTGTTCCATCGTCGCACCACCATACTCGAGAGCATCTCGGTGACGCAGTGGGTCTCGGCCCATCTTGAACATTGATGACAAGGCGAGGTTACCTCCTGCTGTTCCGTGCATTTCCTTCTGTTTGAGGAAGGCCTTCATCTGCTGCAAACGCTTCTCATCTTCAGAGACATCAAAACTTTCCTGGATGACAGCAATAAACATGTTGAGGACAATCAAATTGGCCATAATGAACCACAAGATGCAGAAGGCTGCCCCTAGCCACGCAGTGTCCCACCTAACGTTGAAAGACGTAATGTAGTAGAGTGTGGTGGTCCAGTTTTCGCTGGAGAAGATGATGTACATTCCGATGAACGAGTTCCATATGTCGAAGAATTGGATAAGGATTGTGTTGCCCGCAGCGTCTGACGAGGGTATGTCTCCTCGAAACATCTGCGAAGCCATGATCGCTGCAAGGAATGTGAACAGAAAGACGAAGACAATCAGGTTCAGAAGACCAATGGCATTGCCGAGAACGAGCATGATCAGCTCGCGGGTGAGCGGAATGGCCAGAACCACTCGGTAGGCACGAGCAATCTGAAAGACTGTAAGCCAGGCATAAACCTCGTCAGAGTTGCGGATTGGAGGTATCTGAGTGATGGCCGTGACAATGGCCAGAAGAAGGTCGGTGCAGTTCTGTCCGCTCCTAAAGAAGTGTCGCCAATCGCAGGCAAAGCGCATGAAAATTTCGAGAAGCAGCAGGAGAGTCACCACTGTTTCCGTATTCATGATGAAGGACTTCCTCCAGTCGCCCATTGATGCACTTCGCAAGCACATCACGATGAGGTCGAATGCAATGATCACAATCCAGAAGTACTTCGTTTTGGCAAACATTGCTTTCAATTTGTTACCGCGAGTGGGACTGACGTCTTCATCAAGATCTGGCTCGTCTACCTCGGCGGTAGTGAATGCGCTCTGTTTACTTTCTTCTCGGATAACCTGGAAACAGGAAGTGATGACCGCTATGAGCAAATTGACAAGCCACAAACTCAGCACGACTATACCAACGGCAAAGAACAGTGCTGCAATAAGATAGTCTGAATCGACGAGGTAGTACATCAGATCGCTCCAGGTGTTTGAGCTGATGATCACAAATACCAGCTCCATGGATTGCGCGATGTTGTCGAAACTGGCCGTCCCATTGTATGGGTTGAGCTCGTTTTCAACACAGAGGGAGTTGATGGGGCATAAGTACCCTTTGGCCTCCGGCGCACCGGTCGAGCCGTCACCTCTCAGCCATGGCATGGGCCCGCCGGTCGCGTTGAGGTAGCCACCACAGAATTGGACGTTTTCAGGCGCCACGTTCAGCGAGTAGTTTTGACCTGTCCCATCATCGCCCACCCACACACATGTTCTTTTCAGGCTCGACTTGAAGCTCTGGACTCCGACAATGCCAAAGATAAGCCAGAAGAAACCAATCAGGAAAGCAATGTTAACGAGCAGAGGCGCTGCCTTCTTCAAGCTCCTGAGGATGATCGTCGTGCCTCCAGTCAAACCCAGGAGGCGTAGGATGCGGAGACAGCTCAACATGTTGAAGATATAAACGTGGTAGCGTGTGTCAAGACTACCGAGCTGCATCACGAAGGATATCCAGTACGCCACGACAGCGATGAAGTCCAGACGGTTGAAGGAATGTCGAAGGAAGGCTCGTTTTGCAAGACGTATTCGCTGTTGCTGTCTAGAATGGCCAGGGCCTTGTTCATCTGGTAGACCTGTGAAAGCACGCACGATCGAGGGCTGGAAGTCGACGCTCGCCCGTCGTTGAGGCTTGTCATCGTCTGGTTTGTCGTACATTGCGAAGTAAGAACCAAGCTTGGCCTTGACACCTGCCTTGAGACCACGACTCCGGTCTACACTGCTATAATCGGTAGCGTTGACGATGAAGCCGGATACGATGGTTCTTGCAATCACCTCAATGGTGTATAGGCAGAACAGGGCCAAGATAGCATAATCGAAGGCGGAGCGACCCCACTGTCGAGACTTGGCCTGCATGTACTGAGCATCTGCTGCTGCGTTGACGGCAAGCAGCACAGTCTGCGCCACTATGAGAATCAAGATGACAGGCTCGGTTGTTGGGTGGGTCAGAATCTCTAATAGGCGCTTTCTCAGAGCATTTTCGGGGCCGAATATGCCTAGGGACTTGCCCTTCAGCGGATTGAGATGGCGCACCGGAGGAGCGAAGGAAGTAGGTGGCGGGCCGTCTGCTGTGATCTTCTCGCTGGACGATTTCTGGTCGAGGGGATCCCTTGGCGAGGCCGGTCCAACTTCAACATCCTCGGAGTGAGGCTTCGCTGTACTGATTTGTCGTATACGTCGGACGGTAGATTTTCGGCGCAGATTCTGCTCCACCATGTCGGAGTCATTGCTGATATTGACGACACGCTCAGAAATGCCTCGGAAGATGGAACCAGCTCTAGCCAGAGGTGAGGGAGATGGAGAGCGAGATCGGCTTCGTTCCGAGCTGGGACGGCCTTCGGAGGAGAGGCGCAGGCCGCCACTGCTAGTACTCGAGTGGCGTGCGGCCCCAACGCCTGTGTTGAGAGTGGGCAAGTCGTCGCCGAGGAAGGAAGCTCGCGGACTTCTGCTGCTTCTCGATGGCTCGGGTAGAAAATGTACACTGCTCCTTCTTGTGTGTCTGTTGTGTCGTTGACCAGAGTTTGGTCCTGGACTTTCTTTCATGGCCGAGCGCCGACTAGTACTCGAGGTGAGAGGAGTGAGATCATCGTCGTCCTGAGGAGACAATACAGTCAGGTTGTCAGTTGGGTGGTTGGCAAAATCTCTTTCTTCTGGGGCATCTAACGAGACGGTCGGACCTTCGAAGGATAAACCGACATGTGCACTCGCAAACGCATGCGCATCTTGCGGCGAGTCGAAGTGGTCGTAATTGGCGGGACTCGGCTGTGGAGGCTCTATCCTACTGTCGCCAGGGAAGTCGGTGGTTATGGGTTGGTATCGCCTGCGGGCAAGAAATGAAGGCGTGCGGCCGTGGCTGATGCTGAATCGATTGGAGTCTTTGGACTTGGAATGCTGGTCAGAACGACTAGCAGCCGCATCGGGAGGTCTCGAGAGGTCTCGCAGTGGTATCGATTGAGGTGCCGGGTTATCGGGGGAGGGGCTGCGGCGTGAAGCCATGTTAGGCATCTGGTCGCTCCTGCCACTTGTCGCGTAGGGTCATTTTTTTTCAACTTCGACTCATCGCGCGCCCTCTGACTATGGACCTGTTCGTTTCTCCTCTTTGTGTGTGTGTGTGTGTGTGTGTGTGTGTGAGGATCTATTCTTGTAGCCACTGAAATATCTGTTTTGTTTTCATCCGTCGATAGCGAGCGTGGGAGTCGTACTAGGGTGGGGGGCGAAAGCGTTGGGCTTGATTCAATAGCAGATAGCGATCGTCGATAGTGATACAAAAGTCACAACACATTAATACAACACTACAGAAATGTTCCAAGTCGTCGAGCAATATGGCCGTGGTGCCGTCAATCAGAGCGACGACACCTACAACACATGTGAAACACCCTGGGGACCCTTGACAGGCACTTTCCTCGCGCTATGCTCGAAGGATCTGCTTGAGCTAGGCTGCTTTTGGCGGATCATCTACTTGACTTTCGGCGTAGCTACTACGCGGTTTCGTGGAGCTGGGGCTGAGCCCGCTCGCTTGTTCCCTACCTACTAAGCTATTCTCGGAAAGGCAAGCCCAGAAGCCAACTTCCCTGTGAGCCTGCCAGCGCACCTGAGTGAGTAGAGGCTCCGCCGAGGTTGGTTGCTTCTGCACGCACAGCACCGCCTGATGATTGCAAACGCTCGTGTACAAACGAAGAGCTGGTTGACATCGACATACCACGGGGCTCGAGGACGCGTTTTCTCGTTCATTCGCATTTTACGGCAGGGCATTAGTCTGTGTTTGTTTTTTACTTCGGTGACGCGTCAAGATGGAGTTAACTCGTCTCCATGCTATCGTCGTCCTCGCCGTCTCCCTCTACCAAATCCTTGACACCATTGAGAAAAGCTTCCACGGCTTCTCCTCCACCAAGTGGCACACCACCTCTTCGCATATACCCACCGTTCTGCAGTGGCACATTCAGAGCTTCACCAATGCTTGGTAGACCTCCATCCCGCAACGCAAAAGTCAAGCTCGCCAAGCTCTGCGAGAATTGCGGTGACCTCAACACCCGTTTTACCAGGTCTCTCTTCTGACTCAGATCGAGTGTTGTCGTAGCAGAATCTTCGTCGTCATCCTTGGCTAGTGATGCTAGATTCGGAGGCAGAAATTGCAGAGCCTCGTCGACGGTACTTTCTGAGGCTGCATCGACCCATGCTATTGTTGATGCTGGCGTAAGCAGGTCTTGTAAAGTGGTGAAGATTTTCTGCTGTTGACCTTGTCCGCCTTGGGCTTGTCCACCCTGACCTCCTGCTGAACCAGGCATGGATCTGATAAAATTCTGTATTATGCTTTGGGCATCCATAGCGCCTCCGGAGCTATAGCAGGTATCAGCACACCGCCAAGACGGGAGTAGTATGTTGCATACTTAGGGGCTTGTGACCTACGCTCGTCCTCCATCTGCACCGCCCTCTCTAGAACCTTCACCCTCGTCACGAATGTCCCCACCCGTCGCTCCTGGGCCCGCTCCTCCATCTCCATGCCCTTCGACGTCCTCCATGGTAGCATCATCGTCGTTGTTGGGCGGGTGCCCAGAACGCATCTCGGCTACTGCTTGCTGGACATCAACTTCTTCTCCCTGCAGCAGGCTGTTGACGACTTGGCCGATCTTCAGATCTCGAGCGCTAAAGTGGGAGGGGTCGCCATTCGGCGACTGGCTTTTCGACTGCAACCAGTACAGGTGTCTTTGTGAGCTTGAGGAGAACTTCAAGACGAAGATGCGGCCATTGACCTGCTTCTTCTGGTAGGGTGTGAAGGAGCCGTCGGTCGGGAACATGATCAAGTCATCCTCTGGTTGGTCGAGCGAGGCGGATCGCGGTCGCCAACAGAAATGCATGAGTTCTTCTTCGGCGTGTAGGTAGAGATATCCAGGTGTGGGCTGAGGCTGGACTTTGCCGGTTGATTCCTGTGGCCAATGTATCAGCGCAATCCGGGGCACCGGTCTCGGGCACTTACGTCCACCTCGCATTTGCCTGCTTTGAACGTGATGAGTGGTACGACAGACATGTTGAGATATGTGACGCTCAAATAGGCGGGGGGTAGAGAATAGGGTGAGGAATGAAGGGTTTCGGCGGGCGTGGTGAATCAAAGCAGGATGCGAACTGGAACTGCGGACAGCGGAGATGTGACCTGAGGCGTCGATGCCACAGGATGAACCTTACGTAGCATGCGTGCCTGCGATCTGCCAGAGGTGTCCCTGAGCGCGCTTCAGCCAATCACGGTAGCAAGGCAGGCACTAACCTGGCTTGAAAGGGCAAGTGCGACGAGCAAACAGCGCAAACAACGCCTTCCCGCCAAGCATTGTGCGGAAGCACACAAGAAATCGACACTAGGTCATGCTGCCATCCTCAGCCTACAGCGACTCAACAACTAACACAGGTCTTTCCTTGCCCTCGCCCTGAGTATACTACGCCGTCGGGACTGTTCATTACAATCAAACAGCCTTCACCATGTCTGCCGCCGACGCAAACCAGTCCACCACCAAGAAATTCGGCAAAGGCGAGAGGACGATCCCGCACCACAGCCAGAAGGCCTCTCGCTTCTATCCAGCCTACGACGACAAGCAGCCCAAAAAGGTACGTGCGGTCCGCGCGCTGCACACAATGCGCCCCTCTGCTGTGCCCGTCAGAAGTCGGTGACAAGTCGGTGACTAACATCGAGTGCAGACTCGAAAGTCCATCAAGCCCACAAAGTACCGCGAGTCCCTCCAGCCGGGCGCCGTCCTCATTCTCCTTGCTGGCCGATTCCGAGGCAAGCGAGTCGTCCTCCTCAAGCAGCTCGACCAGGGAACCCTTCTGGTCACTGGCCCATTCAAGATCAACGGCGTGCCGCTGAGGAGGGTAAACTCGCGATATGTCATTGCCACATCGACCAAGGTCGACCTGAGCGGTGTTGAGGGCTCGACGTTAGACAAGGTCTCTAAGCCAGAGTACTTTGTGCGAGAAAACAAGTCCAAGTCGGAGAAGAGCGAGGAGGCTTTCTTCAAGCAGGGAGAGAAGCCAGAGGTACGTTGAGACACCGCACGTTGTCCGGCCTGCACTGACACATCATAGGCAAAGAAACCAACCTCCGCCCGTGCATCCGACCAGAAATCCATTGACAAGCCAATCCTTGACGCCATCAAGAAGGAGTCCATGCTCGCAAGCTACCTTGCCTCGAACTTCAGCCTGAGACACGGACAGCGACCACACGAGATGAAGTTCTAGATTATTAGTATGGGGGATGAGGAGAGGTGGTGGTGGCAAACGACGATGCTTTAACAAACTACGGCACTGGAGAAACGAGGCGGAGCAAAGAGTGGTGTGTTTAACATGGTCTTTCTCGAGGACTAATGTGTCTGATGACGAGAAGGAACGACCTCAGCACCGAGTAGAGGTCCTGAGCCGTGTCTCTGCTGCGACCATGCGCGAGATCATACCATACTGCCAGGTCACGCATGGCACGCTGGCTACCGAACAGCTTCTGACTTGAGCTTGATCAATGTCAACCAGAAATTTACAGTTTCAATGCAGCATATGTCCCATGAATCGTGCTGCGCCGGATGAGGCGCGATGGCTAATGCTGGCAGCTGGTAAAGATGCAGCTATACGGTGATGTTAATGAGACGAGCATTCCGGTGAGTTGGGAGAACGACATTGGAGAATGGCATGGTCACAATTGTTCTATCCACCATCTCCTGCTGTCAGTCCTACCCTGCGGTTACACTGCTTACACTGTGGTCACTCAGAGCCACTCTCACTTCTCGTCCTTCTAGTCCTCCTTCGTGGCTTCGCGCCAGGACCAGCATCACGCCTTCGACCCCCAGCGGCTTTCCTAACTTGAGCCACACCTCGGCCGGCTTGCTTCACGACCGTGCCTTGTACATCAGCTTCATCCACTTCATCCATAATGTCATCCGTTGCATGTGTTCCGACACTGGTTCCAGCCAGCCAGTCGCACAATCCCCAGGTTCCAAAGTTCCCTTTCCCATCTGTCAGACAGTGAACCTCGTTCCTGCTCGCAATACCACCCAAGATGAAATGCGTAGGCAACCTTGCATAACCACAATGTGTGAAAGTCTCCTCCAGGCTGACGAGAGCCAGATACAGGGTGAACGTCAGAGCATGAAACCGCCAAAACATCGCTGGCAGATACATCGGCAGGAACACCCTCAACAGGTAGATGAAGGGATGATCATACGTCGGACTCAAGGGGAAGGGCGCCTTGACGGCCTTGTGGTACCAGGCTTGATGCATTGCCGAGAGGTCTCTTACGATTGCATTTGGTGGACGTGCACCACCATGCAACAGATACCGATGTACAATCCAGGTAAGCACATCCCTCGCGACCAGTCCTTTCAGGACATCTTTGACCATCCCCCACGGCAACGGCAGCGTGGTCGTGATTCTCAGTGCCGCAGGTCGATCCAGTTGCATAGTCAACAGCCATTCGACCAATCCTTGCACCATTACTCCACACACCACGTTGACTACACTCCAGCCCACGATCTTGGCAAACCTAAAGATGTCCTTCCTCCCTGTATCTTTCAGCGGCAACGCGTCGTCGCCCAAGCTCTTGAATGTTGCGCTCACTCCGGGAAACAAGACATCAACCAAGAGCATAGCACCACTTGGCAGCACATAGAACAAGACCTTGACGGCCAGACTTGCAACGACCTCGACCCGCAACGGATGATGGGATAGCACCAATGTGCTCCATGTGAGGTAGAAAAACAGCAGGTTCAGACTCGTGCTATACGATGTCATGGTCGGAATGAGCAAGAACGAAAGGAAGGGCAACCCGAGGATCGCGTCGGTGGTGTGTCTTAGGGCGCTGTATGTGCCCGTAAAAGGCGATGTGACGGTAGCGAACATGCTTCGTGCCACGGATGGCGGAGGTGGACATGCGATGGCATTGGGGAGGTAAGAGGAGACAGTGGAGGGGAGGTAGCAGGAGGGATTGAAGTCTGAGAGCGCGACCATCCTGTGCTGCTGTACAAGACAGCCGTGTGTATACCAAAGGGGCTGTTTGTATGTTCAAGTTGGCGTTGTAAGGTCCAATGCGCGACGACGACCGCATTGCGACAAATGCGCAGTGCGAAAAAGGCCGCATCGCGAATGTCCACCGCCTACCCTCTAGGCGCCATGTGTGAAAACAGGATGGCTGGACATCGGTCTATGAGAAGCAACAGTCACACTCCGCTGACGTCACTACGTGCGCTCGGTGTTCGTATGATCGACCTTACAACGCCTCTGCCCCCACGTGTGCCCTGAGCGCCTGCAAGTGCCAAGACTATATCCACGCGATACCATCCCCTCTTCCTACATATGCTCTAAAGCTATATATACCACGGTCCTACTGTCAAGTACATCATGCCTCAGAAGATCGTTCTTGTTCGTGCAACCACACGATCCTCGAGTGCCGATCGCAGCTCAAGCCTGCAACGATGCGTGTCGCTAACGGAAAGAGCTAACCACGTTTTGTGAAACACTTTTATTTCGAGTAGAAGGGCAGATAACGTAGGTCCGTCCACGCGATTATTGGCCGTCCTTCCATCAGTGCTCACTCCTCACCTATCATTGTCGGACGTGCAATGCGACTGCGGAAGCCACTTGGGCTGTGAAGAACACGCGGAGGGAGTGCTATGGTCGAAAATTTCCCATCTAGCCACTACCATGACGACGCGACCGTCCTACGCTGCGATTGCGCATCACGCTTCTTTCGAGCATGAACGCCTCAAGTTGTCTGACAGGTCCATCAGACTAGTCCAGGTGCAACATGGTGAGAAGGATGAACCGCTCAGCCTGAGAATGACACAGTTCTCGGCGCACCGACGCCCAAAGTACAAAGCGGTATCCTATACGTGGGGAACTTCCCACAATCCAAGGCAGATCCTCGTAAACGGTAAGGCGTTTCCACTCCACGTCAACTTATGGCATCTGCTCTATCACCTCAGGCTCGAGAAAGAGGTATCCTTCCTATGGGCAGATGCGCTTTGCATCAACCAGTTCAACCTGAAGGAGCGCAACTTTCACGTTCAGCTCATGGGCAAGATCTACGAGAAAGCCGAATCCGTAATAGTCTGGCTTGGCATGCCTTCCCCGGATAGGATGCAGATTCGTGCCATGGACTTTGTCAAGGAGATTGCGGCGTACCGAAAAACGCATCCTGACGCGATGGTCATCAAAACGTATGTTCGACCAGAGCTTCAGGATCGTTGGCAGACCCTGCTTAGGTTGTGCAGTCCTTCGGATTCTGGCTCATATTGGAATCGGACCTGGATCATTCAAGAGTTTCTGTTTGCGCAAGCTGTGGAAGTGTTCGCCGGCAGACACAAACTCGAATGGAAAGACTTCGAGGATCTGATTGACTTACTAAGGGCGCAACCAGATTTGGCAAATAATGCAGTCATGGCACAGATCCTGCAAAGCCGTACAGCCAGATTGACACTGCGGCGTAAGGCTGGTAGTCAGTCGAGCCTACACGAACTGTTAAAAGAATACAGCGATTCTGCCTGTACAGAAAGGCGAGACAAGGTGTACGGCATTCTGGGCCTTGCGAGTGATTGTGTCGAAGATGCCGAAACTGGTCAGACCAGGGGCATCCACCCAGACTACGAGACGCACATCATTAATGTCTATCTGGAAGCGCTCGATTGTATACAGACCTCACTTCCGTCGGACAAGGTAATGCCTGCGGCAGCACTCCTCATCCTGCGAGCCTTACACATCAGACGCGAAGACCTCTCTAACTTCACCATGAAGGCCATGCCGACAAATGCAGCTGACTCGCTGTTTACACGTCGTTTGACAATCACACCAGAGTATGTCTCGCCTGTAGTCAAGAAGTGGCAATGGACGAGCGTGAGAGATCTGCAACAGAAATTAGAAGCGGAGGACTGGGGTCAGTATAACGGATACCAGATTCAGAAAGTGCGTTCAGGCTCGCTGGCGCCTGCCAGAGACAGAGTGCGCCGCTTGTCTTCAAACACAAAGGTCGTGCATGCAGCTCTCCCTCCAGACCTCATCCGGAACGTGACGGAAGCTGCGAATCTTCGCACCAATTTTTCATCGCTTCACAATTACCCTTGTAACCACGACCTGCAAATACCCATGGACCACATATCGCTTCACGGCCAGGACAAAGCCGAATATGACAACCCTGATCTTCAAAAGCCGCTGGTGATTCTCGAGCAAGATGCACAAAGCGAAGTCCTACGACTGGGCTTTGCCTGCAAGAATACGCAGCGCGACGACTTCATAGTCCAATTTCAAGGGCTAGACACAACAGTCATTGTGCGCCAGGTTTGGCATGAATACAAGTTGGTGGGCAAAGCGATGATGGTCAAACACGCAGACATTCAGTACTCTAAGCCGATTGACCCAATATGCGAGGCGAACGTCTGGTCCTCTCACTGTTGGCGGCAACATAACCCCGATATGGTGCGCTTCGACACGGATGCGTTGTCACTAGCCGAGTTAGTAATCAAGATATGACCAGCGATCAATGTCCGAAAGGACACCCGAAGATGAAGAGAACTTGCCTATTCCAGGCAGGCAAACCACGCTTGCCATGGTGGGATTCCATGAACGTGCTCATCTGCACGATTCGGAAGCTGTCAAATGCTGGATGAAGCTCTCAGAAATTCGTGCGCGGATGCCGCAACATGCGAGAACGGAACATATCTCATAGCCCTATGAAGCCACCACGAGCTCTCTGCCCTAGCAACTAGGCATAGCTTGCTGGTAGGGAGTGTCTACGATGATATGGACTTGCGGTTTGGGGAACTTCGATGATCGGCGGGAGCAGTGCGTTCTGCATGCAGTGGAGTCGCGGTGACCACCAGCATTATGCGCGAAACTCCGGGCGCTGGACCTTGGCGTCGATCTTCGCTTCAAAGGCAACCCCACCATTTCATTCACGATGACTCTAGCTACGCATCTGTCTAAGCCTTGGTGTCTTGACTGAGGTGGTTCTTGTTCTCCAAGCTGGTGGTTACAATTCATGTGAGACTCGAATCTGACCTACACTCGCGAAAGTCGTGTCCAACTGGCGTCAAGGGCATCGGCATCCCGGCAACATTTTCAGATTACCGCCTTTTTGCGTGACTTGGAACGAGTCTGATAATCACGACGCCATACACAATCGCTCCGAAGTCAAGAAGCGTACTAGCAAGTAGGCATATGTGATCAGTATGAGAAGCCTATTGCCCGCACGCAGCGACGGGTGTCGGGCAGCACCCGAATCCAGGCTGACAACATCTTTCCGACTCGCAGACTTATCCTGCCGTGTCTTTCTTCCTACGTCCGGGATGGGCATGTTCCCAATCTCCATGATTGCGTTCGGACGAATAGCTGCCTCCAGACTCTCGGAAGTCTACAATGCTGTCCGACACGCTCCACGAATTAGTGCTAGTCCTCCTCACTAAGGGTCTTCTGCGCTCGAAAGGTTGTTCGTGAGAGCTGTCCCCTCTTGTCTCTTGGTGGTGATCTGTTTGTTTCTCGTCAACACCATTCGCGGCTTTGCCAGCGCTGCTATCTGCTTCGGCCTGAGAATGGCCAGATTGTTCCTTGTTCGTGATTTCTATCTATTGGTCAGTTCATAACCGCTTTTGGCTAGCAAAAGACGTACTGATTGAGTTGTTTTGCTCGGTGGTTGCAGCCATGTTTGCGTCTTTACCTTCGAGTTCAGTGTCCATGAAGGTTTCAATCTTGTGGTACTAGTATGTCTGCAGCCAGACACAACGTTCATGGTCACCTCTAAACGCTTACATTTATGCTACACCTAGATCTATTGAATACTCGCGGCAAGACCGTGATCTGCTTTGTCATGATATGACGTGTGGCGTGATATAACTATTGACAACAAGCTAAACCATACGAACGGCAGCTCACACGCGCTGTGATCAAGTTTTAGCGGTTTTAAGGAACTGTAACACACTTTACGACAGGGCGGCGAGACTAGAATACAGTGCGGCAGGGATTTGCCGGAAGTACACGCATATGCTACGCGAGTGCCAGCCCAATAGCTGTCGAAAGCCAGCAAAAAGCCTCGTATGCGGTCCATTTGCGGAACAGCCCATGTAATGCTCCCATGCACTCGGACTCGAAAGCGCGAGAACCTGTTGAGCTTGGCAGTGGCATGACAAGTCACTTGCGCGGAGATGTTGCGCGTGCACTCGTGTCTGGCGGCTTTGAAGAAAGCACAGACCACCTCCTGTTGTCACATGACATGAAGGGCACGTGAACCGGTCACACCACTGGTAAGGAGACGAAGGTTTTTCGGTCCTGCTCTCTGCGAAGACTGTAGGATCTGATTAACGGCTCGGAGTATATTCCTGATCCGGGAGCGAATCATGCCACACTTTGTCCCTGAATACTAGTAGTCCCTGCATAAATCTTACAAAGCTTCCGTGAACGACTGACTGACAGTGCCCGGCATGAAGGCTCGAGGTAATTCCGGCCCATTCCCAAGGCTGATGCAGGTGACTTCTGTTATTCAAGCAAACGAGTTTTGCGTCCAAAATCTATACGGCATAGCCTTCGAGTTTCTGGTCATGTATAAATCTGTAGCATCCTGCAGTGATTCCCTACAGCGGCCTCACAAAGATCAGAAGTAGCACGACAACCCTATACACACCACTACTGTACCGACTATTGAACTCACATCACCAACAAACTGCCCGCCACCACAACGAAATCGACAATGGCAGTCCACAGACCAGCACAGCTCACCGAGCACACACCACCGCCATTCCGTCCACACACTCCAGACCCCGAACACGAATCAAAAGTTTTCCACCACTCGCCCGCAGCACGCGCACAACATGCCATGAAACAACTCCTGTTCGGCGACGCTAAAGTCAAAAAGCACGCTGTCGACGAGCGTGTGAATACGATGCAGCAGCGAGACGAAGAGTCGCAAGCTAGAGTCGCTACGCCTCTGGGTACTAATAGTGCAAGTGCCAAGCGAGATGACAGTCGGAGGAATCCTAGTCTTGAAGCCCGTGAAACAGATACTGTGAATCAAAATGGGTTCGGCGACGAGGGATAATGATACTGCTAGTTGGGCATGCGTGAGCGCGGTAGTTAGTCGAGGCCGAAACAAGATCGACTGATAATTTGCAGCGTGCTGTCGTTGGTGTCGCTAGTCTCGCTGTTATCGAGGATGCCGAGGATGTCGCCTTTGTCGCTCTTATCGCCTTTGTCGCGTCGCGTTTGTCGCCTTTATCGCTCTTGTCGCCTTTGTCGCCTCTATCGCCTCTGTCGCCTTTGTCGCTCCTGTCGCTCCTGTCGCCTCTGGCGCTTTAGCCGCTTGAGATTAGTACATGTGCTTATCACGTCATCTGCTTTCCTACCGATACAAAGCATAGGTGTAATGCAAGAGTAGCAACGCACAAGACAGGCGAATGTTCGATCATGTGCAAAAGAGCACGAAAAGTTCACTCAACGTACGTGGCGGCCAGTGTATGACTACGACACGAACGGGCGATGTTAATGCTTCCGATGGCGTCTTCCATTCGACCAACCTAACGATGCAAGAGCTCTCCATTGCAGAGTCCATCTACCAAATGTTGAGGAAGAACACCAGAGTCGCTCGCTCCTGGCGCGTTGTCAGCCTACTAGCGGCCGCCAGCTAGTCTTCGCATCGGACACTCGGTTATCTCGGCTACTTCCAACATTCTCGACCTATGTATGACGACTATACCGAGCTCAAAATTGCCGACTGAAGCTTCTCTACTATACCAGGGTGCCAGCATCAGCGTCGCGATCTTGTCAGTTCGCGTTCCTGAGCGCTTCCATATCCGAGGTCAGGTTATACCCCAGATAGTGGGGAAGCGAAGCACGTGCATGACCCGAGGATGCCAAGTGCATACTCCGGGTTGTGGGGGAAAGCGACCCGTGAAGTGAACAAGCTCACTTTACGGGTGCTAAGCGTTGCTATGTCTGCTTGGCACATATCATATAGTGTATGATAACACGTGTATGCTATCCGCCTCGACAGGGAAGCTAGCTAGCTTCTCCAACTCGGTAAGCAAGACGTCAATCATCCTACGTTCCTGGTGGTTTAGCGCTGGGTCCCCACATATGACTAGCTTGCAAGCTCACCATACTGGGAAATAACGGTGAACAGATTCCTGGTCATATCCCGGGCTAGCGACAGCAAAGACCCGGCATGATGCATCTACTATGGATCGTTAGAGTAGTGTCTCATCTCCTCTCAAGCCGACAGTCTTTCGTGGGGCCGGGATGGTCGTCGACGGCCGTGCTCTGTCCGGTCATAGAAATTGTTCATGAGCATATTATATCTAAGATGTTGGAAGTCAAAAGAAAGTTTTCTTTTCACTGATAAGGCACAATTACACTTTTCGCCATGTCTCTTGCAGTTCTAAGCTTCTCGCTTGCCCTCGTCTCCTCTCTGGTCGGATGGGGCCATGCTGCTGGCACAGACCATGAAGCAGGGCTCTCTCAGCAGCAGTCAAAGCCCAATATCGTTTTCATCATTACTGATGATCAGGACACGCTTCTGGACTCCCTTGACTACATGCCATTGCTGAACAAATACATGACAGAGGAAGGAACTTTTTACGGTCGACATTACTGCACCATCGCACTTTGCTGCCCCTCGCGAGTCAGTCTTTTGACCGGCAGGGCTGCTCACAACACCAACGTCACAGACGTAAATCCTCCATACGGTGCGCATCTACTCCATCCTCAACTCCGTTGTTGTGCTTACCAGTTGCGGCAGGTGGATATCCAAAGTTCATCAGCGAGGGCTGGAACGAGGATTGGCTCCCGATCTGGATGAAAGATGAAGCTGGATACGACAATTATTACGTGGGGAAATTGATGAACTATCATAATGCTACGAATTACAACAAGCCGTACCCTGCCGGATTCGCTCAATCGGTGCGTGTTTGGTCTTCTCGACTTGATGCCAATCAACACTAGCTTACAATTCCCTAGGACTTTCTCTTAGATCCTTGGACGTACCAATACTGGAACTCCTCCTTCCAGAGAAATACTTCGCCACCGAAGAGCTATGCCGGGCAGTACACCACAGACATCGTTCGGAACAAATCTTTGGCGTTCATTGACGATGCCGTTGCATCCACAGACCAAAAGCCTTTCTGGTTGACCGTCGCGCCAATTGCACCACACGTCGATGGATACGCCTCGAAGGACCCGGTGACAGGGGCACTAAAGGTTATTGCAAATCCTCCATATCCCGCGACGCGGCATATAGGCTTGTTTCCAGACGCTCGTGTTCCAAGAACAGACAATTTCAACCCCGACGTGGTATGTGCATACACACCCGATCTTGTTTCCACTAGCTAACCAAGCTTTCTCTGCCACAGCCATCTGGTTCGGCCTGGGTTCGCACGCTAGAACAATGGAACCAAACCACCTTGGACTCAAATGACTACTATTATCAACGTCGACTACAGTCTCTTCAAGCAGTCGACGAGATGGTAGAAGCATTGATCCAGAAGTTGGAGGAACACGGGATTCTGGACAACACGTATGTAGTCTTCACCTCGGACAACGGCTACCACATTGGGCAACATAGAATGCCGCCAGGTAAAGGCTGCGGGTATGAGACTGACATCCATATCCCACTTATAATGCGTGGCCCAGGTATTCCAAAGGGACGAAAGACTGAGGTTGTGACAACTCATACCGATCTGGCTCCAACATTCCTGCAAATGGCCGGCCAGCCGATGAAGGAGTACTTTGACGGAAAACCGATCCCGTTGGACGAGCAAAACCTGCAAAAGGCGGAAAGCAGTACCTCAACCGAGCATGTCAATGTGGAGTTCTGGGGTGTCATCATAAATGAAGGAACTTCATACTACGGACGTGAGTTGAACTCATCCTTTCCACACTGGGCTGGATCAATACTAACCAAAAAAAACAGAGCAAATCTTTGGGAACAACACGTACAAATCGGTTCGTGTCCTTGGTGACGGCTACAACCTGTACTATTCAGTCTGGTGTAGTGGTGAGCGTGAATTGTTCGAGATGAACGTAAGTCATGTCTTCATATCATGTTGGAAAAGGGAAAGAGTTTCTTCCTTCCGATTAACAATCGCTAACTTTACTCTTTGCTCAAGTCCGACGCCGGCCAGATGAACAACCTCCTGGACGGTGGTGACGATACCCAGTTCCTTACACACTTCAATCGTTCAGTGAGTGTGGTTCAGTCACGTCTCGACGCTCTTCTGCTTGTCCTGAAGACCTGCAAAGCCTCTCAGTGTACGGAGCCCTGGAAAGAGCTACATCCCTCTGGAAAGGTAAACTCTCTGCGAGGAGCGCTGGAAACTCAATACGACGATTTCTACGACCAGCTCCCGAAGGTAGACTTTGCCTATTGTGTTGCGGGACATGTGCTCTCTGCGGAAGGACCCCAGTGGGACAATGTCTCCCAATCTATGCAACTCCCCATCAGCAATGATTGGTCATTCTGGGTTTGAGATGGCAATCGGCCTTGCAAGCCATGGGTGCTACAGCTTTCTATTGAAACAGTCTCCCTCAGATACTGCTCTCTACTACTACTGAGGCTCAATCAATACAATGGAAAGCATGTCAAGGACAGCGGTCAACCCACATTAGCGAGAAATCGGCTCGCACCTTCTGCGCAGTGTAATTGATCTAAGACTTCCACGTGGCTTGCTTGGCATGCTATCTCCTGACTGCAATGTAGATTGGTACTACGCATCTGAATTGGTGAACTTGTTCGGCCAAGATTTGCGCCGTTACATGTATCTTATCAGTGTTTGTGGTTTCACCGCGAACAGTGTCGAATGATAAGATATCAGACCAGTCCTATACTTTGAGCCGCGGAACACACAAATCTTAAGGTCCAGCCAGTGTTCGCAGATACGATCACTCGTGTGATCTTTCTTGGCCCTACCATCACCAACCTACTCGGCCTTTTGATGGACAAACAATTCGTTATTGATGGACAAACAATTGGAGAATCAAACGTGCTAAGGAACGGGGTAGATCTAGGTTTACCGACACTGACCTAGCTATCTCTGTGATTGACGCATTGCGACGCGTCTCGCTCGACGCCTACTATCAGCCATTTGTATGGTACAAACCAGCGATACCAGTGCTTATGACAAAGTCACGATCCGAAACGGAGATTTATTTCGTGAAGATCTGCGTGATTACCTTAGAGTATTTTGGCCTAGGCTCGCACAGGTGAGCTGCTCGATGCGTCCAGGTGTGGTGCTGCTTTAGTCACCCACACTTCACCTATAGCTCACCTTTGACTCACCCTTAACTCACTATTTGCGTGCCTTCCTAGTGTCTCTACCAAGAATACTAGCTTTTTTCACCTTTTACGAGCGTATATAATCCTCTACTCATAAAAGTGTAGTCCTGTATACTAGTTCTTAATCGCGTAAACAAACTATAGTCTAAGCTTTCCTTAATTTTTATACGCTTCCCTCTTACCTCCACCTGCGGCGGTAGCATCTCACGATGTTCTATGGGTACTGAGTACTATTGCAATATCTAATCTACATAGAAGCTCGACCAAGATCGCTATATAGCACGACGAACTAGCTATCACACGAGAAAATAAGTCGTGATATTAAAAAACGACGGAAGCGCGACAAAGCAGAAAACGACCGCAGCGAAAGCAAAAGTGCACGACAAAACAGAGCATGCTCGGTTTACCGTCGTCTGAAAGTGAATTGCGATTCCTCAGATGATACCAGCAGTTGTTCAACATGCGCCAGATTGCAGCTTGTATGCCTCCGTGAGAAGGGGATCATGGGCCAACACGGATGAAGATCCCTGGCAGATATAACAAACGCTGGTCAAGCTGGAATGCGCCCTAGAAGATGTGCTGAGAAGGCTTCAAACACCTGCCTTTGATCTATATGTTTAGCGATCCATCATCAAACCTCACCGGGCCGCTCATTCCACAAGACATAACTCTGAGGAGCCAGCTGAAACATAACCCGATGTGTTGCTGGCACCGATGGACAGCTCCAAATCTGCTGCATTTTGGGAATGCTACAAACGACTTTTCATACTACAATTCTGCAATGCCTCTACCAGGTGCAGCGATGGCTGTTAATTATCACACACCGAATACAACAGCTTCGAAGATCTCCCAGCGGCTTAACTGGGGCTTACAGGATGACGAGCTCTGGTGTGTCGGGATGGAATATGATCTTATGGACCCTGGAGGTCAGGTGCTGGCGAGCATGGATCTTCTATTCCAGATGTTGCCTTATGTGAGCCCATGCCTCCGATGCAGTAACCCACGCCGACAAGCAACTGAACATTCCACCACGAAAGCGGGAAGGCGGCCAGGTCTGTGTCTTGAAGGTTGGTACAGCGTTCTGAATCTCTAAAGGCTATAGTATCATCTCAGTGAACTCACTATCTTCCCTTGTTTCCAAAGACCCTCGACCAAAGGCTTCTCCCTCATCCCCGGCCCAGCCACTTTCCCATCTTTATCATAACGAGGTAATTCCTTGAGCCAGCCCCAGTGGCACTTCTCCTTCATCCCCTGCCGCTGCCAATCATTAAGATCCGTCTCAGGATTCGCATTGAAGGTCGGAAGATGGTCCAACAACGCCGTATCATGCGCCAAGCAGACAAGCACATTCGGATCAGAATCAAAGTACTGCTGCATCTTCTGAGTCGTCATAACGGCAAGCGGAGGATCTTTATATGAAGAATGCTTATGCGTGGAGAGCCTGTAGAACGGCGTGCTGTTTGGGTCGCTGGTCGCGTTGCCGCCCTCGAGACCGGAGTTCTGCGGGTGGTGGTCGGAGAAAAACGAACAGGGACAGGGCGTGGGGTAAAGCGCTCGCTTCACCGCGACCTCGTTATCCTCGAGACTGCGAAAAGCTGCTTCGGACATAGTATCCGGCAGTGGCACTTGCTCGCTTGGTCGAAAGTCTCCTGCGAAGTGGCAGATGTCGCCGCCCAGAAAGAGGAATGTGCCCGGTGTCGTTCTGGCGAGGGCACACATATGTCCGGGCCAGTGTCCTGGAGTGTCCAGAAGATACAGCGACCCGTCGCCTATATTCTGTGTCAGAGAGTAAGGTTGGTGATGCCACAGACTTTACTAACCATAGAAGTCGTGTGCTGGATATGGTCCGATCTGCAGCTCATAGTCTATCTCAACGCACTTGCGGTTTTCAAAGTCCGCCGCATTCAGAGCCGAATTCGGATTGGTGGGATAGCCCGGAAAAGGGCCCGTGCCTTTCCCATAGCAGAGGTTAGTCGACGGCGGAAACAGATACGGGCTGCCCGTATGATCCCAATGGCTGTGCGACCAGATAATATCGTCTGCACTTGATTAGCATGGCGGCCCAACAACGAAGAGCCTGCCAACCCACCGACATCAGCGAGTTTCATGCCTTTCTCCTGCAAGATCTCCGTGACGTCCTTGTCAATTTTCACGCCTGGGATTGCGGCTTCTATCCTGGCGATGGTCCACGGAGGGCTATTCCAGTAATCCTTCCGTACTCCAAGATCAAACATCGCTTTCTTGCCCAAACGCGGGTTCTCAATCAAGAACGCCAGATCGATCACCGTCATTATCTCGTGCCCCGGCATGACAGGCTTGAGAAACGCTTCAGCGTGCAGCTTCATCACGCATGTTGTGTCCACCATGCGCACTCTGACAGTGTTGATAGACTGTGGCGGTGGATTGAGCTGCTGCATGCCATGGGCACGTACATCACTCTTGAATGTCATTGTTCCTCGGTCTTCACTATTGACATATGACGCTCAGGCCCGGGACATCAAAGACTATCATCTGAGAGGCATGCTTTACAATCAATCAGGAGTATCATGTACGTTACCAGCTGCGTGCGTCCGGTCTCGGCATAAGAGGGTTTTAGCTACGATTCGGACTTCTGATATGCTATGGAGAAGCAGGTGATGAGCATCAACTTCGTGGCGTATACCCGAGGACGGGCGCACTCGGCAATTTGCCATCGGCCTTCTGCCGACTCTTGGAGATGATTACTCCTATCTCTGCCGCTTCGCACTTTGCCGGTGCTAGTGCGACGTGCCCCAGATCTTGGCATCTACCTGCATAAGGTACCCCAGAAGTATATATCTTGTCCCTCCATCTTCTGACTGTTGTGGCGACTCCGACATCCCCGTTTGCGACATGTCTGCCCCTATTGATGGCAAGATGGCCACCGGCAACGTTGCGCTCGATCATATCGAGTTCACTCCTACAAGTGGACGAAATGTCAACAACACCAATGATGCTTCGAAGACGGATGTGGAGACTGCTGTATCAACCGTCGTCACGACGGACGAGGTCCGCAAATACAGCAAGTCTGATGACGAGGCGATGAAGGCTATGGCCCAGTACGAAGGGCCTCCTCTGGTGCTCGACGAAGCAACGAGTCGGAGACTTCTTCGGAAGATTGATTGGCATATTATGCCCATCCTGTACGAGCATCCTCAATCACATGACTTGGAATTGATCTGACTAGCCTGAAGCTTTCTCTGCTGGGGTCTCAACTACTTGGACAAGGTGTCGATCTCATACGCCAGGTAAGCAGTCTCGCTTCGCCTCGTATCATGCTGCTGACTAAAATGCACAGTATTATGGGCTTGAAGCAAGATTTGCATCTGGTTGGCAACCAATACTCCACCCTTGGATCTCTTTTCTACATTGGTGAGCTGGTCTGGGAGGTAAGAATACTATCTTCGCTCTATATCAGAAGTGAGATGCACAACGAATAGCTAACACGGCGGTTGAGTTTCCTACGAGTCGAATCCTGCAATACTTGCCTCTCGCAAAGTACTGTGCCTTCTGTGTTATCGTCTGGGGAGGGTTGTTGGCTGCCTTCGCCGGTGTGAACTCATTCTCCGGCGCTGCGGCTATAAGATTTCTCCTCGGTGTCTTCGAATCGGCAAGTTTACCTGGGTTCGCTCTCATTGCTTCGATATGGTACACCAAGAGAGAGCATAACCAGCGAACCGGCATCTACATCAGCGCCAACGGCTTCGGACAAATCTTTGGTGGTCTTATCGCTTACGGCGTCGCCAAGCGCGTCGCAGAGCAACCCGCTGATATCGCAGGCTGGCGTATTCTGTTTCTAGGGTTTGGACTATTCACCGTAAGACGCAGCCTGGGAAGCCCTTCAGACTGCCTCAGCTAACAAAATCCGTGCAGGTCCTGATTGGCTTTGTCTTCCTTTACGTCGTCCCAGACAATCAGCTGAACGCTCGCTGGCTAGACGAGCGTGAACGCCTGCTGGCCATCGAGCGCGTAAAGGAAAACGAGCAAGGTATCGGCAACAAACAATTCAAGTGGTATCAGCTGCGTGAAGTCTTCGTTGACCCTCACTTCTGGGCGCTTTTTCTCTACGGAATTCTCAACGACATCCCCAACGGCGGCCTGACCAATTTCTTCAGCCAGCTTATCGTCAGCTTCGGCTATAACAACTTGCAGGCATTGCTCTTCGGGATCCCCGGTGGTGCGGTGGTCATCATTGCTTGTTGGTCCAACGGCTGGATCGGCGGCCGGCTGCAGAGCCGCGTCCTGGTTGCTTGCGTTCCCATGGGTGTTGCATTCTTCGGCATCCTACTGATCGTCGCCCTTCCTCTGCACATGAAGCTCGGTCGACTCATCGGCTACTACCTCACACAAGCTGCACCAGCGGCGAACGCTACCGTGCTGAGTCTGATCTCCTCCAACGTCGCGGGCTGTACAAAGAAGACCAGCGTCGCAGCACTGTACCTTGTCAGCTACTGTGTGGGCAATATAATTGGTCCGTACACGTTTACCCCTCAGGCAGCGCCTCGGTATGTATCGGCTGAGATCACCATCTTGGTCTGTTATGGATTGTGTCTGGTTCTGCTGCTGTTCATCTACGGCTGGTACAGGTGGGAGAACTCCCGTAAGGCGAAGGCCAGAGCTTCGGAGCATTATGTTGCACTTGAAAATGCTGCGTGGATGGATCTCACGGATAGGGAACACGATGGGTTCATCTATACTCTCTAGGAATTAGCCAGCTTATTGTAAATGATACAAATCCATCTCTTCAGCCCTTTCCAATACTTGCATGTACCCAGTACTCAATGCATTGGCTCTCGTAGAAGCTTACCACGCCTTTTAATAAGGAACTCCGACCTTCTGCTGTTGGGCTATATCTCAGGAGCTTCTGATTTCTGCGGAAGACTCATTAACTAACGCACGTGATGGCAACGGACCCTTCGTTGGTCCGCAGTTGTTCTTGGAGACCGCAAAGACACAAAAGCACATCTTCAGACTCGGAGTCAAAGAAAAGCTAGCATTACTACCAAGCCGTGTCAGTTGTTCTAGACGGCGTTTCGCCGGTCGGCAAGGCGGCATTTTGCCGTGCACCTACACCTGACTTGTGTCTGATCCGCGGCCGCTACGTCGCCTACATGACCGGCCAAACACCGTCGCCCTATATTCTGCAACCGATAGCTTACCTCTCCAATGGCTCAGTAGCAAGCTCGGCACGGCCAACGGTATGGCCAAGGCCGGCGGTGGTCTCGGTGCTACAGTCCTCCCGCTCACCGCGCAAGCACTTACCGACAAATTTGGACTGCAGTGGACATTTCGAGTCTTTGGCTTTCTCATAATAGCTACTGGTATTCCTTGTGCATTGCTACTCAAAAGAATAGACGCGGACTGGACAATCTTCTCGCTGCAATTGGTCGTTGCTGAAGAATGTGCCTTTCTTGGCTTTGGCCATGGCAGGCGCAATCGACGATCTTGCCTTCTTTGTACCACTGTGACAAGTGCAGCAACTTGTGAACAAGACAATCGTGTCACCATGTGACTGAGCCCAATATGCTGCGATAAACGATGGCCATCCCAAGTGTAACCACGTCGGAGTGTCCTCTCGCGTGGCGGCGACAGCAGAGATTATTAGTCCACGGTCCTCACGTCGCCTAAAGAGAGCTTGTCGTGATACGTTGACCTTCGCCGCGACATGTACCGGTCGTCACGCTGGTCATGTTGAGGCTCAGCTTCACCAATACGGTTTGTGCGCCACAGATTTTTGAACCCTGTCCAGAAGTTGCTCAGCTCACCCATCCATACCAGGCAAAGAAACAGGATTAGGAACAACAGGGGAATGGCGACTGTCCAGAATATCCATTGATTGAAGTTCATGTTGCGGATGTCGTTTGTGTTCATGCCGAGAATGGTAGCCACAGTACTGAGTGGCAGAAGTATTATAGTAACCACGGTGAAGGCATAGAGAGCATTTTCCTGGCGATCTCTGTTTGTATCGATACGTTGAATATTCTGTCAACCATAGTCAGCGCGCACAGTTTTCGACACGGAACATGAGATCCTTACATAGGTCTTCAAATAATCAGTTCTTGTTCTCATTTCGTCGAAGTTTCGGAGGTTTGTCTCTATTATGTCGAGGCAGTCCTGGATCAATAGGTCATGATATCCTCCTTCGTCTGTTGGTGCAAGCTTAGCCAGCTCTTTGTGGATGGTGACGACAGCGTCGTCATTGATGATTGCTTCGCCATAATGTCGATGCTCAGAGACATATCTGCTGTTATTCCGTGAGCGTGAGTGTGATGTGTCCAAATTATTGACTGTTTCTCGGATTGTGTAGTTGCGTCCCAAATCGTTGTGATGGCTGCTTTCATGAAGCGGACGCCTTGACCGAATGACTTGAAAGACCAATTTCTGCCATTCCAGATGCTGTGAAATCACCATCATCTCCTCCCCAATGCGGATGAGCTTGTCTTGATGTGCGCGATCAAGTGGTCGTGCTTCAATCTCAGACTCCTGCAGTAGCATTAGCACGGAACGGTATTCACAGCCAGGTGCTCACCAATTTGCCGAGGTATTCAAGGTAGGTTTGAGCTATCTCTCGCTTTGCGCTCCCATTGCTTACGCCGTGTAGCAACTTCATGCTCACCAGTGATGCAATACCCTGTGGCATAACCACTGAATCCTCCAACAAACTTCTTTTGGCAAAACCTTGAAGCAGCATTCTGGATCCTTCTTCAAGTCGCCTGCGTGCTTTGCGATAATGTCCTCGCCAAGCATCAGACTCTTGAGCTGCAAAGACTAGTATCATGACAACATGAAGCCAAGCTTTGACCAATTCACCCGGAATATTGATCTTCATTCGATCCGCCAATGACGCTTGTGAAATCATGTCTTTCAAAGGCTGGATCTGCCTTACCATCCCGTCAAGGTCGTCGTAGAGATCCTGATAATCGCTGTCATCGAAGCGAACGGTTCGCTTGCGCTTGTGCTTCGTTTTCGAGGCAGTATCATCTGTCGAGGCCTTTTCCCCTGACGGGACCTAATATGGTTAATCGTCAATGCTATTTCCTAGACATCTGAAATGATACATACTCCTAATAAAGTATGAAGAGCACCCCAAAACTTGCCGATAGTGGGTACTTCGGAGGAGACTGGCAGGAAGAACTCGAACAAAGATTCTGATGCGTTGAATACATCCACCCTCCATCCGTGTCTGTTTCTTTTCTTGACCTCGCGTGCCGTTCCTGCCGTGTTAGGCAATACCGATAAAGACTCTGCCTCTTTCTGCAGATATGCCAGAATTGCTGCATGCGAGGATAGGTTGCCTCCCTTGTAAGCTAAGCTCTCAAATGGATTGGTGTCTTCTTGCAGAAAACTGTCTATCAATTCGAGGTCTTGGACGAGCCGCGGAATATCAACGCGGGTAGAAGTGGCACTATTGTGAGCATCACCAAAGCTGAGCCAAGTCAAGACGAAGAAACCATCGTCTAAGGAAGTTGACGTCGTCCCATCGTGTCCAGAAGTAGTGCGCTCAAGATGTGCAGACAAGCCGTGGGCCCCGCCCTCCCCATCCTGTGGCTCAGTAACGCTGTCTGTGCCAGTAATCGAGGCGTTAGCACGTCTGCGTAAAACACCTTGAACTTGTGGCTTTCTGCTTATCCTAATTCGTGTAAGCCTGGTACGAGCCTGAATAACCTAGGGACTTGCCTTATTTCAAAGGAAATTCTGAGGTTTCCAGGGGTATGCCTGATGGACGATGCGAGGCCAGAGCTTTGGGGTGATCTCTCTTGAGCGATACATGAATTTGAAGTGCAGTGCAAACTCCGAGAATCTGGTTACCAGCGCCTATCATCGAAGTCAGCAGAGCGGATTGTTAGCAAAACGGATTTGATGTCACTTACGAACCAAGTCTGACAGTCGTCTAGGCGGAAAGCCCAAAGTACGTGAGATCCAAAAGAGATGAGAAGTTTTCGGGCCTCGTCCTTGTACGGCTCCGGTGAAGAGATTATTGAGAACTGTAGACTGTCGCCTCGTAAAGCAGAGGTTGGTAAACGTGCACATGTGAAGAGCAGGGCTATATCTGTCAAAAAATATCCGCAGCTTTTGTTGGGGAGACTTACAGTCGCCAACAATGACATACCAGATCTGTGATATGTGAAAACAGACGTCAGGCTCGGAATTGGAGAGACAACAAACAGCTTGCTGCATGTCACGTCGTTTGTCGACCAAGGCGAATCGGGCTTGAATTAGTGTACGCATTGGGTGAGCACCTTGGCCCAGTTTCGATATGTCGTCAGAGTACTTGTTAAGAGAGAAGTAAGGCGCACACATCCATGTCATTGTCTGTGAGCCGGGTTACACCTGTTTTGTCCCACCGGCTTGAATGAGGTCTTCCTGGAGCACACTGGGAACCATCATACGTGCACTGACGGGCTTGGAGGCCTGGTATGGGCTATCGAATTTTCTTCGGACACGTCCAAGTAGTCTTGCGACGCCCGATCTCTCGCCGTCAGAGAGCCCTGGCAGACTTATAACTGTATTCTTCGAACATCAGCTTGCTGTTACAGATGAAAATGTGGAGAGGAGTAGCTCCTACCCTGAAAGCATCAAAATTCATTGCTTGATCATTGAAGTGCCTGTTCTAAGTTAGGACGGTCTCAGGACTTGAAAGTAAACATGAAGAACTCACACCCATCGATAGAGTGAAAATGGATTTCTTTTGAGGTCCTTCACCGCCGTCAGTTGTGTGCGATGCTCACCACCTATGGTACCATCTCCAGTGTATTGTGCCCTCAAGATGTTGTAAGACGCTTCCGGGGATCTGCTGTGAGCCGAAGATGCTGGGGGCGGCGAGTGATTGGGCATTTCATCCTTCGATTCTGAGCCAGTAACTGTGCTGTCTTGGCTAAAGAGGCTAGCGCTGCGACGAGGAATGACAAAATCGAATGCTTCGTCAAGGACATCTGATTCGTCCAGTACTGGTATAGTTGCGTTTCTTCCAGCGGCAGAGGCAAAACGAGCGCGAGTGCGGGAAGGACTATGGTACTCTCGGTATCGGGGTCTGCTCGTGAGAAAATCATCTTGGTAACGATCGTGCTCATCAAAGGAGCTGTTGGAGGACACCGAGGCACTAGTAGCCCATGAGGCATCACTCGAGCTGCCGCTACGGTGATTCTTTTTCAGACCTCGTCGAGTATTTTCCTGCTCCAGTCGATCAGAAAGCTGGCCAGTGTCTCGATCCCCAACATCTGTGATTGACTTCCTGTCGTATGTGCGTCGTCTTCTAGGTGGTGCAACCGGATTGCGTCCAATGTGGATATGAGAACGTGCGGCAGGCGCTCGTGGATCCTCGGCGACTATTTCGTCGTCAGTACTCACAGCAAAGTGGCTCGGCAACGTAGAGGCGTCTCGTAGAGCACGAGACCTGTTACTTCTGGTAGTCCTCCCACGTCGCTGCATGACTTGTTCGAAAATCGTGGGAAGCCGATAAGCGTAACGATATGTAACAACTATCTCTCTAGCTCTACACCAAATTAAACTGCAGTAATAAAGATGCGAACTGGCATGCTAACGCAGTAGATAATAGCCCTGTTCTTCAGGTTCTCTTCTCGAGTAAGATATGTTACTATTCTTGTCCGGCGAATCAAAATTTATTAGCCACTCACCGCTCAAATCTTGAAGGGTACACTGCATTGATTAGCGACAACAACCCCTCTCGCACCATGCCGCGCAAGGCAGGCGTAAGACAAAATCGTGCTTTTACCAAGACAGCCTTAGTACAGCTGTCGGGAGGTTGCAACATTCTAATATTCTAGCTATGCTATCAAGTCTTCGCAAGGCTGTACATCATTCACGAAAACCAACCCATACCGGAGTCCAGCATACAATGTAGCCTCGTCTTTGTCGCCCTTTAGATCCGCCCGGACGCGAAGACGCTGTCTACACCAAATCCTATCCCCAACCGTGGCAGGTGTACCGAATTGTAACGTCCGCTACACAGCCCTCGCCAAGCCCGTCCAATTGTGTCACAGAATCGATGAGCCTGCTCCCCACGAGTTGGAATGCCATGTAATAGCTCAGTACGCTCGTGGACTTTGAGGTATTAGGCCCGTCCCTTCTCTTCGACATCTACAGTCTCAACGTGGGCCAAGCCGTAGTGCTTTTCGTCAATGACTCGTGGACTTTTGGCAGCCTCGGTATCCTCGGAGCCACGTCTTTCCTTGAGCACGCTGCCGATCGGTTTTCTTGTCACCAAACTCTTCCAGACCGCCTTGTGCATACTGCCGCTGAATAGCGCGTCCATATCCTCTAGTGTCAGACCTTTAGTCTCTGGGATGAAGAAGAATGCCCAGAAGCCCATGAGCACCTGGTTTCCCGTTAGCAAAGTCAGTAAGGCAAAGTCGAAGCATTGAAACTCACCATCAAGGTCCCAAAGAACATGTACGTCCCATATCCCAAGCTTGTGATCATGTATGGGGTGGTCCTCGAGATGATGAACGACCACAACCACTGGTCTGCAGTCGTGATAGCCACGCAAAGCATTCTGATGTCGAGGGGGAATATCTCGGAACAGTAAACCCAGGTGATACCCTGCCATGTCGCGCAGTAGATGAAGCCGTAAAGGTAGACACAGACCATGGCGAAGTAGCCTGCACCTGAGCGGGTAACAACCCCTTCAGCCGCGGCAGTGGCAGGGTCAGCACGCATGACGTACGCACCGATGTACCACATAGGCAGGGAGCCAATGAAGGCACCATAGATTAGACCGTTGCGTCGTCCAACCTTCTCCACGAGGTACAGGGTAAAGAGGATCATACCGAGGGTTTTAGCAATGCCGTAGAACCCTGTGGCGAAGAGCTTAGTGCTTGTGCCTGTTACTCCCAGAGTCTCGAAGATGCGTGGAGAGTAGTATGCTAGGTATATGTTAGCATTACTGCAATGACAAGCATGCGTCACTCGACTCACTGATGATATTGACGCCGGTCAGATTCTGACAGGCCATTAGCAGAAGGCCAATCGCGATTCTGTTCCTTGTGCCGTGCGCAAAGAGCTTCTTGAACATGTCCATCTTGCTCATACGCATAGTGGACCGCTGCTCGACTTGTTGTCTGATGTCCGCCAATTCGGCGTGGATGTATTCGTGGTCAGCGCTGAGCTTTCGGATATCGACCAAGATCTTCTGAGCATCTTCCCAGCGGTCTTTGCGCGCCAGCCATCGTGGGGACTCTGGGCAAATGAACATCATGCCGAAGAAAAGGAGAGTACCTGGAAGGAGCTGAAGACCGAGAGGGACGATCCATTGTGTTTGTGTTTCGCTTGAGATAGTGCGGTCAACTGCATAATTGATCCAGAAGCTGTCCAAGGTCAACAACGATCCCAAATAGGAAACCTTTGGTCTTACCCGCACATGCCACCACCTTGGGAGGCTATCTCGAATATACCGACAAGTCTGCCTCGGATGGATGGAGGAGACGTCTCAGCAATGTAAACAGGCACGACAAGAGAGACGGCGCCGATGCCAAGACCTGCGATGCCTCGTCCGGCGATGAGCATGGCAATCTTTCCGTGAGCTGCTGTCATGAGGGTGCCACCAACAAGGAACACCAGAGAGGAGTACATAATAGTCTTCCTGCGTCCAAACTTCTCAGCCAAGGGGAATGTAAGAAGTGCACCGAAGAAGCATCCTGCTTGGAATGTGGAGACAATGTTGCCTTGAAGTGTGTCTCGGGCGGTGTCAGCTATATCGATCAGATCAAAGTCTCGTCGAAAGGAGTCGAGGGCGAGTGTGCCACCGATAACGGAAGTGTCATATCCCACTGACAGCAGTTAGTATTGTTGTTTCGTGCTTTGTTCTGTGGATATCATCATACTAGCAACGGCACTCATGGATGCTATGATGGCAATCAAATGGATCCTCCAGTTCCTCACCTCATTGGGATCTGTGGTCCCGGAGGCATGGAGATTGAAGCCCATCGTGGCTTCTGGACGCGGACGCTTTCGATCAAGGCAGACAGGACAGGGGGCGGCAGTGTGTTAGGCAACAGCTGGGGATTTGTGTCCCATCAGGCGCGATCGCGCAGTACAAGTACTCTTTCCTCCACGATTGACCATATGAGGGCTTCCTCTTCGCGGAGGTGGATTGTGTGGAGGTGGATCCCCCCGCGTGCGAGTCCTGATATTCAAGTTTATGAGGCTCCACGTATCTGCAGCTAGCAGTAGGTGTTGTAGGATATGCGCTTCAAGATCCTCGACAAGTGTTGCGTTGTATGAACAGTTCTCACGACCTGGGCCTGGGTGAATGCTTACCGAGTATGGCCCCCACTGGCTCACAGCTAGTATCGGCAATAAAAAGGCGACCGATGAAGCACTTCGGCAATCCAGGCCTTTGAGAACGCTCGGTTTAAGGATTCGTCGGAACGCTGCTAGAGGGAGATTGGACGCTCTAGTCAGTGGCTGCAGCAGAAGTCATGCTTGGCCAGTCTTGGCGCACACTCGCCAAGGCTCCCGCTGAGGCGCAGCTTGGATGGTCGATACCTGCAGTGCATGGATGTCGACACGCTTGAGTGATTAGTGCAGTTATTGACATTGATTGCCAGGTCGCTTTCTTCAAATATGTCTGCCTTCTTTACCATAATGCGTTGATCATCGAACGTGAGCCTTGCTGCCGCTCGCGCAAGTCAGCTGTAAAGCTCCAAACTAGGCCGAAAGATGAGCATCAGATCAGCTATGTCCAGCGACGTGTCGACCATGTTCGATTGGTGCGGAACAGTGGTGCGTGACAAGAAAGCTTTGGCACAGAAGGACAAGTTGCAGTAGTGCAAGAATTGTGCAGTGAGGTTACGTGCATATGTCTAGTTCGAAACTCTGATCGAGAATGAGGCAGTGCAACTCGCGGGATCTGCCCGACTTGAGTCGAGCTCATTGGTCAAAACGTGTACCCACACTATGAGCTCAACAAGCACCACCTAGGTAGAAGGACAACGTGATTATCTGCGAAATCAACGTAGAGCAAAGCAACGTTAGCCACCCAGACCGTTGTGTGCGCCGAAGAGAGATGCGATTCCCCTTCGGGAACATGTTCATTACCGACACAGTATGCGGGTTCCTCGTGCATTAGCGATCGCCGGTACTACCGCAGAGTACCAAATACCAACCCTCTAGAAACTTTCAATACAGGGACAATAACGGCAATTTCGTGCTCGGCCAAGCAACACTTCGACATCCGCCTGATTCTTCATACCCGAACATTGGTTCCGTGGCAGTTGAGGGGAATGTACCGGCAGCATCCAGGCGCAGCAGTTATCCTTTTCGTAGTGCACATGACGAAATCAATCACACCATGTTTTTCGCCGTGCTTGAGGAAAGATAACGTCCTCTGCTTGTGACTGGCGCGATGCAACATGTCCAAGAATCACTGAGGCAGTGCACAATAGTCTGTTCTGAGAGACTCAGACCGTGCTCATCACAACACAGCTGTCGTCAATCACAGCTGAGGATATGATGGTGAAATGTCAGCGGTCTGTTATACCGAGACGAAGATGCAGTCGATATGCCCGTCAACGCCATCTCCCTGCAGGAGGCAGTGCATTAACAGTATCCATCTCTGCCAATGTGATATTGTGCTCCTATGGGTGTGCCGGACATGCGGACAGCTTGATGGACAAGACACAGCGAGCGCACGCTGTTCTCGGCCCATGAGCTGCTTCAGCCAGCAAAAAAGGGCAACGACTCTCGTGATCGGACGAATCCTGTATGGAAGAGCTTGCGAGCTTCGCACTTCTGCTCCGGCGTCCAGGTAATCTCCCAAAATTGTCAGTGTCCTTTCGGTCCTGCTCCCAAGTGCTCGTTAATGTTGACGGGCCCGAGTGATGTGTTTCGGTGAAGGATTGACGGAACTAGGCACCATCAACGCTCAGTTCATAGACGACTGTGTGTCTGGTAGCGGAAGGCACTGCTTTCGTCAAGACGGTATCCTCTCTTGGAAATCCGCTCAATCCATCTTAACGACAGTGGTCGAACCCTTGGTGTCTATATGTGGGCTCGGAGTTTCGGTTATACAGATTGGCTTCAGCCGTGTATGTCTGTTCTGACACTTGTGGTTGGCTCCATGTACGCTGCTGTTTCCTTCTCACATACCAGCACACTGCCACTAGGAAGGCTACTACGGCCGCGCCTCCAACGCCCGCTCCGATTCCCGCTGTTGTGCCTGTTGAGAGACCACTGCTATCGCTTAGCCCAGGGGTTGGCGCAGTCGTTGCTACAGTCATAGTGCTCGAAATGGTGCTCGTTAAAGTGATAGAAGTCGAAGGGCCAATCTCCGTCTCCACACCTTGTGCATTGAGGAAGACGCCCTGGCCTTGCTGGCAGTATGCTCGATTGTCCGTTCCAAAACAGAAGCTGCGGTTTTCGGTCACATTTTGTGAGGGTCACGTCTGTGACAGGCTGAGTGGAGTTCCCTAGGTCTATTCAGTAGACGACCGACCTCGCTTAGCTTGACTTACCATCGTAGTGCGTCGGCTCAGAGTCATAGCCTGTGCCGTTGACGAAAAACTTCTTGCATCCTGTTGCTAGCCATGTGATATCCGTGCAACTTTCTCTCCATACAAAGTCGCCGTTCCCACACAAACCATCACTTAGGCATATATCTGCGCTACCTGTGCTGCTCCTCTTGGGGGCCCCAAGCGCACCACATAGAATGAGTCGCTGAAGTCTTTTGGTCAGCCCGATCGCCCTTGTAATCGCTGACATACACAGAAGAACCCATGAGAGCCTTACCACCAGCATTGCAAGGCGTATACGCTTGCAAGTTCTCAAAATCAAGCTGCTCTTTCCTGTCTTCACCATTGGGAGTGAAGCATTGTACCGCTTTAACCCGACGTACTCATGGTCCAGCCATCCATTCCAGTGCCACAGCTGTTGTTAGCTGCGCTATGTCGATCATTGTTGGCAGTAAGAGTGTGGATGATGCGAACAATCGATCGTAGTCTGGACTCCAGAGATGTTGAGCTGGTATTTCAGTAAGCAGGGTACATTCAGGCCTGATGCTCAGCTTCGGGGCTGACAAACGAGGGGCATTCAAGGCGACCACATCGTGACCTGGGGTTATGCTCTAGCGTGACTTTGCGCTAATAGCCTAGTACACAATCAATAGACTGGTACTACAAGCATACCAAACAATTGGGCAAAGACAAGGTATACTGCAACGACGCCACTGTCTCGAAGTAACCCGACTCGCAATGCAGATTTCGAGCTCGATAATCCAATCATATCACGAGCCGAGTTGTGGCTTGTATCTACTAGTTGCCGCCATGCAGGTCTCCGCCCCGCCCAGCACGTCTCTCACGTGCTCGCGACCAGGGCTCCATCAAACGATGGTATCGTTGGGCAGGTGTGATACGAACGTTCTATTGGAGAAGGGTTCGACGACTTGTCATGCGAGATACGTTTGGACACGGCGAAGGAGAGGGCCGATACTTGGCGCACTGTTGCGGGCCACTACCTGCGCACGACGAGAGCGCCTAAGGTTCGCATCGATGTATCCAAGGTCTATAATATTCTATTTCTTTGGCCCGGGTCTTCCTTTATCCGCATCGTGTCCGTCCGTACCGTCCGTGAACTCCGAAATTTGCATCACCTCTATTCACTCCACCGACTCGTCCTCCTCCAACGGCTTCCTCTCACTGTACCGATCACTGAACAAAGCAAAGTGGCTCCGCATGATGATAGTATACTTGACGAACTCCTCCACACAGTCCACCAGCCTCTCCCTGTTCCCACACGGCTTAAAGCGCGATCCACCCTCAGCCTCATCCTCCGCCGTGAACAGCGTGTACGCCTGTGGCACCGAGCTCTGATTCGGAATGGCAAACATGCGCATCCACCGACCGAGTATGCGCAGGCTGTTGACCGTGTTGAAGCTCTGCGACCCGCCAGACACCATTGCAAGACCCAGCGTGCGACCCTGAGTCGGACGCACCGAGCCCGTACTCAGCGGGATCCAGTCGATCTGGTTCTTGAACACCGCCGTCAGATTCCCGTGCTGCTCCGGACTCACCCAGAAATGGCCGTCGCTCCAACGGCTAAGCTCGCGTAGTTCCTGGACTTTGGGGTGCTCGTGGTCATCGTCGTTCTTGACGGGGAGGCCGCGGGGGTCGTACACTCGGACGTCACAGCCTAGACGGAAGAGGATGCGGGAGATTTCGTAGGCGAGAAGTTGCGAGAAGGACCTTTTGCGCAGACTGCCGTACAAGACGAGGACTTTGAGCCTCGAGTTCGTGAGCTGCAGGTCGTTGTGGGCCATCTTGGTCACAGTGGCTAGTTCCAGCCGGCTGACCCAGTCGGTAAGCTGGACATGGTCGGGAAGGAGGAATGGTCGGAATCTCGATCTAATTTCGGGATCGTCCTCATCGGGGGTGATTGCTAGTGAGGTATAAGCGAAAGATGGGTCTCGTGGTGGCAGTTTGACAGCACGCATGACTGACATGTTGTTTAGATCGCCATTGGTGGAGGCGTTGTTGGCAGATGCCATCTTGGCAATAATGTCTTGGGCTTTCGTGGCTGTGGGCGTTGTAGAAGTTGTATCTAGGCTCGGCATTGCTGTGACCTGGCCCTTGCCTGTTGACAACTGTGCCGAAGCGGTCGAAGAATAGACTTTCTGGGGGCTAGTGAATGCAAGGGCCGCAAGGGAGTCGTTGCGCCTAGTGGCCGGGGGAAATGGGATGGCACTCCGAGGGACCACGTTCTTCAACGGCAACCAGATTCGCATGCCCAACACTTTACACTGGTGTATCTAAACGGTCGAGATGTCGAAACGAAGTGAGGTTTTGTCAGTGTCATTCGAATATTAGCTGGTCAATCTTTGTAAGACTTGATCCAACGAGGCACTGCGGCAAAACGCTGCATTTTCTGCGGATCGACAGGCGGAGGAACATCTAGTCACCGATCGCTTCTCATTGGCCAGCGAATTAGGGTGAATTCTGTGACATGCTCGACATTCCTCGCCAACCACTCGAATTGTCTCAACATCATAGCTGCAAGCGTTTGCTTGGGGTGGTCCGCGACCTCTGCAAAAGACATGTTCAGGAGCGAACGGGTAGATGCAAGAACCAACGTACATTACAAGGTGCAGAGAGCGTAAAGGATTCTCCGAAAAATTGGTCTAACTTAGCGACCTCATTCGTTTTGACTTTGCCCGCCCACGCCCTTTTGTCTAGCCCCTCCTACCCGCAAGCAGTGCCATTGTGCAATACGCGTGTGGCCTAATTCTTTTTCCAGGATGCTGCTTCATACTCATCCATCAACTCGGTATATTCTTCTCCAGCACGAGCCCACCCAGCCACACCATCCAGAAGTATCACACTACGAATGCCCGTGACATTGCGATCGTGCAACAAGTCATCAAACCACCCAGCGGCGCGAGAGCCTCGACCCCGTGAAGACCCTTGTACCACGTCAGGTCATTTCAAACGTGCATGGAACGCGTACACAACGCCTTCACTCACCACAGTACCAGATCACGGTGCCGACCTTGGCGCCTTCGCACAGATTGAGCAGAGTCGGCAGACTGTTGTACAGGCTTTGCGCAGGCAGGTTAAGGGACCCTCGTATGGTGCCGCCCTGGCGAGAACCCCGACTTAGCTCAAGATGCATGCTGGCGGCTTATCGCTACGGACGCAAGGGGACTTAACATACCTCGTGATCTGTCCTGCGCAGGTCGACCAAGAGAAAGTCAACTCCCGGCTTCTCACCATTCTGAAAACGCGCAAGCAATTCTTTTCGCTCCAGGACGGCTGGACTCTGGTTGCGCGGTTTCGGGTAGGCGTCGTGCCAGGCTGGTTTGTCGGCCATGTCCGACGTGCTTATTCGTGAACGATCGGTGTCTAGTCTCAAGAGAGTGACTCGTGTACTGTAGTATGGAAAACCGCTGTGATGTTCAAATGCCCGGGCTGTCAAGAGACGGACGAACGCAGCGCTGTGCTATCCGTGTAATCAAGTTGATTGGCAAGGACTTTACTTTGGCCTGTCACGGGTCCATCCTGGTTGGCACCGGGAGAAAGCTGCTAGCATCCACCGCCTTTCGCCGCGTTTTTTCAGGTGGTCATTGCTATACTCTGATTGGCGTAGAGGTAAATAATATAATTGGCGTCTCGAACGACTATCACCACTACTTTCACATGTTACAAGAATTGGTCCCTCGTCGACGATGGATCATCGAGTGAGATAAGTAGCCTCGAGGCGCTAAGGACTCGCAGCCGCGGGAGAGACCTTCACTGTAGTTCAAGCACAAGGCAAGCCTCTCCTCACTGCCACCACCCCACCACCCCACCACGCTGCACCATACCAGAGGACCATGTCACCGCTCCGCTCCGCTGCTTGTATTCCAGCACAATGGACATTGTCTATAAAGCGAAGCAAGTGATCTCGACCACGACGCCATCGCGATCACGCCTACGGTCTGCTTAACCTCGAGCTGAGCGGAGTGAACCTCAAGTGTCATGAAAAGGAGTCAAGTAGAGTGGATTAATAATCGCCTTGGCGATGATAGCTACATGCAGTACATACAACACCCGTGTGCTGCTGAGATGTGACAATGCTGAGTGACCGCGTGGCCTCGCCTTGTGACAGCTTCGTCAGATGGGTCGTATCGCCAGGCTGTCTTTTGTATCACGGACACTGGACAGAACCTGATCGTACATAGTACTCCTTGCACGGGGCGTGCATGTTGAGACAAGGTTGGAAATGTAGGAAGCGAGGGGCGGAACACAACGCGACGACCTTGCGTTCTATGTGATGTGTGATAGAGCGGGGTGTTGGTCGTAGGTCGCGCCATGAGCGCCGTGGAGTGGGTACTCTCAGTGGCGCGGTGCTATGGCATGCACCTTTCGTATGATATGCTGAGGCGCCAGATGAAGCGAACTGAAGCGAGTTGAACTGTGGCGCGCCGAGTGCGGTCGTGACAGGGGCATAACGATTCCGCGAAGGCGACAAGTGTCATTGCTCGGATGTGTGCACCCCATGTCCAGGCGCCGTCTGAACCAAAGAGCTGTTCTCCCTATCATCGACGAAACCACTTCCTTCTATTCTGGTGTTGCCTCCTGTTCCCCTTCTTCGTCTGGGTATCACGCGGACTAAGATCAACACAGATTCAATCTCATCCTGCTAGTTGAGACTTCACCTCCGATGGCGACTCTTGCTATAGCCGTCACTCTTTAGCCTGCCGGCCGACTCAAGCTCGTCCTCGTATTTCACGATCTTCTGTCGCCCGCCACTGAGTGTCGAGCCTTTGGTCGCATTCTCACGGCGCTGTAACTCCTTGAGCATTCTCTCTCTGTTCCTCGCCTCCCTTTCTAGCATGTGAGAATCCTTGTTCTTGTCCGCAGCAGGTTGCGTGGGCGTGGCAACTTCTGATGTCCGATGCGAGGAGGTATGTGAGCGGCCTGTGATGCGCATGCCTATGTCCGTCCCCTCTCTGTCTCTGTCTCTGTCTCTATCTCGCTCCCGCTCATAATCGCGATCGTGGTCCTTGCGGCTGGAAGAGGTGTGCTCTTTCTTGTGCTTTCGAGAGCGTCTTCGTGACTCCTCTTCGTCTGCATCGTCGTAGCCGTCGTCCCTGTCACGGTCGTGGCGAGATCTTTTGCGGTGTTTGTCTTTCTCTGCTCGTTCGTAGTCTCGGTCTCGGCGTTCGTCTCGGTCATCGTGCTTGCTAGATTTCTTCGACGTTTTGGAGCGTTCATCGTTGTAGTCGTTTGTGTCGTTGTAATAGGGGTCTTCGTCTTCGTACCTGCGTGATGACGACTTGTGTTTGGAGGAGCTAGAGTACTTATCTCTAGTCTTGTCCTTGTCTCGTCTGGAGTGACCATTACGCCGGGAAGAATCTCGATCTTGTGAATCGGAACGGGAGTGAGAATACTCGGCGTCTTGCATTTCGTGGTCGTGATCATGTTCATCCTCACGTCTAGACTTCTTCCGCTTGCGGTCTCGATCGGCCTCGTAGTCATGGCCATCTGCTTGGTCATGTGTGGAGTAGCGTGAGCTCTCTTTCTTGTCATACTTGGAGTGGCGACGAGACGAATCTTTTACTCGATCATCGTGATCGTCGTAGGTGCTTCTTGGTGTTGCACTTCTTGGGATTTCTTCTTTTGATTTGGTTGCTGTACCCCTGATCTTGAAGCCAACATCACTCTCAGCTCGGGACAATATCCTGGCGGGTGGTGCATCCTTTTCACGCATCGCTCTAGGTCCGGTAGGTGCGCCTACGACGCCAGGAGTCTGGTTCGTATTTGGTGAAACATTCTGCTGCTGTGACGTCGGTTGTGCAGGTGACCGCGGAGGATAGGCATTTGTGCCTTGGAACGAGCCTCGTCCTCTGGATGGGAACCTACCATGACCTCGAGCACGAAACGGCACGTCCTTGGCGGACGGGCCTAACGGAGCACTTGGAGGAACAGACGGTGTGAAGTCAAGATCTTCACGATATGCTTCGGGAATGTATTCTTCCTTGGGCTCCTGCTTCGGTGACTCGACCACGGGATGTTGTTCGATGTCAGCAGTCGAGGGTTCGTCCTGGTAGTCTTCCTGCTTGACATGCTCGGCAGCTGTGTTCTCGGCCTTTGCCTCTTCTGGAGGTTCAGATTGCTTTTTGTTGTAGGAGTCGCCGAGTGCCTCCTGAACCTCGTCTTGACCCCCAGGGGCAAAGTCATCATCGTCTGCATGTTGGTCATTCTCCTTGTCATTGTTAGTAGGGTAGCCTTCGTGGGTTTGGTTGTCGTATTGGTTCTGTGAGTAGTTCATGGATGCTTGGCCATGTGGGTTCTGGTAGGACATATTGTTGTTGTTGTAGTTGTTGAAGTTGTTATTGTTGTTCTGGTGATACTGGTCCTGTTGCTGCCAGAAGCCGCCACGGCCACGGCCCTTGCGACCACCACGACCGCGAGTAAAGGAGCCTTGCCTATCGTTACGAAAATTACCATTTGCAAAGTTGTTCTGATTGTACTGGCCTTGATTGAAGCTAGCACCGTTATTCATCAACGGATTGAAATTTTGGTTGCCAAAGGGCATGATATTTCCGCCCCAATTCTGGTTGCCATTGAAGCCCATAGGCATTGGCATTCCCATGTTCTGCATGACTGGTCCCATCATATTTGCCATCATTGGGTTCATCTGCATCATCTGCTGGAAGTTCATCTGCATCTGGGCAAACATTGGGTTGGCGTTCACTGAGGCAGGAGGGTTAGAATAGAACTGAAGTAGCTGGGAAGACAGGGCCATCAACGTACTCATGTTCGGCATAGCATTAGCATCCAATCCATTGTTCTGCATGGGGAATTGCTGTGCATCGGACGAGGTGTTGTTGTTGTTGTCGAAATTGAACGAATTAGTCTGGGACTGTTCCTGCTTCTGCGGCTTTGACGAGTTCTTGCGTGACTGTTCGTGGAAGTAGTGCTGGTCTTGCGGCCACTGGTTCTCGTCTTCAAAGGCCGATTGCTTCGGGTCAGGAACTTGAGAAAGGTCGTAGTCGGGGCCGACATTGATCTCTATGTCTTCATCGTCGGGTTCGTTGCCCGAGGCCGAGTCCATGGTGTCTCGCCTAGAGGACTTTTCCGGTTCCTGCGTGTCATTAGCACCCGCTTGCGTCGTATTGGCCATGGTCCTACCTCGATAGACTGTACGACCTCAGCAGACGGCTCGAGCAATTCGTCGACTGCCTGTGCCTGGGTATTTTCGACCTTCTCCTCAGGCTGAGACTGCTCTTCGGTTGCATGAGTACCGGGTGTGCCATTTGGGGCAACCTCTGCCGGTGTTTCTGGGGCTTGACTAGGTACGTTCTCTTTCTCTCTGCTGGGAGTGGGTTCGGTGGACTTTTCAGCATTGGCCAAAGCAGATTTCAGGTAGTTTCGCGCAGTCCCACGTAGAGCTTTGCTTGCATTACTGAGAAGAGGCTCGTGTTTGCACAAGGGGCATGCGCCGCCAGCTGCAGCAGTATTGCCTGATGGATGGTCAGTCACGTCCACACATACTGGGGGTGGAGTCATACAGCTTTCGCAGAGAGCACCGTCGCAACACGCTGTCTTGAAGGCGTTAAGAAGGAAGTGAGAGCAATTCTTGCAGACTAGTTTCTCCGGCACTTTGCTGAGGTCGGCACTCCTGGGCACTGTCAGCATATTGATCATCATCTGGTTACGCTTGTCGTACGTTGCAAGCTCATAGAGCGCACTGCCGGGTTCAAGAGGGGCCTGTTGCGCCATGTTGCGCTCTCGCGGAGGCTAGACACGTGTATGGTTATCGTGGCGTATTCGAAAGAGACTGAGGTGGGACTGTTGGTATGGCTGAAGTGGTTCAAGAAGGCAGAACCACACTGCCCACGTATTCGTGCTTGCGTTCAGAGAGGGTTGATCATTGTACGATGGTCGGGAAAGGAACGACTGCGGTAAGGCGATAGGATATGGGGTCATCTGTTGTTTGAACTTGCACTTGGTGCTGATGGAACATGTCGTTGGCGCTACTCATGTCACTTCTACAGGCGAGCAGTGAGTCGGCCTCAGGAACTTCAATAAATTTGTGTCACGTGTCCCCCAGGTACGCAACGCGCGCGGTCGGCAAAGAGGGCCACTAAGACGAATGTGGTAAGAAGATGGAAGACACCTTCCACCTCCCCCACACGTGAGGTCATTGTACGGGTAAATACTGCGTCGCAAACTTTCAGCTGTCGACGAGGGCTGGTGAGCTAGAAGTCTGCTCTAGGAGTAGGGGTCGCGTCCGAAATCAGGTTCGAGTATCTTGCTTTGCTCAACATGCCAGTCTTGGGACCAATCAGCTTGATAGACTGTGCCGTCTTCGTCATATGCCTCGTCCCCCAACTACTCATACAAGCAGGAACATACGATGTCCTTGTAGTCGTCGTCAAAGTTCTGCCATTTCTTCTCTTCCAACTACCCTCCCAACTCACCCATGAGAGATACTGCCTACCCGAGACAGAACAGTCACCTTTCTGCCAAAATGCCACTCTCTTCCAGGACATCGTTATCCGCTGCGTAAGGTACGCCTTCGCGTACATCCCAGCCTCCATAGGCAGGGTCTTTTTCTCCAAGGGAGTTGCTCTCCCCTTCTTCCGTTGGCGTCTGCTGCGCCACGGCTACCTGAGTTCGCCCATCAGATACTCTGAAGTCAAGCGGCATGACTTCAGAGGGCTGTGGATCGCGCCTGAGCCCGAGAAGGAACCCGACGTAATCCTTTTCTATTGTCACGGTGGCGGCTTCAGCATGGGAAGCAGCTATTTCTACCTGGAATTCCTGATTGCCTGGCTCACCTGCCTGAAGGACAGAGGCTATAAGAACCCCGCTTGCTTTGCGCTAGAATACACCTTGGTGCCAGACGCGACCTGGCCAACTCAATTCGAACAGACCCGCGCTGCATTTACCTTCTTACGCAATTCCTTCAAGGAGGGAGGTGCCAAGAAGATTGTTGTGAGTGGTGACTCGGCTGGTGCCACCCTTGTTATGAGTCTTCTTCTTCAGCCTGGCGCGGTCGGGGCACAGGCTGGCTTCGACAAAGACGATCGACCGGCGCTGGCTGTATTGTTGTCGCCATGGACGCATCTCGTCAGTGAGCTGAACCAAAACACGCCAAGTGACTACCTCAACAAGGACAGCCTGGAACTGTACGCGTCGCAGTATGCAGGCAAGTTATGCCGGACTGATGCAATCGTGAGCCCTGGTCGCAACGTCGGTCGGTGGAAATATGCAAGTCCTACCGATGGCTTCCGCATCATATACGGAGCGGAAGAAGTATTTGCTCCTGGGATAACCGAAACAGTCAACCACATGGAGAGGGACGGTGCGTTTGTGACGAAGCATGCTGAGCCCGCGGGTGTTCATGCCTGGCCGGTGGTGAACCTTTTTCTGGGTGGAAGCAGGGAAGAGAGGTTGAGGGGTCTGCAGAGGATGACCGACTATATTGCAAAGAGTTCGTTGAAACCAACAAAATACTAAACTAGATACATAGCATAGATTGTGCCATCAGATTAGATCAAGTTATTAATGCCATCATCGATATTCGCTCTCTTGCACGAGCACAGAGACCACAAGCAGCTACGCAAGGGCTTCTGAGCAGGTGTCTTTTAGTCTGAGGCTGCATCTCCGGTATGCTCTTATCGTCATTTGGCATGACAGATCTCTCAGTCCAGACGCGGTAGTTGCTGCTCAAGGATATATGCCATCAGGACGAGCGTTCGTCACCGGGACACTGTTGAGTAGAGATGCAGGAAGGGTTAGTCGTTCTTGTGTTGAGCGAGATCAAGCTTGACGAAGTCCTGAGGCTCTATGATTGCGATTCTTCCTGGCCAGTCTTGTCCTGCGTCGGGCTTGAGGCAAATCTTGAAGAAGGCGAGATGCGTGATATCGGTTTATGCGGAAACTCGACGCCGCTATGCAGGAGATGACGGTTGTGAACGCGGGCTTGGTCTCAGGTAGGGATCTCGGTAAGTAGTTCTACCGGGAAAGAGCTTACCAAGTTACAACAAGATGGCGAAGATTAGCTGTGGTCTACATTAGACCTGGCGAGCAAGCCAAGCGACTTCACGCAAAGCCGACAGCTGATGATGTCTTCGACCCGACAGTGAGGTAATAATGCCTGGAGATCACAGAATCAGGACAGCTCGATTTATTATGCTGCCACTTCCCGTCTTTGTCTCCCGATCGAGGTCGGGGCCTACCGTAAGCTCAATTGGCATTGTCGAGCTTGACTGGTTGTATTCTATGCGAGCTGAAGACGTCTCACGAAGAGCGACTGAGAAATTTTGATAGCTTGCCAGATAGAGAGGAACGACTATAAGGCCAAAGTCAAAAGCTGAAAGACTTTCAAATACTACGTCGGGTTACAGAGCGCCAAGCCTTGGGAACGATCGCGCCTGCCCGTTGCGAATACGGGCACAGCACACCGTAAACCAATGTGATAATTGTTCTTCTACAACACTCTTCTTTCGCAATCGATCATAGATCGCAGAAAACAGGCTCATCCCGTCCGATCTGGCATACTCGAAGCTGCGAATCGTTCTGTTAGTAGTTGGGTCGGTGACGACCAGCGAATCCCGGATGTCGATTGTTTTTGCCATTTTGCCGACGATGACAGACTGGACTTCTACTCGGGGGGCACACTGAGTAGTCCGAGCCGGAGCGAAGGCCCATTCGTGATCACAACGTACTCGTAGCCTCTGTTCACCCGGTGCGAATGGGTATGCGTAATCCTGTTGGACTCACGGCAGCTCGGACGCGTGTAGAAGATAGTGGCAGATTCGTTTTTATCTTTGTATTGTAGGCCATTCGCAGATACTAGGTATGGGTGGTAGCACTCATTCATTGCACAAGTCAAGGGTATCATCTCAGAACATCTACTAGTACGAACTTATGGAAAAGGCAACCTTATAGCCTCCACCCCATGTGTCACCTCCGCTGTTTGAGGAAAATGGAACCGGAAAGAAGACGCACTAAGCACGGGGAGGACTCTCAGGCACTTCAGCCTCGGCGATGTTCACCGTAGACTTGACCTCGTCCGCAAGCTGTTCAATCCGCTCAGAGGCAGCAAGTAACGCCTCGGCTTCCTTCGTGACATCGTATCCAAAGAAGAAATCGCAAATCGGCACCGAGTGGGGAACAGCAGTCATAGGCGGAAGTGGCCCCTGGTAGTACTTCCTTATCCTCGCTTCAGCCTTCTTGCCCATCTCGATGAACATCGGTCCTGGCACGATTGGCTCCGTGAGGATTTGTGTCGCGGATTGCCGAGGAAGTCGGAAGCTTTCAAATAGAGATAATCGTCCCGTGAGTTGTTCTGATGGCTGGCTCGTGACGTCTCCGCAGCTCTCGACGCCGTTCAGCAGGACTTCCAGGGCTGCGGCATCCTCTATCGACGAAGAGACGCCCTGGGCGTGTGTGAGAAGCTTCGGTGCGAGGGCGTCGCCGATGAGCACGGCTTTGCCCTTGAACATGTTGGGGAGTGGGTCACGTTTCATTTGAGTGTACATCTTCATGGTGGGGTCTTTCCTCATCAGTGCTTGGACGCTTGGGTGGAAGCCGTCTAGAACCGCGTCGAGCATCGCAGGTGAGGCGGGGAAGTTCCAGTCTTCAATCGCTTGGTCTGCCTCGCTGGTAGTCTGGGAATGGAGGGTTCGGGTTACAATAAGGCAGTTCAGGATCTCGTTATTCCTGCAGGGGTATGTGACGCACATGACGCCTTTGGCTGGCAGAACTGGGGCCCAGAAGCCAGGGGCTTGATTTTCGAAGAGTGGTCTTGTGATCGGGTCCTCGAGGATATCTTTCATGGGGATCAGGCAGCGGAAAGCTGTCTGGCCGGATCGTTGCATGGGGATGTTAACGCCTGTAATTTTCTGGTTGAGTATGTCGTGCTGCCCGTCTGCAATGATGACCAGATCTTTCTGCACGGTTGTGCCATCCTTCAATGTGATGATGCCCTCTTCCGGGTCAAGATCGACTACCTGACAGCCGAGTCGGATGACGGATGGTTTGTTCTCAAGCTCAGGGTCCTCGGTCATAAGACGAAGTTGCCGGTGCATGTCGACACGGTGGTAGAAGTACCACTCGTTTCCGTAGCGGGAAGGAATGTCGCTGAAGTCGATGGTAGGTGCTATGGGCTCGAGGGTGTCACCTTTGGGTCTTCGAACTTGCTTTATCTCGATGCCACCTGTTTTCACAGAGTCGAATCCCCATCGCTTGAGGATGCGGCCACCATTGGGTGGAATGGAAACCGCCGCACCATTCTCATTGCGAAAGGATGAACGCTCGAAGATCTGACTGACGTTAGAGGTCAGCATGACATGCATGTTGATATGTACTGACTTCGCATTCGTGACCTATTCGGCGAAGAGCTATGGCGGCACTGAGGCCAGCGACACCTGCGCCGACAATGCCTATCTGGAGGCCTTTCGAGGCTTGTGGTTCGATCATCATGAACGGCTTTCGGGCAGATATAGAACAGCGAGAGCAATAGAGCAGTCAGGGATCAGGCTAGAAGGGCGTTGGGTGAACATGAGCTGCAAGGTACCGCCCTGCATGCTGGGGACGACAGACTCTTCTATACATCTCGAGTGACCCTGTCGACCGCGGAAGGGTCGAAAATGATTCGTCAGACTAATTTTAAAATGGCTGACATTACTTCAATGGCATCCGGATAGCCAGCTTAGCAAAGTCCCAGCTTCGAGAAGGCGCAAGCAAGCGGGCCTTGATCTTCGTATCGGTCGGCTCAGGTGGAGTGGACAAGCAGTCAAGAGCCACGTCCACCACGTTTTCAGCTTGGGTGGACTCAGCTGGACTCGGTCCGAGCTGCTAGGGTTTACGCCAAGTTCCGAATAGCTTCTGGGCAGTGTCGCTAAACGTTGTCCTAGAGCAGTCAAGAAGCCTAACATTCAACGCCCAGACATTGGCGATAAGGCGCTGGGACTCTTGTTTTGCGCGATGTTCGATGATGCCGTAATGATCTGACACACAGCCAACTGAGCGGATACCGATGTGCGCCACGAGTTGTCTTCGCAGTTCAGTAAGACACACGTTGAAGAGGGAAGAAATGAGGAACGCGTGACGCTTGAGGTTGGCCCGTAGAAAGTGGAGAAAAGATTGCACTAGTGATACTAGTGTTTCGGCAAGGTGCAGCCACACTTCCCGAATTTCGGTGCAGATACACGTACCCCCGCTTCGTTCCTAATCGGTAAATCAGGTGTAGCGATATGCAAGAGTCCCTTGCGCCTCGTTCATCAGTCCCCAGGACCTGTAGGTACGTGACCCTGGTCTCCATTCCACATGTTTCATGCTCTCGACAGTGACTCTATCCAGACAAGGCGAGCACCAGTCTGGATGTAGCGATGAGTGGGTCCCTAAGGCGACTGCAAGGCCACGACTATCTACACCACTACGGTAAGAAGGCTTGAGGGCGAGACCGACCGTGAGCGATGACAAGCCGGGCGTCGCTGATCTTGTTGCCGCTGTGATTGAAAAGTCCCACAGCTTCGACCAGGTAGGGACATGTTGTAGGATGGCGTAGGCTGCTTGCTAAGGGTGACCGCCTGGTACATCTCGGCTGGAGAGGTGAAGATTACAATACTCGGCATGCGTAAGCGAGCCATCTCAGCCATACCATGGACGAGATGGTACACCTCTGAGCTCAGCACCATGCTGCTCGTGGTACTTTACTGGTAGATTGACACTTTCCTTCTGGTGAAGATGGAGACTTTTAGCGAGACAACTTGAAGCTTAGCCTAAAATGATCTAGCGGTGCGCGTCATAGCTTTTCTTCCTACGCGTTTGAGCATTATTCAGTGGCCGAGGCGTCAGTGTGAGCACAATTGCAAGCGCATTGCGATCAGCAGCACAATGCGATAAATCATTGTTCAAGAGCATGCGCACCGATTGCTAAACATACGATATGTGTCAGAACAGAACATGCCCAAGGTCCTGAACCCCAATCCACTCACTTCCTTGCGCAACGATGCGGCTTAAACTCACGGTCCAGCGCCATGAACTTCCAGAAGTCCGCCATCTCTTCAATACCACCGCCGCGCACGGTCCAGGGAAACAGCGCATCGAGACAGTTGCAGAGCTTGTTAGTGCAGTGAACACCGTCATCCCGCTGGAATCGTCAGATGGCGAATGGGGACTGGAAGAGTACCTCGTCGAAGTCAACAACTACGAATGCTTGCACTATCAAGAGCTCAAAGACATCCTCCGTGACGACGATGAAGTGGTCATCCGTGGCCTCACAACGAATGAAATTAGAGAACGAAGGAATGGTGGAAGGTTACAGATCACTGCTGACGGTAGGCATCTGATCGATGGTGTGTGCTGGGGCAGGAGGTTCAAACCTGGCTTCGGAAGGCCAGAAGTCTACATCCCGCCCAGGAAGAAGAGGAGGTTGCTTGTTGATGAGCCGGACGATACCCAGCCTGCCTTGCCTGCGCTACCCCAAGCTCCTTCAGCTATGTCCGATGCCATTGCATTTATTGACAACAAGGAATACGATAGTGGAAACAGTGAGGACGACGAGGAGGATGAGGAATACGTGGACGAGGAGGATGTGGAGGACGACGACGAAAGCATAGAGGACGATCTGGAAGATGTCTCTGAAGATGAAGGAGCAGACCTTGAAGTCCACGGGGGTGCACAGTCCGACGATTTCAACAGAGTCGACCCTGAGGAGCAGCTCAGCATTCTTAGCCCCCAGCACCGAGGACAGAAGCGAAAGCGAACAAGAACTGAGGAGCTACACCATGAAATGGTCCCAGCGCGTGAAGTATCATTCGTTGGCTTTTCCTCTCCCGCAAAGCTTTCACAGCAAAAAGTCGCACCCCCCGTTACAGGCACAATCGAGGAAGATCATGAGATAATCCATCTAGGAAAACATGCCGTAGAGCAGACCAAGACCACTCTGAGTCACCACAGCACCTCCAGTCCAGACAATGACTCTAGCGACGATGAAGCCGTGGATTTCCAGACCAACGGGACACTCGAACAGCCAGAATATCTTGCTTTTGAGCACAGGCTTTCAGAGCTGAGAAATGGTCATGCTTCAAGCATTGGTAATGGCAATGAAAAGGAGGCTGAGGGAGTCCGACAAACTGAAGCATCGCTATCTGTGAAGCATCCCATGGAGAAGAAGTCGTCAGATCCACAAGACGACGACACGTCGAGTTCCGAAAGTGATTCAAGCGACGACGATAATGAGGACAACGACCACGTGACGTCCTCAGTCATTCAACAAGCTCAGAGAAAACAGGCAGATGCAGAAGACACTTCGTCCAGTGGCTCTGATTCGGAGTCTGATTCGGACTCTGATTCGGACTCTGAACCTTTTTCTTCCTCTGAAGAAGATTCGAGTTCTGATGAGAGCCCAGATAGTAGCGACTCAAGCTCAAGTTCGAGTGCTGGTGACTCAGTGAGCTCCGTGGAATTGAAGAACAACGTCACTGATGGTAAAAGCTTGAAGAAGACAGGTGAAGAAAACGACAAAACTACGGATGTGCAGCCACCAAGCAAGTCTGCGCCAACGCAAGACCAGCAGCAAGCGATGGATCTTGTACCAAGACAGGTTGTCAACTCAAGTGCTCCACCTGGCCACGGTCAATTGAAAACGAAGAGAAATAACGAGCGTAAGAAGCTTAACAAGCTCATGAAGAGGCTGAAAGAGGAAGGCAAGATACACGAGAACGCAAATTTTGAAGAGCTCAAAGCCTACTTGCGGGAACAAGGAGGACAAACAGCGGAGCCGGGACCATTTCCAAGAGGCAGAGAAGAGGCTAGTGCTGAGGCCGACGAAATGGAGGCAAGAAAGGCAGCGATCTTCCAGAGGTTGAACGTTGCTGCACCAACAGAACCAGAACCCGTTGCTCAGGCACAAAGTACCGCAACAGTCGCACCAGCAGCGGAGCAGTCCGAAAAGAGGCCTACAGAGGTGCCAGTCGCCGGGGAGGTCGAGCAGCCGACCGTTCCGCAACCGGTCACGGCGGAAGCACCTCCCACGCAAGAAGAGGTAAATCCGGAGCAACCAACCGAAGAGCCTCCATCGAAACGTACTCGGCTCGATATGGCAAGCTCAAGACGCATGCTTTTCAACGCTTTGGGCGTTCGCACCCCAAAAACTCCTGCCGCAGAGCAAGCGTTGCGTGAGAAGCTTGCTAAGCCATCTAGACAGGTGAAGGCTAAAGAGGCTAAGCAACAATCCGAGACCACATCTGCATCTGCACCTGATCTCAAAGATACCTCACAGGATCGATGGAAGACGAAATTGACTGTGAGTGCTGTTGAGTGTGTCGGCAGAAACAAGCGTATTGAGACCCCTCCATTTCCATTCAAGCACCCTTGGCAGGTCAAGAAGGAGAAAGAGGAGGCACGAAAAGCTGGCATACCCGATGCCTTCCTGCAGTACGATGAGCCCCATGAAGAGGATCAGACACAAGATATGTACGCGGACGAGGCAACAGACGACAAGCAACCATCACAGTCTGTGACGACCTCACGCACGCTGACGGCTGGTGGCGGAGCAACAGATGACGATATGCCAATACCGGAGAGGTTCGACGATCTACCTGTACTCGAGCAGACAGATCTAGCTGAGGGTGCCATCGTTGCGTACAGACAGTTGCACATGAACGAGCGCTTCGAACCAGAAGAGTCATCATACATGGTAGCACGGATCACGGCGAAGAACGACGACGAGTTACAGCTACAGCTCGCTCCCAAATACCGAGACTCAGTGGACGCACAATACGACGCAGAGACTGGAGCGCGTATCTACAGCAAGTTTGATATGCCGATGAGCCAAGGCGACCATGACGAAATGGATGACGGGGTCCGAGAAATGTCATTCGAGCAGCTGATCAGACCGAAATTGGTGGCACCGTCGGCGACTGCCAAAGTGTTCGTTGCCGAGAGTCAGCAGCCTCGGCCGCGAGTGTCGGCCAACGACAGCACGTCTGACCAAGTCAAGCTCCGAGGCGGCTTCATCGAAGACTCCACAACGTCATGTGTCGTCGAGAGCCAGACCGACATTGATACTCCCCGGAGAGTTGAAATCAACGGCATTATCAAAGAGGCTGGGTTTGACTCAGCTTTGGACGAGCGACTACTTCAGCCACTCAGAGAAGCAGAGCCGATTCTGGCAAATGAAGTACGAGGCACAGAAGGCAGCGCGCAGGAGCAGATTCAAGAGCAAGTAGACGAGACGCAGAATACAGACAATCACTGGAGCTCGAGTCCTAACGCAGTCAGCTCACAGTCCAAGGCCCTAGGCGACGCAATTATTATGCGCGAAAGCTCGGTGCCGTCGGAAAGCATGGTAGAGTCAGTCCGCTACCCGAATTTGGCACAGCTTGAAATGGACACGCCGTCTATCAACGTGCAAAGCAGCTCGCATCAGGACGCTCAGCACGTGACACCGACGCCAGCCATTGACACGAACGCCGTGTTGAAGTCGTCGAATCTTGGCGAAAATCGTTATGGAGCGGCCAGCAACCAATCTGACGAGGATCAGCAATCAGCCAGTCTGCTGGAGCATGACTCTCTGGCGTCTGAGGTGCCACAGACGCAAGCAGAAGAGCAAGAGGAGATAGCATCACAGGGTCGGAGCAAGAGCACACGAGGGCAACGAAAGGCCGTGCGTACATCGTTTGCTGGGCTGGACGGGTACGTCTCCGCCGGAAAGGACAGTGATCTCGAGCTTTCCGAGGACGCGAAGTCTCTTGACAGCAACGGGTTCCCTTCTTTACGGGCTCTGACGTCTAGCCAGCAGAACAGGAAGCCTGCGGGTGTTCGACGAAGTCCACGCGTCAACCGCAAGGATGGTGGCAAAGCATCTGAGCCTCTCTGGTCGGATGATTCAAGTGATGCACAGTCTCAGAAACAGGTCGAAGCCAGCACTAGTCAAAAAGATGTCCGTGCACCAAAGTTGAGTCAGATCCCGGATGATACATTGGTCGTGGACTTAACACAGTCGAGTCCCAACGAACAGCCGGCAAAGCCAGCGAGGGGTAGTGCGAGGACGGGTAAAGGACCTGCATCGGCGTTCCGAAAGTCGTTTGAGGGGCTGGGCGAGAAGAGCTTTCTCAAGCGTAAGAAGCGAAGTTTGTGAGGTCTAGGCTGTTGTGGTAGAGTGTAGAAGCAGTAGCTCAGACAACAGCCTTGGTTAGTAGCCTATGTAGCTTGAAGCAATAAGTCTCAAGACATCACCAAAGTAAAGCCTTTGCAGGCTCATGACAGTGGGGACATAGTCGCAGTTGTATGTTGGAAGACTAGGTTGGAGAGGAAGGTACGAGTCTTCACCACTTCAGGGGTAGTGGGCCTTACAGGCTAGGCTGCAGGCAGACACCGAATTCAGGCATCTAGCTGCGTCACTTTCTGTAACACAGTCGTACAGCAGTCGCGTCCCGGCGAATGGCGAATGACATGTGTTCTTTCACACAGGCAACGTGACTAAAACACTACACTACACTACAGGGCCTGAATGAAGACCATGGCTGTCTAAGCAAGCAGCTCTTTCCGGCTGCCATGTTGTTATAGTATTGGCGCAGAGACTTTGGTCTTCACTATGTTGGGCGCATTCCAGCGCGCCGTCTTCGGCCTATTTGGTGCGAGCAATTCATGGTCAACGGTTTTAACGCACCTGCTAACATGAACAGCATTTCTACTCATCTCTCTGATCGTCTTGCCTTCGCACGCTCTGAGTGCAGTATCTGTTGCCGAGCCTGCAAGGGGGAAACACGACTTTACGACGCAGGCACGAGACGCCTTCCTCAAGGACCACGGCAGACACGATCCACCCGAGCAGTCCAAGTACAAGACGCACCAGATATGGTCAGACCTCCGTGAGATCGAGCCAACATGGAAAGAGGCCGTCGTTGACGCCAGGCCCGCTGGTCTGCCGGCGACACTGTGGCATTACTCCAAGCTCGTCTTCCGCGCCCTTTTCATGAATGCGCCTGCTCGCTCCTCGACCAGCGAGCAGGACAAACTACCACCGAAACTTCAAGAGGCGGTTGATGGACTCACCAAGGCTGCACACGTCGATGACGATGCTCTGTTCTTGCTGGCTGAGATGAACTTCTATGGCAACTTCTCCCACCCCAGGCGGCCGCACACAGCACTCAAGGCATACGCCGCTTTGGCTGAAAGAAGTGGAAACGCCACAGCACAACACATGCTCGGCCTGCTATATGCCACGGGCCTGGGCGATGCAGTCCCAGTCGACCAGGCCAAGGCCCACCTGTACTACACCTTTGCAGCCGAGCAGGGCGAGGTCCGCGCAGAAATGACCTTGGCCCATCGATATCACATGGGAATTGCTACTGCCAAGAGCTGCGACAGAGCTGTCGAGTACTACAAGAAGGTCGCCGACAAGAGTATGGATTGGTGGCTGTCTGGCCCTCCAGGTGGCCATCTTCTACAGCGGAACGCTTACCGCTGGGTCGATGAGGTCGGTGGTGCCTACGGTGAGGCTGCGAGCTGGACTTCCTCGGGTCCCTTCGCCCCCGACAAAAATGCCATCTACTCGAGCTTCGACAACGTGCTTGAATACCTAGATATGAGAGAACGTCAGGGCGATTACGGTGCTAGTCTCACCCTTGGCAAGCATTTCTATGAGCCCCCCAGGGGTTACAGACGGAATCTGAAGAAGGCGAGGAGCCAGTTTATGAAAGTGGCAACCCAGTACTGGTCCAAAGATGGCAAGGTCAACCCCAAGGCACCCAAAAACATCGACAAAACCGCTGCCAAAGCTGCCGCTTACATTGGTCGGATGTTCTTGCGTGGTGAAGGCGTGGAGCAGAACTTCGACAAGGCTGTCACCTGGTTCAAGCGCGGCGTCTCGAGTGGCGACGCTTTTTCCCAGTATCATCTTGGCCTTATGTACCGCGACGGCTTGGGTCTACCCCGAGACGGCAACAGAGCTGCCGCCTACCTCAAAGCTGCCAGTGAGCAGCAGCTGGGTATAGCGCAGTCTGCCCTCGGCGTTCTCTTCCTCGACCAAGGCGATCTTGACACCGCTGTCCGATACTTCGAGCTAGCCAAGAACGCCGGCGTGATGGAAGCCTTGTACTATCTGGCTGAGTTCTCGAACCAGGGTTTGGGCCGACAACAGAACTGTCACCATGCAGCAACTTATTACAAGGTCGTAGCCGAAAAGGCCGAACCTTTGCATTCCGCCTTCGTCGAGGCGAATTCCGCTTTCGACCGCAATGACTATGAACGCGCCTTGATTGCCTCTCTCATGGCCGCAGAGCAAGGCTCCGAACCAGCACAAGCAAACGTGGCATTCTTACTGGACCAGAAGACGTCACTACTCTCGCTCCCCATGCTGCCCATCTTCTCCAATCCACTCGAAAGCGTGCCCGCCTCCCAACGCACACGCCTCCTCAACAACCCAAGACTAGCACAAGTCTACTACACCCGTTCAGCCCATCAACAGAATATCGACTCCCTAATCAAAGCAGGCGACTATCACGCCGCCGGCATAGGGACACCTACGCGCACATTGCTGGTCAAGTCGAACAAGACCACTCCGAGCATCGAAGCAATGTATTCGTGCTATAGCACCGCAGCCGAACATCCTAATGCCGCCCAAGCTCTTTGGAACATGGGATGGATGCATGAGAACGGCGTAGGAAGTGTAGAGCAAGACTTCCACATGGCCAAGCGGTACTACGATCTCGCGCTTGAGATGAACAAAGAAGCATATCTCCCTGTCAAACTGGCGCTCTTGAGACTCAGAGCACGCAGCTGGTGGAACGGTGTTAGTGGTGGCAAAGTCAAGCCAATGGAAGACGACGAGGATGCAGAGAAAAACAAAGGGCCAAAGAGTGTAAGGGAGTGGTTGAGCCGCTTCATAGATAGTGCCTTGGAGATGGAAGCCCAGGACTATGCTGGCCGACAAGCAGGTGAAGACGGGTACGGTGATGACCTCGAGTACATCGCCAATGGCGAGCCTGGAATGCCGGGCGGTGACAACGAGTACTGGTATACAGGTGCGCAGAGACGCGAGGCAGACGATCTGTACGAGGATTTTGACGACGGACTACTCGAAAGTTTGATCATCATTGCGCTCGCTGGAGCGTTGGCTATGCTTGTCTATGTCCGCGCGCAAAGGCAGAGAGACGCCAGAGCGAACCAAGGTCAGGGGCAAGGTATCGCGCCTGGAGGCGGTGCTCTGGGTCCTGTCGGCGCGAACGGTCTGCAGCCTATCCTAGGACAGCCAGCCCCACCGGAGCAGCAGGGGCCTGGACAACAAGGCGGGTTCTTTCCTAACCCTGGAGATCCCGAGTACCAGGAGTGGGTTGCCGGTGGAATTGGTCATTGATATAGATGTGCGTCATTAGCTATGTGATGCATGACCTGTAGTAGATCTAGTCTTTTGGTTCTTGTATCACCCACTTGTGACCGCCCTGTTCGTGAGTCGTCCGAAGAAGACTGAGGATTTACTCGTCATTGCTCGACTGCTAGTTGTTGATGTGCCTCGGCATCACCTGTGGTACTGTCAAACACGAAGGGCAAGTTGAAATGTGCTGTTCTGGACCTGCTTCGTTCCGTTCTCTTCCAATCGATCGATTCCCTGTTTGGAGGTCTAGAGCTGTACATGTGTGCCGCGACCGACTACTGTGGCAGTCCGTGATCTCGACACCCGTTCACTCACGTTGTTGCGCCTTTGCTGACCACTACCGCGTTGTGCGTTTTTTTGATGTGACAATGGAACGGAACGGAGGGGGATGGGCGACTGCCATTGCTTGGCAAGCAGAGCTGGAGGAGGAGGAGTAGTAGTAGTAGTAGTAGTAGTAGTAGTAGGCTAGGTCATTGTAGGTAGCTGTGATGAGACCCGTACACTGTTGAAAATCTAGGTGAATGAGTGTGTTACGTGATGGCCGATGGATCGATCAATTCAGTCGATCGGTCGGTCGGTCATCTAGTTAGTCGTGCTGCATGCAAGCTATACGTAGGATGGGGGTTTGTCTTTTACACGCCGTTGCGCACGGGTGTGATCGTGGTGGGAGGGAGACAATTGTTACCACTGGTTTGTGGAATCTTGGTTTTTTGCTAGTGTGGGAGTTGGAGGGTGTTCTTAGGGAGGGTCTCAGATAGCTGGATGGCTTGTACTGTTGGTCTTGTGCGTGTGGAGTAGGTGACATGGTACTGGGCGCAGGAATGGGGGTTTTGTTCTGGGGGTTCGCATCAACGGAGCGAGGAATGGACGTTGCGGAAGAGGGATTCCGTAGACGTTGATATGGGATCAAGCAGGTAGTCGCTAGACCCCGGACACTTGTTGTGTCAGATCTCGTACCTCATACCTGAACGCTAGTATCGCGGCAATGGTGCCGGATGTATTCCATCGTCATCTGTCACGGTAGGAGATTGTGGTGGTGGGTGAGGTTGGGCCCACCCGTTCATACCACTCATCATCCGTATTTCATGATGCGAAGCAGTTGCCTTAACGCTGCTGTCATCTTCACCATTAGGTGCAAGCGTGCTGTCGGCGGATGAGCTTTCTGGTGCGTTAGGGGGACCAAAGGCATGTAGGACGAACCTTTGTAAGCCCACTCCCTCCTCAAAATTCTGAACTCCAGACTCATACAGGTTCTTTGGCTTTTCCACGATATGAAGACGCCATAGTAGGCTTCGAATCGCATGACGGGCGAAGTCTTTGAAGTCCATTTCCGCAAAGACATGATCAAGTTGCTCTAACGTCAGCAGCCTTGTCTCAGGGACCAACCTTCGTCAATCATCGTCAGCACAGTGTTCGAAGCCTGTGTAGCACCGTGGAGAGGTTGAACTTACAGCAGAATCATGAACCAGAGCAGCAGGCACCAGACGGCGTAGAATGCAAAGGTGCCGCCCGAGCCTAACGAATCGAACAGGAAAGGGGCTGTGAGAGCCACTAACCAGTTGAGCAACCAATTGACCGACGTCACAAACCCCATGCTTTCGTCTCGCACGAAGAGAGGCATACTCTCTGAAGCGTACACAAACGGCACAGGACCCTCGCCGAAGGAGTAGAAGATGCCAAAGAGGTAATACCTAACAAGAAATTGATTCAATCCCGATTTCCCACCAGAGTCCGGATGTGATGGGAACGATGTCGCTGTTACAGTATGGGCGATAGCTAGGACAGGGAACGTGAGTAGCAGCAGCGTTCTCCTACCCAGGTGATCAATTAGGAAAAAGGCTGGAAGTGCAAAGAATAGATTGATGAGACCGAAACCCAGAGTGTGCAGTAGTGCAGCACGGCTGACGGCAAGTGCTTGTTCAGCGTCCGTGGGAGCACAGGCAGCATTCAGGATACTCTTCTCGAGCACATAATTCGAGTAGTAGATGAGTACATTCACACCACTAGCCCTATTCGTCAGAGGAGTCATCTAAATCAGGAAGCTTGGACCAACTTACCAGAACTGCTGAGCGAACATGCACACCAGGCTGGCTGCAATGGCCCGACTGGTACGCTTCTCTCGAAAGAGCTGCGTGAATTTGTGTGTTACCCAGCTGCGACGAGGGTTGTCTCTTGCTTTCGAAGCTTCCTCCATTTCCCGTTGAAGAAGGAAGAAGTGGGAGAACATGTCTCTAGCGGCCAGCAGTCGGTCTCTGGATAGAGCTTCCAAGTCTTTGAACGCTTTCTTATAGTAGTGGCGGGCCCGTATGGGATTGTCTTCTTTCTTGCGTAACCTATGAGCATATGCAACTGTCCAGCGGGGACTCTCTTTGCAGAAATAGACGAGGATCGCGAGAACGACCGGTAGTACCATAGGACTTGCTAATATCACTCTCCAGTTCCAGCTGCATCTCCAAGCCAATAATATTTTTTGATTTGCGGGCGTCATAGGAGAACTCGGAGTAGGGTAAGGGCAGACGTCTGATTGGTGAATCTGGCCCCATTGGTGAAAGACGACACTAAAGATGCATCCTAGAGCGATCCCAAGTGCTGTGAAAGCCTGCCAGCACATGACAAGACTCCCACGGATGTTCGCTGGCGCTGATTCTGCAGCATATATGGGGATTGTGGCTGATTTGGGGCCAATCCCTACACCAAGCAGTAGTCTGTACACTAGTAATTGCTCCCAGCTCTGCGCGAATGCCTGTGCAAAAGGGAAAAATATCGAGAATAGAGCACACAGGAGAATAGTCCCCCTTCTTCCGAACCGCTCGTTGAGCATTGGTGTGAACCAGCAGCTGACCACGCAGCAGAGGTACGGAGCTGCATTCACGAGGCCAACAATACTGGGGCTGTGTCTCAACCCATCATGTGGGTAGCAGTTATTCAGCTTGATACCGAAAGCTGTTTGATACAGTATTTGTGCACCATTGACGGCTGACTCGTCAAAACCCTGTACAGTCGCACCGAGGGCACAGACAAACACAAGCTGCCATAAAGGTGCAGGTATGTCTTTCCACTTCTCGAAGCTTGGGGCAGTTGGCTTTGGTATGCGCGATTGTCGATCTTCTGGAGCCGGCTTGTCAAAATCAGCATCCAGAGCGAGCATTCTCGCTTCGGAGTCATATTCTGAGTTGTCCAGACAAAGACCGGGATCCTTACTACAAGCGATAAGCTGTTCCGAAATGTTCTCGGCTTCGGCAGGTTCGCGGAACTCCTGTGGATTACCGAAAGCCTCAGGGTGCTGCGCCAGGTACATACCTTTTGTGAATATCTGGTCTGTATCCTTCAATCCGGTCGCACGCAGGAATTCAGCAAGTAGTTCCAGCATGTCCGAACGTTCCTTGTCGTTGAAAAAGCCCTGGATCCGGAGTTCAATGCTTGGAATGTCAGTGGCAGCACGACTGCTCCTCTTAGTTGGAGTCGTATTAGCTCGGGATGACATGATGAAGGACTGATTCCAGCAAAGTTCGAAGTGTTGAGTGAATTCTCATACGGGATGCGAAGCATATAGCTAGTACCATCTGTAGCTCGGTGTCGTCCTGGGTTATGTTTTTATAGGCTGATCGGCGTAGAAAGGTAGGACTGACAATGATGCGTGTCCTGTTGCGGCTGAGTACGACAGCATAACAGCCATTGTGCCTTGCACCCATGTTCATACACAGCTTGCGAGTACTGTATTGCTCGGGGAGCGCAAAAGATCCACTCCAACATGATGGGTCAGGTTAAAGCTTGCCCTTCGTTCAGTTAGGCGAGTTCACATAGGCGTTCATGTGGTTGGGCGGACATGACCCACTTGTCATTTCACGACCTTCATGCATCAATACCACTTAAGTCACCTACCCAGCCATCACCACACTACTGTGTATTTGGCCCTTTGTGCTGAGACAAAACGCTTGGCAAGCGTTGGGCCCCTCACGTCTCCGACTTATTCTTGCCTTGCACCGCCACCCTGGATATGCTCCATCGGGTCTCCGTCAGAACCTTTCAAGCATTTTTACGCAGGTCAGGGAGGCAATGCTGAATTTAGGGTGGAGATACAAGCGTGCAGATGTCGCAAACTAGACAGCTATGGGGCTGAAGCGGTCGTGTGGGGAGGGGTGCAATTAAGCCCCACAAAGCTACCTACCACGTGTCAACTTCCAATACCATCACGACCTGTAAAATTATACAGGAAAACTTTATCTACGATCTATCCGGCTAATGATATGATATGCATTTTTCTTCTGGGAGCTATATGGATACGCTTAAACAAGGGTAGATAGCCAATGTCTATCCTGTTACTAGAGACTTTTCTACGCCGTCTTAGACAGGTTGTGTGGAAGCCTCGTCCCTCATACAAGGCCACGACGCTTATGCACGCCAGTATAAAATTCCAGGTCGGGATGGTAATTGGAACATACCGTGGCGACGCTCTTGTAAAGTTTGGATTACGACATAGTGCCTATCATCCAGGCACGGTGAAGGACAGGCTTGGTCCTTTTGTTGGTGGAGAGACAATTCTGACCGCATCGATACAGACCGAGGTCGTTATTAACGAAATAATGAAAAGGTGACTTGATCGTGTATCAGTGCACGGCTACAAATTGCTTGATCAGCGTCAAAATTGGGTTCCAGAGTGCAAACAACGAAAACGCTTGCATGTCAAATTGACAGTGTGAGTACCTGGTGTGCACCCTCGACGTCAAGCCCCAGTGCCTCTTTAGTGGCAAGCGAGGTACATAGGATCGCCTACAGTTTTCGACTCGTGGCCGTTGCAGATCGCACCTATGCACCTACGAGCCGTGCGGAAAAAAAGGCACCCCAGCAGTCTAATCTTCGCATTTTCTGCATGATAGGTATCCATCCTCCTGACCGTGCAACAGCCATGGAGAGAATATGTCATGGGCTCAGACGCACGCTGTAGGGATCAGAAGCGCTAGTATCAGTTGAAACTCACCCCGCAGTTCGCAGTTGGCAGTTGCGCCTACTTTGCCTGTTCCCTCGATCCAAGTGCTTTCGTCATTTCCTCAAGGCTAGGCGTCGCATCCCACCGCCATACCGCTTGAGCTCGCTGGATATCTGGCAAGCCATATTAGGGTGTACTAGTTCCGCTCAGATACGCATAGCAGATTGTGCGACTCCGGACTATGCCGTTGACCGTGCCAGCAGACCGAACTTACGACGAACACGCTAGGCATGAATAACGCTGTTTCAAGCGTGGCTTACTAGCTGTGAGCCCGCCCAATCCACTGTGAGGCACGTTACATTTGTCCATCACAACTAAGTTGATCGTCCTTCAGCGAGAAGATCGGAAACTGTGAAAACGGCCGACGCAGGGGCACCCTCTCCGAACAGCTTAGGAAGAAGAGTCATCACCGTGAGAGAATCGGCTGCTGGGATGTCGTTCCCAAGACCCTCTGCTGTAAGAGAACAGGTTGCCGTACCACCATTCACTGACTCTTCGCCTCGTCATGGGTTCATGGCAGATCCGGCAGCACGAACTTCGCCAATCCTCCACAACAGTCCCTCGACTTCAAACACGTATTCGCACAATTACGGCGACACTAGATTTTACGGCGAGGGTCAAGTTTCACATTTCGGCGATGTTCACTACTGGTGCGTGCAACCCTGCGCGCATGGCAACCCTTCGGCGAATTACTCACTGTCGAGTGAGGGTACCGGTAATTCCGACGCAATAAATGCCCTTCCAGAGTTCCAACACTGCCGTCCCGAATGGCAAGTTGGCGGTGGCCCCATGACTACTTTTGGAATTTCCGCGAAGAGAAGTTTACATCTTGAAAGCCCTACAGCTCGAGCAATAATACCTCCTTCGCCTGAAGCACCAAACGAAATAGCGCAGCCAAAAACGCAGGCGAATGATGAACAAATCGGAAACACCCAGCAAGGTGAAGCTGGAAGCTCACTTACTCCAAGGAATGGAAGTCTTTCAAGCGCTTCTAGTGGTGTGCGAAGCAGCCGTGGAGGGGTTTGGCAGCAGTTGCTCTATATTTCAACTCACACAACGATGGTCGAGCTAAGCGACGGAGATTCAACCGAAGAGGCGGCGAAAACTTCAGCGAACGGTTGCCGCGTCATACTCGAGGAACTAAGTAACGACGTCGACTACAAGCGCTACAGACTGCAGATTGAAGGTTTGCAACTAGAGCAGCAGAAGGCTCCTCTATTCTGGATCCCGCTGACCAATAACAGAGTTTCGAGAAAAAAGTCGAAACTTGTGGTTCGACATTCCAACTGTATTCAGCGACGGAACGACATGAAGAATAGAATAAACTACTACAGTGCGACTTATGACCACACAAACCCAAATGTCAAACTAGAGTTTGTCTGCGAGGGGGAGGCAGACGCGAAGCTTTTGGAGCATCATCTTCTGCTTCTTGACGAGCCCCTTGAGACTGAGGACGTCGAAGGATCCTGGTCAGGCCAATCATGCCAAGTTCGGTGCGCCAAGAGCAAGAGTCGGTCTTTGAATGACCGATACTGTCTTTTTCTCTGGCGTGATATCCAAGAACAACGTACACTGGACCTTGGCTACTTCTCGGACAAGATAGACTTCGAGATCAAGCGTTGCGAGCAGTCAACCTTCCTCCACATACGGCACCTAAGGAAGCTCCAATATGTGCTAGATAACGTAGGCTATCACGCAAGCTGGCCTCCGGATAAGGTGAAAGACAATGAAGACGGCGGTCCCGCCCACACCAAGCTTGGTGAAAGCACATCGGACGACAACTCAATATCTATTCCAGCAGCGGGTGATGAACTTGCTCTGTTGAATGCGACCATCGGGAGAGCCACATCTTGGAAGGTACAAGATTGCTGGCAGATTGAGGCGCGATCTAAGGCTGGACTCCTGAATATATTGGGCTCAAGCTTTAAGGCAGGATCTTTGACTATGTGGATCAAAGGCGGTGCGGTCCGTTGCTTGATACGCTACAATGCATCCAGCGCGTCTCAATGGCTGTCCTGGACGCTCCCGCCTGCTGCCGCTAGTCAGTGCCAGTCCACAACTTTCTCTAAGCCACACATCAATGGTCTCGAGGTCACTTTAGCAGACTTAAGCCCATGCTCCGGATACCTACTCTCGATGAATCCGGACAACTCACTACAACCAATACCTCCTCCAGCCCAGCGTAGAAGGAGTAGCGTCGTAGGTCCTGAAGACGCTGCCAAGGTCCAGATTCGCTTCTCAAAGGAAGCGGACAAAGACGGTTTCTTGTCACGCCACAGGCCATTGGAAGCATGATAGGGCCAAAAAGGCATTTTGTCTCCACCAATCGTCGTCCGCACTGACCTGGGATGAAAGCAGGGTGTGTGATCCTGATTCTGTACCACCACAAGAACGTACATGTTATGTAAACTACAATTGATGTTCCAATTATATACCACTGCCCCCCAGCTCATTGGTGCCATGTCATGTTTCCGCTTAGGGTGCTGTGTATGCATACATACGCTCCGTGAGAACAACGTCGCCGGTGCTACGGTGAATACTACAGCCAAAGAGTGCTTCAGTACCCAGCGGAGACGCTGCTCCCACGCCTTGACATGCAGTATGGCGCAAGTCCAGTTTTACCCAAACGTAATCCATTAAGGCAGCCAAAGCGAAAAAGGTTTTCCGAAAGGCCTCGTAAAATTCGATAGAGGAAGTATAGAAAGGTAGAGACGCTGGCTTAGCAGCCGGATTGTGTAATGTAGCTTTCACTCTGAATAAGGCGCTAAGAGTTGTAAAACGAGATGGTAGACTCAAACAGTCCCAACCCGATACGACATCGATTGGAGGCACACTTGAGATTCCGAACGACTCATAGCATGTTTCAAAACGCCTGACTTCCCACTTGGGTACTAAAGTTGAAAATTGGCAGTGCACGGCGCGGAGTGACTGTCCGGAATGCCAAGCCAAAAGACAACGTGTGAGCTCCAACGCCAAGCCACAAACATTTGGCTTCCAAGTTCTTGTCGTCACCACTCCCACGCCACACCAGCCTTTTGAAAGCGCACGTTCGACTTCTTAAGATTGCCATGCTTTGCGGTGCCCTATCAAACCTTAAGAGAATGACACGAGAGTTTCAGGAGGACCCTACTAAGCTATGCCTTTTTGGCTTGCCGAAAGCTTGCGACGTTTCAGGAATGACATATTCTATGATGGGCAATCACAACGACGTCAAGCGCCTTTCGAGACGTCGTTATACCTGCTGACTTGTAGCATGACAGAGTCGAGTTTGGTTACATCCCAATGCACACTCATTCACAAACGTAGACATAATCAACCTGCAGCAAAAAAGAACCATTGCCCACAACTTCCGCGTTCCATCTACCCATCTCTAGTCTTCCCAAGCCTAACAATCTCTAGCAATGCGAAGCCTCAAGGTTCTCGATGCAGAGTCGAAGAATTATGAAGGAAAACGCGTTTCCTGGCGAGAGCGACTGACGCATTTCACCTGGTCATGGTTCGAATGCACAATGTCAACCGGAGCTATTGCGACACTACTCTCCCAGCAGCCTTACACATTCACTGGACTGGAGACGATCGGGAAAGTGGTATTCATCATCGACCTAGTCCTCTTCGTCCTGTTCTCAATCTTGATCAGCTTGCGGTTCCACTTCGTTAAAGGTGCTCTGAAGAAGTCCCTTCACCACCCTCACGAGTCGTTTTTCTTCGGCACATTTTGGGTCAGCATTGCATTGATCATCTACAGTATACAGGCGTACGGCGTGCCGTCATGTGGTCAATGGCTCGTCAAGACCCTAGAGGTTCTCTTCTGGCTCTACGCCGGCTGCGTTATGCTCGTCGCGATTTTCCAGTATCACAGGATCTTCGATATTCAGCAATTACCCGTCAACGAAATGATGCCCGCCTGGATCCTGCCCATCTATCCATTCATCATCCTTGGACCCCTTGCTGGGACTTTACTATACAGCCAACCTCGACCGTCCTCGGCGCTGCCGATGCTTATTGGTGGGATCGCCTTCCAAGGCCTAGGCTTCTGCTTCGCATTCATCCAATACACTTTGTACATCACTCGACTAACGTCCGGGCTGCTACCAGACGAACCGAAGCGGCCAGGAATGTTTGTCGCTGTAGGACCAGCCGCATATACCGCAAACGCAATGGTCATTCTCGGTAGCCAGGCGCAGGTGATCCTGCCGCCAGGATTCTTAGGCATCACGACGATCCCAGTCGGCGACATATGGAAGGCAATGGGCGTCGCTGTCGGCATCTTCCTCTGGCTACTAGCGTTCTGGTTCTTCGCGCTCTCAACCGTCGGTATCGTCCACGGCTACAAAGAAGCGCACTTCACGCTGAACTACTGGGCCATCATCTTCCCCAACGCCGGGCTGACGATAGCTCTTATACAGCTTGGCAACGTGCTGGGCAGTGCGCCCATCAAAGCTGTGTGCTCGGCGATGACGATCTTGTTGTGCGCTGCTTGGCTGTGGATTGCTGCACTTACGATCAAGGCTGTTTGGCAGGGGAAAATACTGTGGCCGCACAAGGATGAGGACATGGAAGATATCGAGGGTCACGAGGAATGATCGGGCAAGGTCACGTGAAAGAACGATTGTAGGACCGGAGAGGGCTGCGACTTAGACATAGACAAGAAGAGCTAGACAAGAAATAGACGAGAAGGCTAGACAAGAAGGCATAGACAAGAAGAGCTAGACAAGAAATAGACGAGAAGGCTAGACAAGAAGGCATAGACAAGAAGGTGTAGACAAGACAGATAAGACAAGAAGGAATGACATCATCGGGCGGAAGTGATATGCCATATCGTGCATGACTCTCTACAAGACTACTTTCCTATTCGTGTTCCAGACCAGCTTACCATGACACACCTGTCGCAATATTTTCAGACCTCGTCGCGCTCAAGCTCACCACCAATGCCACTTCAAAGAGGACAGATTCCTTCCCATCGCCTAGAAGCCAGCAGTCAAACACCGTAGAATCTTTCGCTTTGACCACCTGGCACTGAACACGGTGAGAGAGATGGACTTGAGAAGTGCAGATTCGTTCGCGCGTAGCTCTATCCTAAAGCTAAGCATGACACCGCACTGTACTACTGAAAACATGCCGCTCCTCCTAGATGCTAGAGCCGAAATACACAGCAGTGCTCACTATCTGATGGCGTACCATAATCCCTAGTCATGGCTACCTTTGCCGACGTATATCATTCTCGTATCCTCACCTTCGACCCTCAGAGATCATCCGGATAGTGGCGAGATCGTTGTATAAGTCTTGTAGCACGCGAGACACAGCGTTGATGACTCGACCGCCTTTCCTGCGCAGCTCGTTGGCGTCCGCATTGAGTCAGGGAGGGCTAGAACGACGTCGTGTCCGGTGAGACTACGTGTGTGAACAGGTGTCGCGGAATATTCGATGCGGTAAGATGTGCTGCATGACCGGTTGGGATTGCTGACAGATCGACAGAGCAGTAGCGGTCCTTGAGGTCAAAAGGAAGGTACGACGCCTGCCCTCTTGAGTGCTTGTCTAGCCCACCTTCCCGTCTGGACAGTGGCGCCAATCGTTCTCGAACCGAGCCCAGCCGCCTTCTGGATCGGCACTCATAGCACAGTAATGCACGACCATGTCGTAGGCACCATCTCTGGGTATCTGTCCAGCACAAACATTCCCTCCCATAGCAACATTGAACAGAACGGTAAAGTCACGCATTGGCCTCGACCCTTGCGGTATTGGGGCCTTCATGACGGGTCTACCATCGATGTGCCACACTAGGCGTCCCTGCCCTGGCTGGCCATTGGGCTGATCCCAAGTCAAATCGTATCTTACAGGCCGCCTATCCATGTCGTGCAATTGTGTCATCTGGGTAATGTGTTTGTTCCAGTCAGCGCCATCAAACTTTCCCCAGTGAAGACAGGAGTGGTTGGTGTGATCGCCGTTCCAGGTCTCCATGATGTCTACTTCGCCATCTGTTGGCCAGGTGAAGGGCTCAAATGGAAGTAACCAGAATGCAGGCCATATGCCACTCGCGCAGGGACTGGTAATGACGGCAGTCAAGACACCACGATCTCTTCCTAGACGCTGACGCGAGACAAGGCGGGCAGAAGTGAACTTGTGGGCGGGATCCTGGCTGCTGTTGTTCGCAATGGCTCTCAGGATGAGCTTGTGGTCTTGCGTGTAGAAGGCATTCTCCGGGTTGGAGGTATAGTTTTCAAGCTCATTGTTACCCCAGCCATGGGCGCCCTCTTTCGCGTCCCATTCTTGAGTTACTGGCACGCCAGGCTCGAAGCGTGCCTGCCAGTACACAGGGTTGATAGGTTGCTGCGGCGGCTGTGACTGGGGATAGGAGGCAGATTGGGGGTTATAGCCCGGCTGCGGGGGTGGTGGGTAGCCATATTGACCCTGTGATGGTGGGCCTGGGGGCGGTGGACGGTCGTAAAAGCTTTGTTGTTGCTGCTGCCCTGGGGCGGGCGGCGGTTGCGAGTAGGATGCTTGGCCAGGATACTGCTGCTGGGGAGGGTACGCGTATTGGGGCTGTTGCTGTTGCTGTTGCTGGCTGGGGATGATGTTGTGTTTGGAATTGAACTTGTCCCATTCCCCCTTGTATCTCTTGAATTGATCTTTCCACGACATCTTGAATTCGATCTACCAGATGCACCACAAGTCACACAAATTCATGAAATGCACGGGAACGTGACACAGGATTTACTGGCTATCTACTCGCAAAGCTTCTGCATGCGTTGGTTTCGCGTCAGAAATCCTTGGGAATGACGCACATCAGGCCTGATCAGCTTAGCATCATCTGCCTGCGCACTCCTGTAATTGAACATCTCCAGTAGGATCTGGATGAGCAAAGCTGACATGCATCAGATTCACAGTATTCAATTTTTGGATACCATAGCATAGCATGGCGTAATGAAGCTGAGATGAAGCAGCATAATGCAGAAGATCAGGCCACAGCTCGCTGCTCAGCATGCCACGCTTCTGGTCTTCTCGCTTGGCAGTAGACCCGAGCTCCTAGTACGGCATAGTGTGAAGGCTAGAAGTGGCGGCCATAGATATATCTCCGACTGACACGGCCTTCTCCTCCGACGCCGACCGCGGCCCTCGTTTAGAGCTGGAAGATGTCCCATCACTCCCTCCATACCGTGCCTAGCCCGTTGTTAGTACTCTCGGGTGGAAAAGAAGGTCCTGACTTTGAGCTTGACTTCTTCCAGCATTGTTAAGCACGGTAACAAAGCTGTCCTCACCGAAGGGATTGACAACGACAGAGTTAGCCATCAAGTCGAGGTGAATAAGAGCTCCAAGCTACCAGCTTCTACCATCATCCAGCAGCGGCATCCACCACGAAAGGTACAAGCAGCCTTGTTAATCCCTACCATCACAAACCAAGAGTGACAACAACCCGTAGAAAACGCCAAGCTCCAGGACCTGACTGTAAGGCCATCAGTGTTACCATTGAGAAAGGCAACAAAGAGCTCACCCACCATCAACACCACCAACCCACCGCCCGCCACCCACCATGTCTAAACTCTCCTCCGCCCTAAAACAACTCATCAATGCCCCCTTCGCCAAACCCTCCTACACAGTCGTCAACTCCAACACCCTAACCCCGACAATCACCCGCCTGGCCTCGGAAGCCAAAGACCACGGCGTCTCCCCATCCGCCTGGCTCGCCTTCTCCACCGCCACGGCAATGACCATGAACGCGCCCAGCGCAATGCTACACCTCTGGCAGCTGGCGCAAAAACAATCCTCCACGCTCTCCCCCGTGCTCACGGCCGAACTGCAGCGCGAAGTCGGCCTGAAATGCATCTCCTTCAACGGCATCCCGCGCACGATCAACTGCCTGGGCGCCTTCTACAACTCGCTGCCGGCCGACGTCCGCACCAAGCTGTCCAGCAAGCCGACGCGCCAGTTCGCGCCGGACAACATCGAGCAGCGCAAGACCGACGGCCTCGGCCTGTGGGACAGCGTCTACGCCGGCTTCGAGCGCAAGCTGCTCGACAAGCTGGGCCAGTCGCACCCGGACCTGCCCGTGCACATCATCCACGCCCACTACGCCAGCCTGCTGAGCAACCCCAGCCGCCACACGTACGTCGACGGCGAGGAGAAGCCGCGCGAGACCCACGTCGGCCGCGTGCTGACCAGTCTGGTGGCCATCGCGTGCTTGCGTGCCCAGACCGGCGTGGGCCCCCAGGTCGTGAGCCACGTCTTTGGCCTGCGCAAGGCGTATGAGAATGGCGATGCCGAGAAGGAGGGCGAGGTGGAGGTGTCTGGCGGCAAATGGCTGAGCACTGAGGAAGGGAACAAGTGGGTGTTGGAGTGGATCGATGAATTGGTCGGGGCTATTGGGACCATGCAGGAGGGTGAGGCCCAGCAGGAGCAGACGAGCGGTGGGACGACGTTTGCACCGGGTTTGAATAAGGCGAAGCTGTAAGGGATAAGTAACAGTTTGCCTCGTATCTAGGGGATCTGGGTGCGGAGTACGCGAGTAAAAGAGCTTTGGGCTGCCGTGTTGAATATTATTGTGATATCGCTATTATCTCCAGTTTCGCCTGATCCATGCTATATGCAGAAGAGTACCGGTGTATCTAGAACTGACCGTCTTTCAATGGCGGTCTTTTGAATGTTTCTCTCTCCCTCCACTGTAGCCCGGCTGCTATTATCACCTGTTCCTGCTATTCCACTTTTTGATTGTAGATGTCCCGTAGGATGGTTTTGCCCTGTACACGCACCACACGCCAGTCACATGTCTGTGAACGTGACTGAGGCGCCATCTCTTGGTACATGTGCCGAGGCACCTCGAGTGCAGCTGCGAACAGCCTGCACTGATACAGTGGTACCAGACGGGAAGTCGCCGCGAAGTACCAGACCACCCTGTAGATATGTTGTATCAAGGAGACCTGGTTGTCCTGTGCATGTTTCTGGCGCGAGCGATGACATCGACGTTGTTGTCGGGACAACGTGTGTCTCGCGGTGATCTCTGGCTGATTGGCTGTTCTTTGAGCCACAAGCTCAGCAAGGCGGAAGTCGATGCTTCACCCAGAGCGAGATGCCAACGTGCGCAGTCAGCTGGAGTATACAGCACAACACATGACTCTGTGGGTTAGCAGCAGCAGCCGTCCCTTCGATGACGCGAGCCTTCCTCAGGTAAGACGCATTACTCGTACCCGTTGTGTTGATGCCCCTCGCTTCCTCAACGGACAATTCTCTCGGCCACGGCAGGCCTTCCGGATCAGAGCATCACAGTATCTCCAAGTCCTCGAACTCAACGAACAAGCTCTCGACGTCCGGCTCGGCCTCGACAGGTCTGCTTGCGTAGCATCCGACCCACACATCGCCCTTCATCGACTGCTCGTCGAAGAAATTCACAATCTCTCTACACTTCCGCCATTGTCTGCTGACGAACTCTGGTGTCGGCACATATCCTGCCTGGAACTGTGTCTCCGGGATCATGAACCACACCCACAAATCAGCGCCGACCCTTTCAAGTTTCAGCCTCACGCTAGGCATTGACAAATCTGTTGCGTGGACATTAGATACATAAGGAAAAGCCGCGTCGACGCCCAGTCAACACCACATTTCGGATTTGCCACGAGTGTCGAGACACCGAGTTCGCCGGCGGTCATTTCTAAAGCGACGCGTGCCCACTTATTTGACGCGCGATTGAGTTGAGGGTCGACCACGACGTACGGCCTTCGAAGTGAGTGAGAGCCCCGCGAGAGCCGCTGGTTTTGCGCCGGATGTCCTCCGAGAAAGATGGCGAGGCCGCCTTGATCCCAATGCACCCGGAAGTCGACTGATACGGTCACCTCCGCTAGAGTGAATAGCTGCCGTTTGCGGTGGAGCACCATAGGCGCCGTGAGATCATCTTCTACAAGTGATTTCCTGCTGAGCCTCGTGTTTGATAACGCGGTGAGGGAGAAGTATTCAGGCGCTTCTTCCAGGTGCTCGAAGTCTGGTGGCGTGTTCAGCAATTCGAATCTCGACACCGGGCGCTGCATCCCTGGAGTCCGTGGTCTTTCAAGCACTGGGATATGCATTGAATAAATATTTGCCTCCTCTCTGAAATAAGCAGCGGGCAGTTGCGTTATTCGCGAATGTCAAAATGTGGTTATTCTATGGTGGTCGGGGTAAGTCAGTTGATGATAACAATGGCTCACTCTTGAGCTTTCGGGCTGGCCAGAAGCGGCCTTGCCCAAGAGTGAGCCATGGATATATGCGCGGCCATTGCCAGAATCGTTGTTCCACCAGGAGTTGTTTCGGTCACAAACCTTGCCTTGCTGCACATTCGAAAGCATGACGATCCCAATATGTCCCTTTTGGGAAAGCCTCAAGACGAGACTTTACCAAAAAGGCCAGCTGCAGGGATGGTTCATGATCAGTATGCCAGTGAGTGACAACGCCAATATCATGCAGTGGACTCTAATTGGCCAAGCTAGGGGTGACTCGGGACGTGGCACTGACGGCTCCTGGTGTCATCGCTTCGGACATTCGGTCCTGGTAAAGCTGAAATGAGTCCTGCATAGTGGCAATCTCAGCCAATTGGAATACGAAAGCGCTTGTGAACCCCTATCGAGTTGGTGTTGAATGCTGTGACGAGTATCGATTGGTGTTACCGTGGTATGTAGCTAGCTAAGTCATGGTATAACCAGAAACGCAAAGAAGTGGCTATCTGGCTGCACTTTCCGACATAGGCTTAACAGTGCTAGATACCCAATCGTGGCAAGAAAGCATAATAATAAATAAGCTCGAAGCTCGGCTTCGTGAATAGAACTTATTGCTACATGTACAGGGAGTACAGCTTTTCCGACGTGGAACCTGGTGATTGCTTTTTAAGATCCTTGTGCTTGCTTGTACGACGTCGCAATAATAATAGAGTGGCATCGCAGAACCTGTGACCGAAATCGAGGCGGCAGACCAGGTTGCAGGAGGGTCTCTGCTCTGTTGGAGACTAAAAATTGTATACCTCGAACGGTAGTGCTGATGCCGCCTCAACCCTCGCAGGCAAGTCGTCGTAAGGGAGACTTCATTCAAAGGACAGTGCCAATATGCAGCCTGTCGATAGTCGAAGTATGTGAGACTTGCATCGATCTGATGCAATGGATAGTGCGATCGGTTTAGAAAAGACTATTGGAAAAAAGCAAGGCACTAATTTAGGGGTCACTCCAGGGTTCGCTCTCCGATTCGCTTGCTTTCCGCAGGGGACAAGTCCAGTCATCTTTAGGCTAGCCTCAGGCTGTGCGCAGCGCGCAGTTGGCAGGTAGACCACGACGACCTGGACATCAACCTGCGATTTGATAATGTCGATTCATCGATTGGGTGTTCCCCTCGACACAGAGTGAACCTCGCATGTACTTCGATGTATACGGCGAAATTATGACACCTTCCTGCCCAGTTCAAGGCCTCTACGCATATTGATTTGAGGCGACGCGGATCCGGAAATAACTCGCGAAATCGCAGTGCCGGGAAGTTCTGGATGCTGGCTAGAGTCTACCACCGAAAGTATCCGGCAAACTCTAGCGGTCGATAACTATGGAAGCCTCGACCTCATGCTCGTGCACAAGATGTCCTTGTCAAGACGTTCCGAGTGAATGTGGGACTGTCAATGCAAGGCATCTAGGTTGACATGGCATATGCAGCTTATCACGGGGCAGAGAATGCCGAGGATTGTGTTCTTTCCTAAGTCACGTTGCGCTGCCATTATAAGAAGGACGTTGCAAATACTGGTGGGTCAAAAGCCAGGCAGGCAAGCACAACACGATGCAAGCTCCATAGAAGGCACGAAGAAGACTGCCACATGTGGGGCGTATGGGTGCAATGCCATCATTGTAAGACCGAGACGCCTCCGACCGCCGATCCAGACTTGACTCGTTGTTGAGTGTTCCTTCCTAATGCCATTCAAACATCCCTGTATACAAACTATGTGCTTCCGACCTATCCACGACATCGGCAAGCTGCATGGCCAGATCGTATGCCTTACATCTGTCCCAGCTCAGGTGCTACTGCGAACTTGGCGTCAGTCTTGCTCTGGACATCCTCCAGCGTCACACCTTCCGCTAACTCGGTCAGAGTGAGTCCTCCCTTCTTCCTGTCGACTTGGAAAACGCAGAGGTCTGTGATAATAGTGCTCACAACGCTCTTGCCAGTCAGTGGCAGAGCACAGTCTTGGACGATCTTGCTGCGGCCATTCTTGTCCACGTGATCCGTAGCAACGACGATCTTGGTCTGGTCAGGGTTGGACACCAAATCCATGGCGCCTCCCATACCCTTGAACACTTTGCCAGGAATCATGTAGTTGGCGAGGTCACCCTCAGCGCTAACTTGCAGGGCACCGAGAATCGAGACATCCACATGTCCTCCTCGGATCATAGCAAAAGAGTCGGACGAGTCAAAGGTCGACGCACCAGGCAGAAGCGTCACAGTCTCCTTGCCAGCGTTGATGAGGTCTGGGTCAATCTGATCTTCACTTTCCGGGTAGGGACCCATACCGAGGATACCGTTCTCACTTTGCAACCAGACCGTGACACCAGGCTCCACGAAGGAAGCCGCAAGCGTGGGAATGCCGACACCGAGGTTGACATAGTAGCCATCCTTGAGCTCCTTTGCGGCTCGTCTTGCAATCCTGTTCCTTCGCGCTTGTCCTGGGTTGTTCTCCGCGGTGTCGCCCTTGGAAGCCAGCTTCTTAACCTCGACCGCCTTCTCAGCAGTAGCTTGAACGATGCGGTCAATGTAAATGCCGGGCAGGTCGACCTGATCTGGGTCCAAGGCCCCGATCTCTACAATCTCATCTGCTTCCACAATAGAGATCTTTGCTGCCTTTGCCATGATCATCGCATAAGTCTTGACCGTGTAGTTGAATTGACAGTTGCCAGCCTTGTCGACTTTGTTAGCCCGAAGAATAGCAACGTCACCCGTGATAGCGGTTTCCATGACAAATTCCTTGTTGTTGAAGATTCGAGTTTCCCTAGGCTTTCCAGCCTCAAGGATCTCGGGTTTACCGCTGCCGTCCTCAGAAGGTTGCTGGCGAATGGGGATTTGACCAGTTTGAATGTACGTTTTGACACCAGTTGAGGTAAAAAACGCCGGGATACCAGCACCGCCTGCTCGTATCCTCTCGGCGATTGTTCCTTGCGGGCTGAGCTCGATAGCAATCTTGCCCGTAAGGTACTGCTTCTCGAGCTCCTTGTTGCCACCCAGATATGAGCAAATCATGCGTCCAAGTTGGCCTCTCTGAACCAAGTGAGCTAGGCCGCCGTTGCCGAGTCCAGCGTTGTTCGACACTGCTGTCAGGTCTTTAGCTCCCTGCCTCCCGATTGCCTCAATGAGTGTTTGGGCAACACCACAAAGGCCGAATCCGGCGGAAAGGATCGTAGACCCATCTTGGAGATCCTTCACTGCATCATCAGCGTCCTTGCAGAGTTTCGACTTTGGCCTGTTCGGTTTGGGATGTGAGTCTTCAGGCCTTTGTGCTTGTCGTTTACGCGATATGGACGTCGAAAAGGCCTTTACGTCACAGCTACCTAGAGCTCTGACCGAGGCGTGTAGTGTTGAACATCGAGGTCGCGACGATATCACAAACGCTCCACAAGCAGCGCTTTCGAGGAACGACGCCATCTGTAACCTGTGGTTGTCAGATGATCACCAAGAAGCAACAGGACCTCTCATGTTATGAGAACGATTGTTCACTTTTGACAACAAACTTGACCCGCCCTTTACTAGAGCTCGGCTACATGGTGGATCTAGCCGACTCGGTCGTTTTTGAAACACCGAGATCGCCGGCCCCGCACGGAGCTTTAGACTCTGCCTTCCGGCCTTCTGCCCCTACCACTGGCATCACAGTCAAGAATTGTAAGCTGGTGAAAGATGTTTAGCCGACGAGGATACGCCAAGATTTTAGGCTCAGACCTTCACCAAATTGAAGATTCAGGCCGCGGTAGTACTCATGCTTGACAACTAAAGTGTTGCATCTAACGCACAATCTGGCAGTGGTGGAGGTCACTTTAAACCCCCATGGGGAGACCTGGCAATACGGACTACGCATTATCTGACACCGTGTCTACTACAATCGCAGGCATTCGTAAAAAAAGCCTCATAACGCAATCACCGTGTACTATGTGAGGCTGGGCCATTCCAGCCAGTCCATGAATAGCCCATCCTCAGGTTGCAAGCCTGCATGAAATGTATCGATATCATCCTTCGCGTTCTGTATGGCCTCGAGAAGTTGGTCGTCCGTCATGCTGTCAAAGCCAGGAAATGTCTGCTCAGCTTCGCCCCAATTTGATTGTAGAGTATACGGCGCAGCAGCTATACCATTGCTTGGACGTCTAGACTCGGCATCGGGAAGGTTCATGTTCTCCCGTTCTGCGGCTGTGTTCGTTTCAATTGAAGCTGTGTGCTGCCTCATGATGCGCTTGATGTGCTTGCCGAAGAGCGCTGATGCACCTTTGCGATGTGGTGGCGACGAACCAATACGTTCCAGCACATTGGCGGCTTCTTGGATAGATTTCTTTGCGTTCGCGGCGAGATAGATCTTGTCGCCTCGCCTGGTTGTGCTGAGGCCTAGCACAAAGCATGCCGCGAAAGAGACCATGATAACCGAATTGTTGGGCATTGATCTGAGCCTGGATTCCTTTTGGACCGCGACCCTAATCACGTTCAGTGCTGCGGTCAATCCTGCTGCACGGAAGAATTGTTTCATCTCCGTCGAAGCTGTAGGGTGGTTAATGACGTTGCAGTATGCCGATAGCTTGCCATGGGATACCAAAATTTCAACGTAGGGTGGTATACTGCCGTCGCTCCGTCTGATCTGGAACGACCATGTGTTGTACCAATTGGTAAAGAATCCTTCCACCTTTTCTCGCATGTGCTTGACAACGTTCGTGCCATGACTTGTGCTGGATCGATTGTTGTCGCACGTCATTCTGATGCTAGAAATGAGGCCACCAAAGTCTCTTCGGAGGACACAAGACGCGATCAAGCTGCCATCCTCCCTGTCAGCGATCTCAGATATATGCCAAGCATCGCACGTATCGAGGAGAGGGCAAGTTGGAACAGTCCATGGCCTGCCTCTTGCAAGACAGACGCCTCTATCGAGGGTGAACAGAGCCAACCATGTCCGCTCACGAGCACGCAGAAGCCTGCCACCTAGGGTAGATGTCGGGTCAATATCGAGGTGGCCGTCTAGGTTAAGCGCACGTTGCGCTTCGATGCAATCAGATTGCGCCACTCTTTCCATTACACCTGGGGCCCGCATTGTTGAGGACGGTATGACGATCTTGTAAAGTGAAAGGTCAATAGCAATTGTCATGGCAGTCGACAGGTAAAAGCATGTTTGGTCGTCCATGGCCCAGTTCTTGCCTGGCTGCATCCAGGGCACATTTACCATGAACGCAAGGACTATTTCGAGTGAGCGGTACCCACCAGCAGTAATGCGCTGCACCAAGAGCTTGATGTGGTTATTCAGGCGCGTTGAGAGGGCAGCGGTTTCTGGAAGGAACAATGCGGCTGCAGCGAGGATGGAAGTGAATAGGAACGATGAGCGTGACCGTACGAAGCTTGCCGTATGGATAGCTTGATCGAGGCCCCATCTCGTATGGGACAAGCTTTCATGGAAGCTGGGTTTTGGTTAGCTCCTACTCGGCCCTTTTTCAGTGCGTTCTTACTATGTAAACAGTGTCTGAGATTGCCCTGCAGTGATAAACCCAAGTTTGATAGGATCCAAGTCCGGATGAACATCAAGCCTTGACGTGATTGGAGTGAAAAACTCTTGCGTTCCATCATCGTCGATTGTGGTAGTCGTTCTACTATCTGGTGATACTTTACCGTTGATCGATGGCGTTGCCGCTGTCACCGATGGTTCAGGGATGGCAGACGCGATAGCAAGGAGCTGTAAAGGATTGTCGGCGTTGTTCACCGTCAAGTCCCTACTGTTCTCGTGATGTTCAGCAAAGGACGGACGTCTGAAAGTCGAAGTTGACAAAGTCCTTGTGTGCCCGGTGTTTTCCAAGGGAGGCTCGAAGGTGAAGGAATCAGCGGTCGTGGCACGCTCCTCAAAGCTCGATGGCTGCCTATGAAGAGCGCTCGCGGTGGGGTTGTAGAGTTTTTAGTATCATCGAGCAGACGCTTGAGAGCCGAAGCGTGTTCGTCTTGCATGCCTGAGCCACTGGTGCGCGCCTTCTTGACGGCCTCTTCGATTTGGTAGATTGCTTTCTCTAGACCGGAGCGCTTGTTCTTGACGCCTTTGTAGCGGCCAACGTGGTATTGGGGTATAACACATTCAACACCAGCGTTTGTGCATTTCCTGCATCCAACAGCGTCTGGAGCCCGTAGACACTTGACTTTGCTTCGTCTACACTCTAAGCACGCTGCTTGCTTGGATGCGGAATCATCGCTTCCGTTCGTGGCTATTGTGCTCTCTGTGGCTTCATTGTCAACCATGGTGTCCTCCTAGGTGGAGACATCTCAGGTGCAGCAAGCATCAGCTAGACCATGGGTTTCCGCTGACGGGTTGAGCCGCGACTCCCAAAATGCAAGGATGGCGGGAGGGCAGGCGTGAGATCATGGTTGACCGGTCGGACTCAGCTAGAACGGAGACGGGGAAGATTCGGGCCTCAGCAGCTACAGATTGTCACGTGGGAAGGCGGGGTCCATCAACGCGCTACTACGGGTACGCGTCGCGTAACTTATCCATCGATAGGACAAACCTTCTTGGTATACTAGACTCACCCTATCATCAATTGATGTGTGCTAGTCATTCTTGTCCAAGCAGTGCGACATGTCACGAAACGTGGAGATGCGGCGCTCTATGCTTGCCGAGTTGCTGGAAGGCCAGCCTGCAACCAAGAAACAGAAGACCTGCCCCTCAGCACCTGTCAGCACTCTCATGCTTGACGGTCAGCGGGCTCTTGACGAAAGGCGCTACAAAGATGCGGTGCAACACTTCACGCAAGCCATTGCCAACCTGCACGATCGGAAAGCAGATCTGCTTCACGTGTACGATCTTCGGAGTAGTGCCTACATCAAGCTCAAGCAGAACGAGGACGCCCTGAAGGACGCCAAGCAGATGATTCGCCTTGACAGAGCTGATACGAGAGGCTACCTGAAATGCGCACAGATTGAGCAGCTGGAGCGTAACTTCGCAGGCGCCGTCAAGATCTGTGAATATGGGCTCAAGACCGTGCCTTACTCAGATAAAGGGCACTCTAGGCTCGAAGCATGTCTCATTCGTGTTAAGGAGTTAACTAAGAAAAGCGTCGTCCTTGAAAAGGGTACGGACCCTATGGAGGTACTCCCCACCGAATTGCTCGATATAGTCATGGCGTCCTTTGACTACCGACAAGCGATCGCCCTCATGCGCGTCAGCAAGGTCTGGCGCTCGAGGCTGAGGCTGTTAGACGTTGTGTCGCAAACCATCGACACGCGGCAATGCAAAAGAACCGTCACATACGAGCAACTCAAAACAGCCTTCGCGAGACTGGGCAAGACGCCCAAGTCAATAGCACTCGCGAAGTTGAACGAACATGCCGCCCGATTTGCCAGCGCTGAAATGAGTCGTTGGGTGAAATGGGAAACACTAGAGACTCTAGTGATTGATGAGGGCAAGATTGACGTCAACAAGTTCCGTCTCGAGAAGTTCTCAAACCTCAAAAATCTTGCCATGTCCTCGGGCGTGGATATCCATGCCACCGCCCAGGAATTACTTGCAAAATGTTCTGTTCTAGAGCGGGCTGACCTTTACTGCGGCTTGGCTCCTCGTTATGACACTTACCTCCCTCGCTGGACCACCAGTCATAACATTCGCGATCTTCGCATACACCCTAGCAAGCAGCTATATCTGCCTATAACGGTGCGTTCTCTACGAAAGAAAAAAAGAGGATTTCCACGCGCAGAATAAAAGACACCACTGACCCGCGCACTAGTTCCCCCACGACTTCCCCTTTCCCGACATCCAGAGACTAGCACTCGGCAACGTCAGGGTGTTGACAGGCCTCCACCTCTCAAACTGCCTGAAGCTGCAAGAGCTCAGCCTTCGAAACGTCGACATCAAAGAGGACCACAACCTCCGAACGCCGCCAAACCTGTCGAGCTTCGTGCTCGAAGGACCCTTCGCCAACATCTTCCCGCAACCCGAAGAAGTCAAAATGCCCGCCGCAAACATGCACACCATCAGCGTGAAGGGCCCCGAGAGCATCCGCTTCCTCGCGTACGCCATCCGCCAGGGGCTAACAAAGACCACGCTCCGCACCTTCAGCATGTCCGACTTCGTGACGTACAGCAACGTCGCGGGTCGCCACATCGGGAGCGACCTGCACCTGCTCCGGTCGATCCCGGGCACCGAAGCGCTCGAAAACGTGGCAGCGCTCGCCCTGAAAGACGCCAACATCACAGACAACGACCTGACCGTCATCCACTCGCTGTTCCCCACGTTCCAGCACCTCGATCTCGAAGCGCCCGAGATCACAGAGGTCTTCGTCGCCGACCTGCTCCGCCTGCCGCGTGTCGCGGTGCAAACCATCACGCTCAGGAACTGCGCCAAAGTCTCGCCGGACATCGTGCGATGGAGCAAGCTGCGCAACGTCGACGTGAAGCTCGTCAGGCAGCCAAGGCCGGACGAGACCCTCGGCGGTCGCCGCGTCCGCCACTACTGATTGGCTGGCCAGAGCCTCTCAGCGGCCCCTACCCACTATCACGGACGGACGCGCAGCATGCACAACATAGATCCAGCCATCAGCAGGACGCTGGCCGTCGCCTCGTGGCATTTTCCCCGTCGCGTCCAATCCAATCTAATCCCCTCTTGTGTCTGACTGGATCTACCCGTGCATCGACAGCGCCGTCCCTCATCTTAGCCTGACTCCCCCGCCTCGCCAAGCAGAATGTATATACAGCAACATAACTCCTCGTAATGCTGTACACAGCAGTAGCAGAGGAACAAGACAATTGTTGCCACAGACCTGTGGTATACTGGTTTTCTGTCAGGTAGGACCAGACCAGACCACACCAAGCTACCCACCACCGCAATCGGGGAGGAACCTCTCCATACACAGGCGAGCAAAACCTTACATGCCAACGCCATCTACGTATCTCTCTATCTGCAATGCTCGCTCGCGCAGTGAATGCCACGAATTCGAAGGTCCTCTGTACTGTAGTTTTGCGAGTGCTTCGATTAGTGACTAACTAACCGGCTATTTGACAGACTAATTGAGTGAATGAAACGACCTAGATACTCCACTCTGCTCAGCTCTACTGGCTTAAGCCACGATGCTGTAATGCTGCTTCTGTACACGCGCGTGGCGCCCGCTGACACCGACACCCACACGAGGCTTTCAAGCCTCAAACACACCTAGTTGCTTTCCGGATGACATCGGGCGTTGTGTTCCCCTTCTTGCTTGCTCTGCGTGCTTCTCCCTTCATGCTTGGGTCGTTGGGATACCATCGAAAGTCATCAGACCGCGAGCAATATCGGCGGGGTTCACGGTTATGGAAACGGTTATGGAATTGTGCTTCTTGTGGTCGGCCGGTTGACTGGGTCGGGGAGGTTTTTGGTGGTGTGTTTTGATGTTGAGCACGAATGGTCGTTCAATATATTCGACAACCACCAAAATTGCGGGCGCACGACTTGTGGTAGGATCTATGTTCCGTGACCTTCTTTCGGGTCGGTCGCATTGTGGACAGGCCTACTCTATTCGAACCTTGGCTGGTGACAACATGGATATGCGGCAATACTGCATGGTGCCACCACCACCACTACGTCTTGTGCATCTGTGCACGTTCTGAGCCGCGACATCTCTAGGCTCTTTCCATGCATGCTATCTACTGAACAGCACCACTCAAGGTCTCATCTCACGCGTCTTCTTTGCCAACGAGCGCAGGGCTCTCAGTGTCTTTGGTCTTAGACTATCCGTCGGCATCAGTACCAACGCCATTGACAAACCTCGCTATAGTATCCCTCATCTTGGGCACTAGCTCGGGTATCCTGAACGGTTTGCTCACGACATCATCTATCCCGGCTTCGAGGGTATTCCTGATTTGTTCTTCTCTGGCGTTGGCTGTGACTGCAATGACGGGCACATGCCGGACGAGCTCCCCAGATTCCTGCATGGCACGAAGTGTTCGCGCGCAAGTCATGCCGTCCATGACTGGCATCTCGAGGTCCATCAACACAACATCAATTTCGGTTTGCTTGCCGGTCGATTCCGGGTCTAGGTTCTTATAGAATGAAGACTTCTTGATGTGGTCGATTGCTTCGCCACCATGGTTCGCAACACTGACTATGCAGCCAAGCTTTCGAAGTTGGGCGGCGAGAACCTTCTGGTTGATCAAGTTGTCTTCAACTATCAGTACACGTAACCCAGATGCGTCAGTTCGTGAACTCTTGAGCTGTTCGTTCGTGCTCCGGGGAGACATAATCGTTCTCTGTTCTGCGCCTGCGACCTGTGTCTGAATTTCAGACAATTTAGACTTCTGCCTGCTAGTTGAGTTCTTTCGATCAATAATGTTGTGGTGATGCGTGACATCATCTTCGCTTCCCACGACAGGAGCTTGTGACCTGCGACCCTTCACATAGAAGGCGAACGTGCTGCCTTTGCCAGCTTCGGACGCGACGCCGATCTCACCACCTTGCAGTTCCACAAGCTCGCGCGAGATGAAGAGACCAAGACCAGAACCACCATAGGTGACGTGTGTTCGAGGATTGGCTTGGGAGAAGCGCTGGAAGAGTTGTTTCTTCTCTAGATCATCAAGTCCACGGCCCGTATCGGAGACAGCAAAGTGGATATAGAGTGGCTCACCGAGCCCCCATTCCGGCGCTGCTGTGACATCTTTGTCCTTTGGTGCTTGTGAAGGTATGTACGTGAGGTTGTAGTTCGACTCTTGCGATGGCTTTTCTCTTGATGCCGCGACGTGCATCTTGACAATTCGTTTCTCTTGCGTCGTAGTGAATTTGATCGCGTTGGTCATAAGGTTTATCAGAACCTGCGACAGTCGTGTTGGGTCGAGCCGCACGTAGTCAACATTCAGATTCCTGTAGGATTTGTCAACTTGAACATTGAGCTGGATATCGACGGTCTGAGATTCTCCTTCGAACATCTTCACGGTGCGTCGGGCAATCACTTCCGGCTGTGTATCGACGGGCGTGACCAGCAGCATTGCCGAGTCCAATTTAGACAACGTAAGTACATCGTCCACTATTCTCTTTTGATGTTGGGCACACAGAGTGATCGTCTGCGCTGATTCGATGATCAAGTCGATGTTGTCGATTTGGTCCTTGTTCAAGCCATCCTCAGCCCGCAGCTCTGTCAATGAACTCGTAATTGCATCTGCGCTCTGCAGAATGGCGGACAATGGGTTCCTCATCTCATGCGAGGTGGTATCAATATATCTTTCCTGTTGTTGCTTCATCTCGACAGCCTCTTCCATACGCTTCCTCTGCAAAGCCTCTGCGAACTTCTGCGTGCTAATCTCTGTGACGGAACCAAATATCCGAGTAATATTGCCATCTTCGTCCTTCTCGGGAGAAGCACTTGCCAACACCCACGTGTCGCTGGCATTGCCAAACTTGTCCCTCCAAGGGGTCTTGAATCTGAACTCCATCGACACGGGGCAACCTTTCTTGAGCATAGTAGACCAGCATTCCCAAGCGCTCGGTTGATCGGCTTCCTTGACGTACTTGATCCAGTCGTTACCGATTGGTCGATCTCGAGGGAACGAGGAAATGCTATGCCAGGCGTCGTTGGCAAAAGTTAGGCTTCCGGTAGCATCACCAATGTACATCCCCACCGGGGCAAGCTCTGCCATGCGTGTGAATTTGTTCTCGCTTTCGACCGCCTCTTGGGTTCGCACAGCAAGTTGGTTTGTCAGGTCAATCCGATCTTGCGCGGCGATCTGAGCTGCTCTTTCTCCTTTCTTGATTTCTTCTTCAAATAGCACGACTGATGCTATCGATGTTGCCAGCTGCCTGCTCAGAAGCTGCACGAAGAGATCATAGTCTTCGTCGTAAGGTCTTCTTGGGTTCGTGCCCATTACCATAAAGCCTAGTGTTGATTCGCCAGTTGTGGGCCGAATAGGAGCGACGACCACAATCCTCGATGGATCACCAAAGCCTCTCCACTCAACCCCTTCCAACAGAGACTCGTCCAGTGTGCCAGCTTCGGCCGAGAGGACAATAGGTTTCTCGGAATTGATGGCTTGTCTGAAGGTCTCACCGAAGCCTCTGTGCCCATCATACTTCAGGTCGATGGTCTCGGGCGCGCACGGATGGCCAGCCTCTACTCCCAACGCCCCCTCGAGGTGGCATTGTTTGAGCGCAGCGTTGGTGCTTGAAGTGGAAGAAGCGACGTCGCTGTCCTCGACATCATTCAAGGAGTAAACAATGACGAGCGGGGCGTCATACTCGTTGTACTGAAAGCCTTCTATCAGCAAAGACCAAAACTGGGAGACAGCTCGAGCTGCGCTGGTGCATTCTCCAATCTCTCGCAAGGTCAACATGCGGCGCTCGGCGATCTTGCGACGGGTCTTTTCAAAGCAGGGATTGTAAAGACCAACCACGGAGCCGTCATCTCCAATCAGAGGGATGATGGACCAGGAGAAGTAAGTCTCTTCCAGAAAGCCATTTCTGAGGATGAAGAGACAATCGTCATCTTTCATGGTGGCTTGGGCGTTGTTCATGGCGACGTCGAAGACATCGGCAATGGCATGCCAGATTTCCGCCCAGGTATCCTGGTAGCGGCTGCCCATGAGACCAGGATGCTTGTTACCAGCCAGCATAATGTAGGGCTCATTGTAGATGGCGACATGGTCCGAACCCCAGTACATAGCAGCAGGGTGGGGACTAGCCATGATCAGGTTGCACATGCCTCTCAAGTCAGCAGGCCACTCTTCGATGGGGCCCAAGCTGGTGTTGGACCAGTCGAAGCCTCTGGCGAAGCGGATGTGGTCCGGTAATGAGGGCGTCATGGGCAATCGGGTCCAGTCGAAGAAGCCCTTGTCGGTCAGATAATCCATACTTCCGGCATGCAGATTTTCCGGGTTGCTCCTGATGGGGAAGAAGTCTGGGTTTGGTTCATCTCTTGGGCCAGGGGAGACGGAGGCGGTCAGTAGATCACGCATACCGGTGTCGCCGTGGCTGGCCGGGCGGACGGTGGAGGCAGCCTCGATGGTACTGTCTTGCTCGTAGCCATCCGAGGTCGAGGTGACCAGGTCTTCCAAGATCATGGGGGTCTGCATGCTCTTGCGCCTGCGAGGGGCCATATCGAAATAGCCTGCGCCGTCTGGACTGTACTTGTGCACGGCCTGCTGAGAGGCGGAAGAGGCTAGATGCTGGTATTTCTGTAAGCCTGGTCTGCCGTTCTGCGCGAGATCGGCCGTTGGCGCGACGACACCAATCTGGCCCGTCACCACGCGCAATCTCTTTCTCAAGGTGTTCGTCTTCCAGATGACATTGGCATAGAGGAAGGAGTTGCGGCAAGCGGTGACGTCGTGGTCGCTCAGTAGCCACGTCTTGAAGTCGGCGAAAGGCACGCCGGCGTCGAGCAGCAAGGCGGCGTCTTCGAGCCTGCCGTGTACGCTGTCGAAGAGGTCAGGGCGCTGGCGCAGAGCAGCATTGGTGAAGACGATGAACGGGGCATGGCTGGCAGGGGCGTCCATGTCCAGGACAAATATAGGTCTTTCATCTTGCTGGAAGAACTCTTCCACGCCGACCGAGTCCAAGACCTGGGTGGCTGTGCTGTCCCTCCTTGTGTAAGTCCTGTGTGCAGAGAGGGGATCGGGTGTGTGGGTGTAGTGGCCAAAGGGGACAGGCGAGGATCGAGAGGGCGCCGGGCTGCCTGGCATGCCGCGAGTCAGCTTGGTGGTTCGATTTCCCCCACTCTCCTCGGCTCGGTTGAGCATGGTCTCGACGGCGCCCGCGAAGGAGACGGAGGGCGAGGTGGAGCGGACGGGAGATGAAGCCGCAGGACTCTGAGTTATAGTCACTCGACGTCCTGGCAACCACTCTTCATGACCCGTGCCTCGGCCTAGACCTGTCGCTATCCTCGTCGGGGTCGCAGGGCGCGTCCTCTGCTTCTTCGAGACGTGGGCGTGGTGCTCGGCGTGGGAATCGGTGATGCTGTCGGGGGTGGTACGTTTAAGACTCACTGGATTGGGCGAGACCAACCTCGAGCCTTCAGCGACTTCTGCTGGGATGTGCTGGACGCCGTCGCTGCTCCTCTGACCAGATACAGGGCTGCCACGAAAGGCGATGTGGCTGTTCAAGATTTGGCGAACTGAGTCGTGCCTGTCGTGGCCAGTCATACTACGCGAGTGCGAATCGCATCGCGAGGCATGCCAACTCGGACGCTGCGCTGCATTTGTCGAGCAATGCGGTCGGTGGTCGTCGTCGTCGTGCTGGTCAGGTTATCAGGTGCACGGGACGAGAGTACAAGCTGCGTTGGGAGGCAGAGAGCATGGCACACACTTTGAGTTTATTGTTAGTGCCTGCTCTCGGAGATAGTGGTGCGTGTACCCAGCAGACTCTAAACCGGTGCCAGTGGTGTACACCGACAACCAACCACAAACTTGAGGCTGAAAGCACAAAGTCATGGCAACGTGGATGCTACAGCTCGAACTAATCCTGGCAGTCACGACTCACTACTCGACCACGACGACTTGCTACATGGGCATGCTCGTGTGGCCGTCCACCTGCGAACAAGACGTGCCCTCGCTGCGATACCGGTACATGGCAGATGTTGCGAAACATGCTGATCAGCACAAAATCCGTCTTCTACCGGGTTCTCGACCGACCTGGATCTCCAAGAAATGCTGCCGTCCACGCGTGCTTTCCCCAACCGAGCTCTAGCCGGTTGCGTGCACCGAGTAATCAGCACGCCATTGAAAAATATTGACGAATGGCATTCACTTCTACTGCACATCCACGGCCTAGTCTTGCTCAGGCAGCTCACTTCTGCCGTTAGCGTCAACTTAATCGCCATCGCTTGCCTGCCAATGACTCGTAGTGCCACTGCACGGCGACATTCAACCGTCCAATCCAAACATTCATCGACGAGGCTCCAAGCGCCCCTAGTACTAATCGGGATGAGCATCTTGAGCCTCAATCACGGACCAGGCCGTCACGGTTCAAAAGAAAGGACGTGGAGGAACGACTGCTCAAGGCGGTCCGTGGCAGATGCATGGATTGAGCACCCAGGTAGAGCTAGGTATCCATGGGACCAATTTCGACACCTCAGACTAAGACGTGATTAGAACAAAATAAATGACATCGAACAACAACCTAGTGCCTTGGTCCTACGCCAAACGAGTTCAGTCGTCTAAGAAACAGTCAACTGCAGATGCTGTGTCACACTCGCATACTCAATTAGTCCATTGCTTCAACAAGGGGGCAGAATCGATGTCGCGTCGCTAGAAACCGGTCATCAAGTCCTAAGCGCAGTCAGACGTCCTATGTCTTGTCGGGAGTCGCGCTCACAGAGCTTTCGTGCGGCTGAAAAGACTGCTGTACACCGCGTCAACGACTGGCTGTGCACTGATTTGCCTACCGCCAAAGAATCGCCCGTTGAGCCCGCGGATGGCGTTTTCCCCGCCCGACACCTTGTCGAACTTCAGATAGATGTCGCCCTGCGTGTTGGGGTCAAGCGAGATGTGCACCACATGCCCGTACTTGTCCTCGCATTCTTGTCGAACGTCGTCCTCAAGCTCCTTCACCCACGCGTCTCCTTCTTCCTCCCCAGGATCGAACATGTTCCTCAGCAGGACGCATCGGCTCGCCTGACTGACGTTGACGGGCATCGACTTGGTTTCCTTTTTGGGCGCCGCAGCTTGTCGATCGGGCTCGGCATCTTCGACCCGAGCCAGTTTGCGCATCAATGAGTCTCGACTGTAGTTGCTGAAGTTGACGCCTGCCACATCGGTGTCGTCCAGGGCACTGGCACCGCCAGCGCCCTTTTGGTCATCTCGCCCCCCTGCCCGGTCGAAGGTGCCGCCGGAGCCGCCGGCATGGGCACCCTTGCCGCCTGACCCGGAAAAGGACGAGCCCTGGAAGTTGGATCGATCTTGACCTTGAAATCGCTGCAGCAGATTAGCTGTAGATTCGGGGGTGAACTTATCGTTGCCCAGCCCGACACGAATGGGACGGCCGGCAAGCTCGAAGCCGTTCATCTTCTCCAGAGCTTCTCGAGCCTGGTCGGGATCGCGAAACTGCACAAAGCCATAGCCTCGGCTGCGACCTTGCTCTTCTTTCTGCAGCTGGACGAACTCGAGCTCGCCGAAAGGTTCAAAGACATTCTGTAGATCTTGTTCAGTAATGCTAAAGTGGATGTTGCCTACGTAGAGACGGTGGAAGGGGATCGAGTTCTGGTTGCCGTTGGTGGCCGTGGCGGTTCGGGCTTGCCGGTTCTTTTCTGCTTCAGTGAGCTGGGCGATGATGGGGATGCTGAGCAGTCTCTGTCCCGTCAGCTGGATGGCGAGTGGCACGGAACTTTCGTCTTTGAACTCAACATATCCAACCCTGAGAAGTGGTCAGCCTGGGAATGCATGGGGGTGAGCGATGCTGGGAACTTACCCTTTGGAGCGACCACTGACTCGGTCTTTGACGATCTGGGCCTCTTTCACGGGGCCGACCTTCTCGAAGAATTGAATCAGCTCTTTGGTGCGCAGCCGAGCAGCCAACTGCTGGACGAAAACGGTTCTTCTGTCACGCTCGTCTTCGGTCAGCTGCGGTTCAGGAGTCTTGGATGGCTTTCTCTCTCTGCTCTTGGATCTCTTCCGCTCCCGCTCACGGTCTCGCGGCTCGTCGTCGCGGTCTCGCTTGGGTCGGCCGCCGTCTCGTGGTCTGTAGTATCGGTCGTCTGTAGGAGAACGTGAGCGCCTGCTGCCACGGTAGTAGTCGCCAGACTGGCGGTCATCGCGATCTCGACGCGATCTCCGGTCATCGTCACGAGAACGGCTGCCACGGCGGCTTCGCAGGCTTCCGTTGGCGCTACCACGGTCGCTTCTAGGGCTTTTCACGTCATCGTCGCGCTCTCTGCGCTGGTCTCGACTCCGGTCGCGACGCTTCCTGTCTCGGTCTCGCGAGCTGTCACGGTATTTGTCACGGTCTCTACGTTCGGATCGGTCTTGCTGGTGGCGGTCCTCGTCTTCGTGTTTGGCACCATTGGTGGTAGCAGCGGTCGAGTCGAGAAGAGCCTCGACGTCAAGACCTGACATTGTGAATGCTTGACGGGGATGGCAGAAGGAAAGAGTATTGGTAGACGCACAGTTGGCACAGTCGGCACAGTCTGGTATGGTGGTGATTGTTTTCTGGGAGGGTTGTCGGTAAAGCATGACTAACTTGACTTTTACTGCCAGCCGTGCCAGCCTTCAGCTGCGCCCTCCATTTTAGGACTAGCGTCGGACCAATTTCAGGCGGCCAAGTGCACTTTCCTCAGTCGCGGTCAGGAATTGACGCGTGCCTTCTGCGCCGTCTGCCATGCTCGTGGCGTTTGTCCCGAGGAAGGAGCACAATTTGGGGTGCAAGGCGAACACGAGACCAGGTGCTCATCCTCAGCGATAGTCGTGGTTGATGCATTTGACTGCTGGCATGCTATACGGCCTTTATGAGCCTGTTGGCTGCTCCCCCCAAATTCTGCTGTGCCCGACGTCCTCCTAGCGATTTGCCTTCCACTAATGTGAGAGCTGACTTCGTATCTTTCTCTACCTTTTTTGCGACACCCCCCCTCGCTGTGACCAAACCCTCGTCCGCGACTGTTTCACTGCCCGTTGTTCGTACAGCCCAGCTTCCGCCCTGCACAACTGTGGCGTCAATACCTGGCCGCATGCCTCTGTTTGGAGTGAACCTGCAGGTCTTAGGCAGCCTGTCACTTCACTTTCACTTGACATAGAACACAGCCGCCTTAAAAAGGCTGAACTAAAACGTTGACTGTTCAGCCTGCGAACCTTCACCATGGCTTCACCACCAACCATCCAGGAATTGCAGGAGGACATCGATCTGTACGAAAGTCTCTACAACAGTTGCTGCGACGCGCCAGGCATGGAAGAAGATAAGCACGAATACAAGAGGAAGCTGGCTGAGTTGCGAGCCCGCATCGACAGAATGGGTCAAGTCTGGTCGGGCCAGGATGCTCGACCAAACACACAGCAGACGGACGCATCTTCGAGACCTTCAACAGCCACCGACCTGGCTCACGGCAATGCTACCATCTCGGCCTCGACGCAATACCTGAGCCTTCCCAGTAGGAAGAGGGATAGAGGCGAGTTTGACGACGATCTCGACACTGAAAGCATGCACAAGGTCAAATCGAGAAGATCGACCCCTGCCGACTCCCCTGCCATCTCAACAGTTGATAGCGTCGGCTCGGATTACTTTGACAACCCCGAGTTGGGCAATCTGCTTGGAGACGGCTGGCAAGACGAGGTACGCACCAACAGAGAGTATCTCAAGCAGCAAGAAGCCAAAAGACGCCAACAGGAAGAAGATGAAAGAATGGCAAGACGCCTCCAAGAGGAGTTCAACAGTATCCAGCCATCCACCTCGCACTCACCCTTCACTCGTACCCCATCTACACAAGCCACCTTCAGACCCAATGGCTCCTTTGCGAAACCCACTCCATCTCAATCGGTCAAGCCAGAGCCCTTGAACCGTGTCGAGGCTGACCAACCAGAGTCCCCAGCCACAATCGGTAGCAGCGACGATGATCTCGCCTTTGTTAGTCCCTCTGAGTGGCATCAGCGTTTTCCGCCACCGACTTCTACTTCTTCTAGGACCCTGCCTCCGACTTTCGGTCAAAGCCAGTATGGTCTTCCAGGCTCCTACGATTCCACTCCTTCCGCCTACACCAGCTTGCCGGGCACTTCTGTATATGGGAGTATGCCACACCCTAATGGTGCTTCTCTCCTTGGTCGACTACCATCGCTTGGCTCATTGCCGGGTCTGCCCAGTTTCGGGTCCCAGGGAAGTCTAAGCAATCCCTTCGATGTTGACGTGTTGCGCAATATCCAGTCCACGCTCTTCGGAGGCATGGATGGATTGCCTACAACCCGACCATGGGAAACGGTGGATCCACAGGAGACTCAAGAAGAGATTCGCCAGTTACTTCACAATATCCGTCCCGACGAAGAAATCGACCCCTCGGAAGCCGGCGAAAATCAGCCTCAAGGCCTCAAAGCCAAACTTATGCCACATCAAGTCAAGGGTCTTGCCTGGATGAAAAAAATGGAGGATGGCTCTAACAAGGGTGGCATTCTGGCAGACGACATGGGTCTGGGTAAGACAATGCAATCTATAGCTTTGATGTTGTCACGCCCACCAACCGGCTCCTCCAAGAAGCCAACCCTCGTTGTCTGTCCCGTTGCGTTGATGGATCAATGGCGACGAGAGATTCTGAAAGTCGTTCGAGGCAATGCCGCACTTACCATCCTTCTTCTGCACGGCTCGAATGCACATCTACCCTGGGCTCATGTCAAGCACTATGACGTCGTCCTCACCAGCTATGGCACACTTTCCAGCGAGTTGAGGAAGAAGCTCAATTGGGAAGATAAACTCAAGCTCAACCCCGACGCGAAGAAGGCCAAGAAAGACGAATTTCCTGTCCTTGACGACAAGGCATTCTTTCACAGAGTTTTCCTTGACGAGGCACAGAACATCAAGAACAAAAGCACCAAAACTGCAATGGCCGCCTGCCGTGTCAACGCAGAATTCCGATGGTGCCTTTCCGGCACTCCCATGCAGAACAGTGTCGAAGAAATACACTCTTTGATCAAGTTTCTACGCATTCGGCCTTACAATGATTCGGAAAAATTCTCCAAAGACATTTCGAGGCCGCTCAAAGCTCGATACGAGACCGGCCAGAATCGTGCTATGGAGAAACTGCAAGCCTTGCTCAAGGCCATCCTGCTCAGAAGAACCAAGAAGTCGCAGATAGATGGCCAGCCTATCTTACAATTGCCAGAGAAGCACACCGTCGAGTCTCGAGCTATCTTCGATAAAGACCAACTGGAATTCTACAAGGCCTTGGAGACACAAACACAGATTCAATTCAACAAGTTTGTTAAGAACGGCACTGTCGGTCGGAACTACTCCAAGGCACTCGTCCTACTCTTGCGTCTACGGCAGTGCTGCTGCTCGCCTCAATTGATCACAAATTCTGCTGACTTCATAACCGAATCTGGCGTCGAAGGCATCGATCTTGTGGCTAACGCGAAGGAGCTCCCCCCGACTGCCGTAGCTCGCATCAAAGAGCAGGAAGACATGGAGTGTCCGATCTGTATAGACGCTGTCGAAAACCCCATCATCTTCAACCCTTGTGGGCATGCTCTGTGTCACGACTGTTTTAGTAGGATGGTTGACAATGTCAGAGACGAGAACACCGACAACGTAAAGTGTCCTCACTGCCGAGCCAGAATCGATACCAAGAAAATCACCGATTTTGCAAGCTTCAACGATGTCTATGGAAGTGGGTCACGCACTTCTGAGTTGGATGCTGAGGGTGAGCCCGATGAAAGCTCAGATGACGAACTAGACTCCTCCGATGATGAAGTTGAGAGCGACGGCTCCGACAACGGCGATGACCTCGAAGATTTCATCGTTAATGACGATGCTTCAATTGAGGCCAACAGCGAGTCAGACGATGAAGACGACCTAGACCGCATCAAGAAACCAAAGAAGATTGCTCAGTCTTCGAAGCTGAACTTGAAGTCCGCCAGCAAAATGAAAAACAAAGACAAGTCTAAGAAGAAATCGAAGGGCAAGAAAAAGAAAGAAGAGCACAAATCACTCGCCGATCTGCGTAAAGAAGGTCTCAAGTCTCGAGCTGCCAAGAAGAAATACCTCAGACAACTTGGGAAGATCTACGAGCCATGTGCCAAGATCGATAAGACCATGGAACTGCTCAATGAGATCCAAAACCAAGGCAATGGCGAGAAGGCGATAGTATTCTCTTCCTTCACATCCTTCCTCGACCTAGTAGAAGTCCCACTATCGAGCGACAACAATTTGTCGAACTACACCCGCTATGACGGCTCCATGACACCCAAGGACAGAAATGAAGCAGTGCTCCGCTTCACCGACGACCCTCACTGCCGTATCATGCTTGTGAGCCTTAAAGCCGGAAACGCTGGTCTCAATCTTACGATTGCGAACCACGTCATCATTCTTGACCCTTTCTGGAACCCATTTGTTGAGCATCAAGCTGCAGATAGATGCCACCGAATTGGACAGAGGAAAGAAGTCACTGTTCATCGAGTTTTGATTGGCGAAGAAGGGGTGGATCATGCGGCTGAGCCCAACAGAGTCTTCACTGTGGAAGATCGTATCTTGGCGTTGCAAGAGAAGAAGCGAAAGCTCGTTGAAAGTGCTCTCGATGAGAATGCCGCGAGCAGCGTGTCGAGACTGGGGGTCAGAGAGCTCGGATATCTGTTTGGTGTCGGCGAGATGCCTGGGCAGACTTCGTAGTGAGTGAACCGGATGTGTACGGCCGACTGAAGCAAATGCGACGTCGCACAGTAATGAACCAGAGAGCGGAGCTTCACTTGTACAACTATTGTGAATTACGACGATCACGAATACAAGGCTATGGATTAGGCAGACTCGGAATGCCCTAGCGGAGACATGTAGAAAGGACATTGTTTACTATGATAAACATTATGCTGCACGTTTAATGATGTACAGTATGTGAGATTTCTAATAGAACAAAAATGTGTTTGCTATCGCCCTGTATTTTCATGAGGTATTGAGAGTCGAGGGTAGCAGAGAGAAAGAACAATTGTTACCACTGGTTTGTGGCATCTAGGTTTTCTGCTAGAGAGTAGTTAGGACATTGGTAGACATTGTTTTCATAGTTTACTAGCTCACCGCTTCACAGGCACTATGTAGAGTCCGAGAACGTCATAGACTTTTCTAACGATCGCTCTCTTCCTTTTACACAACGGAACACATCCTCAATACTTGATAGCCATGGCTCTTCGAACGCGACTGCATCGTAATGACCCCATCCTCCACAGACTCGCCAAGCACTCAACTACAGAATGAACTTCACGCCAGCACTCGGGCTGTATTCGACGCCAGCGTCAGCCGCCCTATACTGAAACACCTTAATGCAGATAGCTCCTGGCTCCTTTCCCTGCCGTACCCTGAGCACATCCATCCGCCGCCCGGCAGACAGCGGTACAACATCGTGATCGACGCGTGGCTCCGCGGACCCCAAGTCGACCTGTTCAGCTGGTTCAGCGCCCAGGAGCACGCCAAGCCGTCCGCCATCCAGTCGTTCGCCGACCTCAACGACCTGCTATGTCGCGCGGAGACAGCGGTGGTGGCGGCGGGGCGCACGCAGCCGGACAGTAGTAGTCGGCAGGCGTCGCCGTCACCGTCGTACTTCATCGACGCCGTGTGCTGCTCGCACGAGTTCACGGACCACTGCCACGAAGCGACGCTGAGAGAACTACCGACGACCGTGCCCGTGTTCGCGCCCAAGAAAGCGGCAAGCCTGGTGCGGAGCTGGAACCACTTCGAGCACGTCGAGGACGTCCCCGTCTACAGATCGGCCTACGACTGGCGCGCCGTGGCCGAGCGCTCGCGGCTGCCGCGTTGGCTGGGCATCGGACGCGTCCACACGCGAGGCGACGCGCCGATCTACTTCCACTCCGCGCTGGTGATCACCTTCGCCCTCGCCGCGGCGGGCGGAGACAGGCGCGCAGAGGCGATCGTGTATACACCGCACGGCGTCGCCGCGGACTCGCTCTCGCTCCTCGTCGCGCAGCCTGGCAAGCACCCCGCCGAAATCCTCGCGCTTATCCACGGGCTCCACGATATCTCGCTGGCGGGGGCGCAGCTGAATCTCGGCATGCGGAATGCGGTCAGGGCCCGTGAGATCCTCGGCGCGCGCTACTGGGTGCCGACGCACGACGAGCAGAAGGTTGCGCGTGGTCTTGTGGCGTCGTTTCTGAAGCGCGTCGTGCATACGCTGCCGGTGGCGCCGGGGAGTCATCCGATCACCGGGAAGGATGAGGGAGAGTCTGATAGGCGGAAGTTTGGGCTGGTGGAGAAGTCGTTTGTTGAGGTTGAAAATGGCGAGAGCTTTGTATTGGCCTAGGCGGGTTTCAGCCATGGTAGGCTTGTGTTGGAATTGTGCGTACTACCCGCGTGTCGACGTGGAGGTTGTCCGCGTAGAGCGAAGCCGTAAACAGGACGCGAGGTGAGCATGCATTTGCACCTTTATGCTCGACGTCGTCTACATCAGCATTGGTCAACAAAGAACATGCAAGCAGTTAGGGATATAAAAGAGGCTGTTCTGCGATGGACAACCTATAGATAAGGAAGAACCTAGAGGACTATGGATAGCCTACCGTGCCAGTGTGCACACTCAATAGTGCCAGTACAGATTACAGCTCAACTGTAATGTTTCTCACCTATGCATGGAAAGGGACGCAAGCAATCGATTACGGATGCTGCATACTACTTATGTTCCATATCATGCCGAACCCGCGGCACAGATTTGCTTAAAGGCGTCAATGAAAGACGAAGAGTGTCACAATCCTAAAGGGAGACAAGAAGCAAGACATATGTGGGAGGAAACTAATGCCATTTTTATCTCGTACCCAATCTTGAATTCTGCTTGCTGTCAAAGGTACACTTCTTCTGCTCCGAATTTCTCCACCACTCATTCATGCGACACCCATTAAACCAGGAAGAAATGATCAAACCTTGTGCTCCGCGATGCCTTTTTGATATCTTGGCCAGTCACTTGTGTTTTGTTCTTGTAAGACGAAGCATAGATCAACATCACAATCCAGTTTGGCGTACTCCTGAACAGCTTTCGAGACCGCGACAAGGCCGTCTAGCTCTTTGAGCAAGGCTAGCTCACTGCGAGTCTTGGAATCTCCGGAACCTCTTGCAACCACGAGCTTCTGTTCGTGGATACCATAGTATCGCTTAGGGCCTGGAAACACCACCATCAAGATGAGAGATCCGTATGGAGCATATCAAAGCAGTGATGACATCGTCGTCGTCGACCGACAAACCAGCCCAATGGTGTGAAGGCCAGTTCGTCAGCCAACGATGTCGCTGGGGTCGTCGCCCCGACTCTGCACAAATGTTAGCTTTGCAACATCACAGTCGTGTTCGTTACCCACTTTCAACGAACCTGACAGCACCGCCATCCTCCACTCTTTTCCTCAACGGCGAAGGAGCTCACGGGAGAGAGAATCAGCTTGTCTCCCTCCGAGGACAAGGGGTATGTCTTTCTTGTCCGTCCAAGTCCTTCTCTTACGGCAGTGAGCTCCTTCGCTGTTATGCCATACCCCAGTCATGAGATCCTCCCATGACTTCAAGATCTCATGACTTCCTTAGAGGAGCCCATCTGGAAAGGGATTGTGGTTTCATCTTCCCGCACCAGGCCCAATCCTTAATTCTGGCCGTGCCGATGGGCTCCTCCTCGACCGGGGTAAGCAATCCATATGAAAGCGGAGACAACGGCGGCGTCTGGGATTGGATCTCCCATTTTGACCTGCGATAATGTTAGTCTGGCGAGCTGGTTCGGTCCCGTCGTTCGTACTTACCACTAATGCGATTTTTGTACTATCGTTTTCTCATATGGACGGGTTCTGCGAACCACCAACCACCACTCGTTCTTGGGAAGGGTGACTTGGGAGAGGCACCGTCCGGCCTCCGCCAGCCACCTGGTGGTTGGGGCTGGAATCTTCGCTGGTTCGTATCTTTGTGATGCCTGTGGTGAGAGGGAAGAGGCTGTCCCCAAGCCCTGTGCCTCCTCCACTCCCACCCGGCAATGTGGCTTGTTGATGGACAGGATTCGATAGAGGCCGCCACCGCATGCCAGATGTGAGGTGGGTGATTGAGAAAAGGTCCCTGCCAACCTCCGCCAACCACCCCCAGTAGGAGCAGTTTAATGCCATGCCCTGGGCCGACGGGTGTGTACTGATCTTGCTGTTTGTCCGGCTCACATATTCATGCCTTGATATCTTCTGATGGAATAGCGTAGGGACAGTCTTCGTTTCTCTTCGTGCCGTCGATCTTGTTGATTTCTAGGACCCGACCAACGACACGCTTCGCTTCTGGAAGCCCACCAATACTGGAAGCCGTGCCGGGACGGGACTTTGCTACCCGCAGGTCGTAGACGGATACGTATAGGCCTCTGGCCACGCACCTCAACAGGCTGGTAACGGTGGGCATCCGGAACAGAGCTTCCACTCACCAGCGAACTGTCATCCTAACACGGCCGATGATGGTTGTGGCAGATCGTTGCTTGCTGTAAGATCGACGGAGCTGGCATCAGTCTGACTGTTACCCGACATGTGATTGAGGGATATGCCGGTGTATGGAATCTGTATGATCAGCCTCCGGTGTGGTTGAGGGTACCGATCAGGGTTGAGGCGGTTCAAGATCATGACCTTGCCTATTTGACCAAGAGTATTTGTATTGGCAGGTGATTTACCTTTACGTGTTTCGACTTCCTGAGACAGAAGACTACACAAGGCGATGCCAACCCCGGATTGCAGTGTGATCATCACCTTTGAGACACATCCTCTCTGACTACGACTCCTCCATCAACGGGTTCCTCGCAGCAGTCAGATAGCATCGACATGTGCATGAAGTCCTGGTGTTTGTGCTTTTCTCTCCCGTTGATAGACGCTCAATCAGAGCTTGTATCTCAACCGGTTTCGGGCTCATGCTCCTTTGCTGGCAGAAGCGCTCACTGTGTGAGTTTTAAACATAGCTCTTAAGTCCTATTGTGCTGAAGAGAAAGATGGAGGGGATGGTGACGATGCCAGATCTGAACGAGTCAGCAATGTTCTGAGATGTGGTGTCCAGTGAAGATGTACTTACAGGAGACCGGAGTGATGACAGTGAGCTTGGTTCTGCTTCAAAGCTGAAGAGATGTCCTTTCAATGACTGGATGTTGGCCTCCCTTAAGCTCAGAGTGGCATTATGTTATTATGATAAATGTTCCTGGACTGAAAGACGGATTTTGGTCTCAATTCCTGGGGTTCGTGGAGGACAACGAACCGTTTTGTCATGGTTGACTGCCTGAGGGTATACTAGACTCTCTTGCCAGTCTCAGTGAGATGGGGAGAGGTCTCTCAGCTTGTGATTTCGATGGTTGTTGAAGATACTGGTCTAGAGGGGGCGAATGTGGGTTTGTGGGATGCCCAATCTTGCAAGCAGACACTGGCTTTCTGTTGCCTCGTCAGCATCAAGCTGCAGCTGATGAAGAGTACTTGTATGTACGTTCGTGACAAGAGACCTGTTTTCAAGGCATTGACAGGTACTGGAATATTGGCGGTGATGAAGCTGGAGAAGAAAAAGAAGGGGGAGAGGAGTCTGTGGATGGGAACAAAACCAAAAGCAGCTTGGCAAGTCTGGGATGTGCTTACCTTTTGAACCCTCCCTAGCTCGATTGCGCAGCAACACCTATAAGTTCTGTATTAAGGTGAGTCTGGTATAGGTAAGGAAGGGATGAGATCGAGGAAGAAGGAGCCTGAGATTTGATGGGAAATTGACTGGGTTCAGGGAAGATGGGAGGCTGATATCAGATCTGGAGAGGAAGACTTTGGTAATTTGAAAATGGCTGAGAGCAGGAACTGCCAGAAAGGTGCACCTCACCCGGACATCCTGGAAGTGTGCCTGCCTGTGTGTCTGCGGGCAGGGTAGGTAGCCTTGATGACGACAAAGACGGCTGTGTGCTTTGATCTCAACTGTCTTGAGTCGTCGCTTGCCATCACGTCTGCACCTAAGTGGGGCTAGTCCACGAACAGTGCAGTGAAGCAACCGGTAGCAACAACATTTCCCTTTCCCCTTGACTCTTACCTTCTGTCTCCAACCTCTCGCCTCCTACCACTATCATTGTTGGAGTCTTCAGACAACGACAATGAAGACATCCATCTTGCTTCTCGCCACGCACACAGACAGACCTCCAGAAAGAAAGATGGCCTACCTGGTCACTGGTAAGTACTCCTTGTCCAAGGTGCGACTGCTTGGCCCGGCTTCTGACTGATTCTTCGCTTGCATAGAGTATCCATCAGACAGCACCCATTCTGCGCTCCCCTATCATGCTTGGAAGCCGCCTTGATCTTGTTGATCAGACTCAAAGGTAGGTCCTACTCCCTGTCAAGCTACTTTCCAGCCACAAGTAGACAAGGCTAATGTTCTCTCAGCATTCTCATCAGAAAGCATCACAACAGTTCTTCTTCCGATGCTCGAAACGCCTTTTGAACTTGCTGTGCAGGTTCAACAGTGTCTCTTACTTACTGTCAAGTCAGTTTCCCACTTACTGCCGCTAATTAATGAACGCTAACTCTTTCCAGCAGAAAGCAGTGCCTTCACGAAGCAAGAGAACTGAGCAGAGCCACACTTCCAACAACACAAGGGCTAGTATGAAGTCAAAGCGTTTTTACCATTCACATATCGAGGAGAGGAAGCCTCAGAACCGGCATCAAGGATGTCAAACATCTTCGGATGACTTCCATTAAGTTGTCAGTCACGCGTTGTCGACCTGTCCAGGGTCTGGCAAGGCAACGCCATTGGCGTTGCCTACGTGTGCATCGAAAACCTTCAAACCATCGCACACAGGACAATCATCCCCTTCACACTCACCTCCAAATAATGACAACCCAACGGGCGTTCGTGGCGCTCTGCCAACGACCTCAAAACGAGTTCTGAGATAGTGACTAGCTTACCAATTGAACAAGTCTTCAAGACGCTCCAAGTTCCTCTTCTTGCAGCTATGAACTGCAGGTGGCTGCTTTGCTGATGTATGGAAGGTCTGCTGACATTTCCAGAGCCCCAAGGCAACCAGAAGCGAGAAGGCGCAGGCCGAAGGAGCAGCTGACGCTTCGACTCCTCAGCAAGACAATACTAATCAGCCTAGAACCAGGATGATAAAGCAGTATCCGGGACTTCAGCCAGTCGAGAAGAGCTTGACAGCAACCGCAAGTTCATTGGAAGGCTTCTTCCCTCGAGAATGTGGAACTTCAGCCACAAGAGCCACCAACGATGGGAGCCAATTACTTTACTCCTTCATCAGTGCTAGGTATCACCTTAAACTGCCTAAGGTCGACAATCTGTCGCGATCCTCCAATGCCTCTCGTACCTCTAGATGGAAACGAACCACCAATTGCTCTTCTGGACCAGTATTGCCGTTGCAATGGACAAGAGATGGAGAACAATGTCATGACAATTCAGATGTGCGTCCAACCTTCCCACCGGAAGAGCATGTTGGAGCAGCCCGGTTACACAGTCCGGAACCATCAGATTGGGCCTGTGGAACGAGCATGTTCAAGACGAGACCTGCTAGGCTTCGTCACAGCTCCTCTTCCACCTAGGATGAATGCACAGCTGGTTGTGAGAAGCCCGTTGAAGAGAAGCTACAATCCAACAGCCTCAACGGCCAGCAGCAAGTCGACTGGAGCGAGGAAGGAACCGAGCACATTCGTCGAGCTTTGAGCGGCCAGCCAAAATTGAACTTCCTTGGCTCTACGAAAATGATGCCATGGTGGCAGAATTGACGGCTCTGATTGGTTGTGCTGACCCATCGCGGCTTGCTGCAGACTCTCGACTCAATTGCAAAGCGCGACCTAGATAGGCGAGCGCACTCTTGTATGCTGTCCAAGGTATACACCCACACACAAGCCCACAGTGCAGCTTCGTGATGACCATTTTCCTCGCCAGCGACAGAAAATATGCAACATTGAGCTCCTTGACACAGACCCGCATGTCAGAAAACTGCATCAACGATGAGCTTTCTTCCATGAGATGAGGCCGGCATCGGTGACATGAGGACTAAACAGCTCTTCAGGCCACACTTTCATGGTTTGTATTCACACAACAGGATCGCTATACCATTCGAGAGCACGGAGAGCTCCCAGCGAGTATTCGAGTCAATGGTCGCCGACAGTCTTGACTAAGGATGATGCTATGGTCATGAAGGGAATCGGCAAAGTCGAGTCTCGACAACAGGGATCCGAGTCGAACCGAAAGAGGGTTCTGCTCGTTGACACACCCCTCTCCAATCTTTTGGGCAGTCTGATCCATCGAACGACCACAACGTGGCATCGCCTGGGGTCCGTCCTCGAACGCTTACCATTCAGCAGCAGCGATGCCATACGACCTCCAAGCACTCTATGTCAAGCAGCCAGCATTTCTCCCGGGATACGGTTATGCCACTACTCCCCCGAGCTCTGGTCAACGGCGCCGAGCGCAGACCGGAGATGAGTCCATGTACGGTGGCGCTTCATGCGACTCAGCATATCTAAACCCCTCTCCGAGGTTCAACAACAGCTGGAACGCATCATTCTAGCTCATTGGCAGTAATATCCTGCTTGGGCTTGTTGTTGCTGTTGGTTTCTTTGCCTCCGCTTATTGATATGCTTACGCTCAGCGGGTATTCCTACCTGATCGGAGATCAACCTCGCCAGAGTCATAGGGGTTCGGTCTTCTGCAACAGGCCATCGGCTTGTTGGATATGCCTTCCCAATCACCAGGGTCATTCCAAGATCCGATCAACTTGCAGATCCCATCACTCCACAAGGTTCTCTTCGTGTTCGGCCACATCATGGGCTGCAATGTCATTCGGACGCCATCGAGGGAAAATGATAAGCGTTGATACTCCGCGACCGGACATGCCGTACGCAAGAAGAAAACTCCACGGTCCACGTTTGTGTCGTTCTTGTTCAAAGATCCATGTCTTTTGACCACTGGAACTGACCTTTCCATGACTGGTTGCACCATTTCAAAACGGCATTCTCCAAAGCGCTGAACGGCCGCATGGAAGGGCTCCGCTTCCCTAACACGTGTCCCACGAAGAACGATAGCCTATTCTCTGCCATAAATCCCAGCAAGAGCGACTCAAACTGCCTCTGCCGGGATATGGCTACTGGCAGAATCAACCAGGTAACTACCGTGAAGATACCCGAACTACTCGAAGGCCTCCTGCTCTGGCGCCGGATGTTTATGGCTCGTTGCAGAGACGCTTCACCACAAGTTGCGGTCGACCCTGGCTAGGTGCCAATGCCGTCCCCAGGAACGAACCTTGTGGACTGCTCTGCCGTCGGCTCAACCGTAGGGAAGTGCAGACTTCTCGTGTCGATGCTGGTATCAAAACTTCATAGAAGTCATGAAATTCCATTTTGACACTCAGCAGGTAGAGCTGCATGGCCAAGAGCCTGCCGTCGCTGACTCATGGTATTGCTGACTCCTGATCTCTGTCTTTAATCTGGATGAAGGTGGTCTGGCCTCGGCGATTCGCGCCTGGGCTTGCCTCAACCCTCGGGGGAGTCTCGCACAAGCCCAAAGAACTCCGGTATGAAGATGGAGCTACAGCCATAGCTAGGCGGCGGAATTGTCTAGATTGACAAGGCGGAACAGTGATAGTTCTGGCGGTGACCAACAGGCTCCCAACAATTACCAAGAAAACCAATGGCCATTGTGCCTATGCTTCACCCTCATGAGCTTCCCGAATCTCTCCATATCGCTTGACATGGCCAAGCTATTACATACGTGCCAGAAACGCACAACGTCAAGCTGGTCGCTACTACCAGAGCGACAGCCCTCTGTGAATATATGGAGTGGTCTCCGAGTTTCGGTGTTCTGAGCAATCTTGATCAGTCACTTGGATCGATGGGCAATACCTTCATGCAAGAAGCACCAGGCATCCTCTCTATTGTCGCGAGATCGCCAGCATCGACCCTGTCCCGGTCATAGACTTCGAGATCGGTTACGCAAGCAACCTGATCGTTTTAGAGAGCTAGCAGCAAGAGGACGCGTTTGAGCTCTGGGGAGCGCAAGTCCCGAGAAGGAGATGATGGCGTTTCAAGCTGTTTGTGACGCACAGCAATCCTTGAACACCCTCCATTTGATCGTCCCCTCACTCAGGTATCACTATGTGTCGATGCTATCGCTGCAGGTTCCTCCGTTCCTTTCAAGATAGCTAGCTACTGCTGTCTGTCTGTCTGTGCCTCGCCTCGCCTCTGCAGGGTGCCACCGCACGATCGGACACTTGCACCTTGCCAATCCAAACAAAGATGCCTGCCCACAAAGGCAGAGCAAGCAAATGGACAGTGACAAAAGTTCTGGTCTCCGCTTCCTCTGTGACACTGCAGAAGAATTGACACATGCTTGGGACGTCGGGTCAGATGCAGGACTGCCGGTCGACAATGTCGAGCCGTAACCCATTCTAGCATCCACAAATGCTTTGCAGCAGCGGTCGAGGGAAACAACTGTGGTGGCTGTCCTACTGAGATCCTTGAGCAGGTTTTAGTTACCTTCCCTCGACCACCAGTGCTTTCGCCTGGCGAGGGAACCCTGACTCGATGGTGATCCTTTCACCAGTGGGGTACAAGACCTTTCGTTACTGACTGGAGTAGCTCGAGCTGTCGGTTGCTTGAGGTGTGGAGGGACGTGGATGGCTGGCCGTGGTCCCGATCTGGTGCTGTATTGAAAGCACTTGCCACGGACTCACACACGGGACCATCTGAAGACTCTGGAATTCCCGGGAAGAATTTTGTCGGTCTTTCAGTCTTGCCACCTCTCCACAAGCCAGCTAGGAGTCAAGCTATCCGCAATCATAACAACTTCGAGTACTATAGCCAGGCTTGGCGATGTTGTGTCAACCTACAACAACCCCGGCTGCTTTCGAGAATCTTGACTTTCGTCTGTGGACAGCTTATTCACCTCCAGCAGAAGCCTTGGATTCTTGAAGAAGGACTTGTGAGCGCGGCGAATCTGGCCGACTGAGGAGCAGGCTAAAGTGCGCCTTGGTCATTCTGCATCCCCAATTGCTATCACTTCACTTGCTGTTGCTGAGGCAATGATTGTCGAGTCGCTCCTTGTCTGGAAAGTCTTGCTGGTTATTCGAATCTATCAGGGCGATAAGACCCATAACATCAGGACAAGAGAGGCGAACAGCCGGCGAGGAGATCTTCGCTGTCCCGCCCCAGTCGTCTCCGACGCCGAAGGTCACGAGAGAACCTAAGAGTTCATGCTTGTAGCGGCTCAAAGCGCTCCGTGACCTAGTCAAGGAGGGTCGTAATGAGCGTCAGATTCTCGATAGTGAAGTATTTTGCCCAGTGAGACAGGCCGTATCAAACACATCAGCTTCCGTGAATCGACGTGGAAGCTCCTGTCGAATATTACAGAATGCAATAGTCTGCAACAATGGACTGGGTCACGTTTGCAGAGGCTGCTTGAAACCCTTGCCGTGCCACCCGCTCTAACTCGAATTGGACATCATCTCCCACTATCTGTATCCGATCGTTGACGAACGCACGAAGTGGGCCAGTGGCAATGAGCTGTCACTTCACGTCCGCACACAGGTCGGTAGCGCCGATGGCTGCTATATGCAACATGGAGACCGCTGATATTTGCAAACCGCTATCTCGATGGACTCAAGGCAGACTTTTTTCGTTTTACTTGCCAGAAACCTCAAAGCGACCGCGAGAGCGTACCGCAGACGGTACAAGGGCTGTGAGAACGAGAGCTACTCGCTGCACCTTCCGAGACTTGAGCCGCTACAGGAAGATAATCAAGGTAGTGATAGTATCCCGCGGATGAAGAAGCAGCTGTTGATTGGCGTGCGGATGAACTGGTCGCTCTCGACCGTGACCAGTTCTTCGAACATTCTTGTTCCAAAATCAAGGAGTCTTGCGCTTGTCCAAAGGCGAAGCAGGTGTAGCTGAGTTACTCACTGTGAGAACGCCTCCTTAGTCAGGACGTGCTGCCTGCGGACCATCACAGTGTCAACGCATAAAACCAGTCCATCCACTTCTGCTCCGAGTCTTGGTCTCACAGGCAAACAATCTCCTTGAGGGTCGCTGCAGCGATAGAAGAAAGATCGTACTGGCTAGGCTAGCAAGACATTGCTGGCTTTGGTGGGTTGTGGAGAAGTTGTGGTGCTTGGAGAGACTCGAAGTGGCCGACGATCTCCACCGTTGCGGTCCTTCTCTTGGCTTGCTCGATGCGGTCTTGCAAAAAGTTTCAAAACTTTAATCCCAGCTCTTGCCCGTAAAGTTGTCCCTGATGTTGTGGTTCGATGGTTCGATGGTTCGATGGTTCGGTCTAGTGAGGAAGGGGGGTGGGGACAGGTATCGCACGCACATTCAACCGTCGTAATTGGTTTTGGCAGGCGCGGTTGACTCTTTTGGTGTGCCTTGCTTCCACACATCCGCCATTCGAACGAGTCATCCAGTTCTCGAGAATTCTTTGTTTGACTGGTGGTCCGGCATTCATGTGGCTTTGTGGTGTACTGTTCGATTCAAGCTTGTCATGCCTTTGTCACTGAACAACGATATAGGCTTCTCCTACTGCCTGCGAAGGCTCATTCTCGTGATACTCTCCCTATGGTTTTTGACACCGGTCGTGGCAACCTTGCCGTCGAACAAGGGCCAGGCGCCCCCTGCCACGGTCTTCGATCCGCCTTCTTCTTTCCGCTCCACACTGAGCTCGAGACAATGTTGGGCGTTGTATAGCTCAAGTTGCCGGATGAAGAGGGCGTAAGCCGAGCAAGCGTTTGTATGATATATGATACCGGTGCTTGGTGGGGGCATGTGGATAAGGGCTCGTCGTCGCCTCTCTTCGAATCTTCTCTTCCTCTCCTTTATATAATTTCTCCTTCAAAGACTCTCTTGTTTTGTGTGTTCGAGCATGAGGCACAGTCTGTTACCTTCCTCATACCGTGTCTAACATGGTAGCTGATGGTGGCAGGAAGCACGCAAGTCTTCGGATCCGGAGCACCTGTTTCGTCAAGAGATATGATTTCACATTCGAGCAAGGCTTGCGCATCTGTCTACTGCAACTGCAGAAGGTAAGACGCAGGGGTGTACACCTTGAACCGCCAGAACGGACCTCATCATCAAAGACATATATCAGGTCGAGCGTCTCCGAGTACGACTGAGCATCTCGCCAATATCAGTCCGCCAGCCCAGGAGTCCATGGCAATAGACGCTAGTACAGACAACCTTCACCTGCCTGCAAGCCATCACCAGGCAGACAAGCGTTGGCCGGGTTCGACAACACGTGCCCAGCCTTCTCCCGTCGACTATAAGTGCTGAAAATTCTTTTTTCACACTTGCGACCATTTTCTCCCCCCTTCCCACCATCACATTCATTGGCACTCGGGAGTGCCCCAATTCCCAAAATGCCATATATCAATTTCCATGGCGAAGCCTTCGGGCTACTCACTTCTTTGAACAATTCGTTGTTCAAATTGGCTGCCGGGGGCACCCCCGAGCACCGCGAGACCGCCTTCGGCATCGCTCAAAAGGAGCGAAAATTTTGTCAGTTCTTTATGACTGACATCAATGAGCAGCTTTTGGGCTACTCAAACCCTGCCGATGTCCTCCCTGCTGCCCTCGCGGAGCAGGCCAAACGTTTCGACTTGATCTTGGCTCAAGTCGACGAAGTTACTGTGTTCTGGGACACAAGTATCTTCGAAGCAGATACTGAGGTAAGTGCAAACGCTCTGTCTCACTGTTTCAACCGCTGTTTGACTGACTTTTGCCTCAGATTCCGGGCACACCGTCCAGCTCATCTTCGTCTTCGGACTCCATCTTCTCGCACTCGCCAAGAGTCAAACGCGAGATCCAGGAAGACTCCAACATCTCTCCTGTAATTACTGCCGAAGAACATCTCATCGCTCTGTAATTTTACACTCTTCTTCTCTCAAGACTCAAACTAACAACTTACAGGCTGAACGGCATCGTGCGAGACAGTATGGAGCGACGCAGATTACAGCCACCACCCTCGCCACAATGGCAGCCAACATCCCAGAGAATGTTGGATCTCCAGAACAAGATCACTGTCGCCAAATCAGAGATCGACGATGCTGTTTCTCAACGATCCCGTACTCCTGCTTCGGCTGTACGCCAGCTCCAGGATAAAGATGCCAGGATCGAAAGCTTGGAGGCAGAGCTTGCCACTCTCCAAGCGCAGCTCGCTCAGCTGATCACAGAAATGCAGAACAAAGACATTCGGATTGCTCAGCAAGCAGAGACTATAGCTATCCACAGTGGAGAGATGTCCAAATTCCAGAATCGACCCTCCAAATATGAATCCCAGCCTTTCCGATTGCCCAGTGAGATCGCTAATGTGGCTCAAGATCACCACCAAGGACAATCTGCTGGAAATACATTCCCCATATCTCACGGCTTACCCCAACAGTACAACGATCCTGCAACATACACCTCTTACAACCAGCAGATCCAACCACCTCCAGGACTGGGCCTTGGCAACCAAGGTATGCTGACGACCAAATGGGGTGTACTCAACCACGGCCCATCATCTCCATATCAACAAGCAGATCCATTCTCCACTCCTCACAGCCAGACAAGAGTAGGTGCGACGTCGTTTGGCTCGCCTATGCCGATCAATCAGATGCAAGCTCTGAGTATGAATGAGCCAGCCACAGGCAGAGGTGGCAATCGCGGTTTCACTACACCCCCACGACAACAGCAAGGAGTCTCAAACGCCAGACCATCCCAGTCAGCTGCAAGATCAGTAAGCCAAATGTCCTCCACAGAAAAGAATAAAAGTGCTCTGGTACCCTTCGATGGCGGTGCCAAAGAAGCCAAGATGAAACAATCGTTCCAAGGGCTCATCGACGAAGTATTCGCTTTTGCTCATAAGCACGTCAACACGCCAAGTACACAGGGCGACAGCAACATGCCCGCCACTCTCAAGTCTCATCTACTCCACCTTGCTTCGAAGACCAGCGCCAACAGAATCATGTCGAACCAGAATACCCGATACTTCCTCGTGGGCAAGCTCATTCTCGACTTCATTATCAACCAAGCCTTCCTCGAAAGCTCGTTCGTGGGCTTCGACGGCGAAATCGACAACGCTATCCGGGCGGCACGATCTCGAATCTACAACGATACTCCTTCCAATGTCCGAAAGGCATACCTACAAGAAATCGCAAAGCAATTCACTCTACTCAATACCAACACAGACTTCGAGCAATATGTCGCACAACTTGTCTACAAGCGAGCAGTCGACCTCTGGAATCGCGTCAGACCTCTCATGTACGCCAAAGTCGACGGCGACTGGGTCGGACTGCACACTCTCATGACCAATGCTCACAAGATTGCATTGTCGATGCTCAGCGACGACACCGAATTTAGATTCGATTTTCCACCCATAAATACTCCTTTCAACGAAGTCACCATGGTCAACATGGACCCCGAATACAGAGGCTTGCCAGCCCAGAGAATCATGGCCGCTGGAGGATTGGTGAGACTGGGCGCCATCCCGCAGATCTCGATTCGAGTCACAGGCGTGAATGGCAGTGAGACCATCAAAACTTTGGTGAAGGCTGGTGTTTTACTTGCGCTCCTCCAGAAGAAGTGAAGGCAAGGCGGGGTAGTACGGTGGAATGATGAAATTGCGCAATGACATGATTTTGCAGGTATGACAACTGGGGCTACTGGAGAGGGCGCCAGGATAAGGAATGGAGTACGAAAATACCAAAACCGCGTTGCTTTTCATGCATATAGATGAATTTCCTCGATGCCTGCGAGCACACTTTCGAGGACACCAGATCAGAAAATGAAGTGGTGAATTGTTTCCAAACATGTCTTGACATCGTGACTTTAGCCGTATTGCGCTGAATGCCCTTTGATGCACTCAAGACGGCACCACCTGCGTGATAGAGCTCGAACATGCTTTCACGAATACGTAGGTCTCGTGACTCATGATGTGTCTTTGTGTGCGCTTCTCAGCATACTAAGAAGCGCACCATTGTTTAAACTAGAGCCGGTCAGAAACCAACAAGGAATGTTGGGCCGTCGGCAGCTTCCTTTGACAGCCTTGATCGCCTTTACTCGGACCATGCTGTGTTTGTGTGGATCATGAGGGACAGCTCACCATACGTGTTTTCTGTTCATTGTCAGTTCTCTCTGCTAGTGCAAGGCCCGCTCGAAGGAGCATCAGAGGGGGAGTCACGTCCAATGATAACCATTGATGTCCTCAAAGGTAACGCCATGGACTCTTCTTGACTAGAGACCCGACAGGGACATCGACTGTCACTCCTGGGTGAGAATCGCACCAGTCGTCATCATGCTGACCTTCAAATTTCTTGCATAAGCACTGCAATTGCCCTCTTCATCGAACCCCAACCTACGCGGTACTGCAGCCGGGTAACCCTTGACAATCGAACCGAGGCTGCCTCGCTGCTGTCAGTGCCTATGCCCCAAGTCGAGCACCCCTTTCCACAGGTTCTTGGTGCAACATCTACCCCTGTTCGAACACCAAACGATAGAACTGATGAAGCCTACGGCAAGGGGCCCAGGTGACGAGTCCAACCTCCGGAGGCGGCTGTTTGTACCGCTGATCTGCTTCAGTGGTTGAAGAAAGTTGAACGCAGCCTCTTAACCGCCAATCTGATGCATAGAGTCCGGAAAGATATCGATACCAACCCCAATTACAATGACGAGAGCCCTATAACAGCATTTCCTGCGCGGGCCGATGCACATCGCCGATCAGAGCCGGTGCGACTCCAGAGCAATGCGCAGGAACGCTCCGATGCTCAAGGTTGGCACAAGGGTACGGAGGATCTTTTGCAAACCTACCTACAAGGTTCAGCGTCTCGACATCGTGTACAAGGACGACAAATCATGGCGTACGCCTCCGGTTCACGGTGCAGGAGCCACTCACCATACCGGGCCATGGACTCTGGATTTCCCAGATGGCTTGAGGACGTTTGCGGACCTTGAATATAAGCAGGCGAGACGGTCTTCGGACATTCCTCTTGGGGACATCATGGGCAGTCCAGATCGGGTGTCATGTTATGATGGTCATTATGGGTGAGTCAGCTGAAGACGCTATCTTGGAATGACTGGCAGTCATTCGGCGTGTAGATAGACGGCGTTATGCTCTCTGGTACCGGGCACATCGCAATCGGCACGACAAGAAGATAATCGGGAGGTGGACCGATTTTTCAGGTGTCAAAATGCTACACCTGATTGACATGTCATGACGGAGGCGTAGGGGGCTGTTGTACGCCACTGCATATATCTATGGTCGAAGCAAGTGTGAGCGAGTTGGTTGTGGGTGCTCCGTCGATGAAGCACTGTCCCATCAACTGTAGACTATGGGCTTTCGGCTTTAGGCTAGCTGCGTTGCCCCTGTACCTGGATTTATGTTCTCTGATCCGTGCCTTGCTTGACCTACAGTACTCACGTACGTATACCTAAGCTTTAAAGCGTTTCGTAGACAATAGTGCACTGAGTAGCTTTCCCAGGTATGTCGCATTGCAGAGACCAGGAAAGACGCAAACGAAGCAGCGAGGGTCGAGCGCTGACTAGACCTCGGCTCTTTTCAGCTCGTGCGACTGACACAATCTACAGTACTCGGAACATTTTATGTCTCAGTCAATGTTGCGCGGTTACTCTGAAGAATGATATACCCCGAGAATAGGCCTCGACGAAGTGCTGCTACGCAAGATCTATGATACGGCGCTGTAACCATGCCCGCCAAGCTCCCGCCCATAGCCCTTTTCGGCTATGACAGCTCCCCTTTCACGCAGAAGATACGACTCACTCTACGGCTACTACAGATCCCGTACACGTTTGTGCTCGTGCCAAGCATGATGCCGCGACCTATCCTGGTCGATAACTTCAACCTCACATACCGCAAGATTCCGGTCTTGGCAATTGGAAAGGAGCTCATCATCGATACTTCCCTGATCGTGGAGTGGTTACATTCTGACCCGCGTCTCCGGGCTTACCGCAACGACGAGATCATGCGAACTGACGGGACGAGCAGTGGACAGGAAGTACATCAGGATGCGCGAGGCAGAACGTTGGCGCGATTGTTGAGTAGTCACTACACTGACCGGCCGCTTTTCAGGCTCACGACGGGGCTGATACCCAGTGTGGTCTGGCGGACGAGCTTTGGACAAGATCGAGCAAGCTTGATTGGACACCAATTGGATGCTGATAAGCTTGAGAAAAAGGTACCGAGGAATTTGGCTGGACTGGATACATTCCTCAGCATTCTCGAGCCTCTATTCGCCGATGGCGGGTGGGTGTTAGGTGGTAAGAAGCCCAGCACGGCGGACGTAAGTCTGTATTATCAACTTGAGTGGGGAGAGAATATCAGCAAAGGAAAAGGCATCGGGGATCTGACTGGTGGAGCTACGGCGGATGGAAGTGGAGAGGGAATGAATGAAGTCTTCAACAAGAACAGATACCCAGGCTTGCATGCTTGGTATGAGAGGTTTCGAGGGTACGTTGAGGCGCTGCCGAGTACGGAAACCAGGGTTGAAAGGGGAGACGAGAGTGGCGTAGAAGAGGTCATGAGGAGATTAGAGCAGAGTGACACAAGTGAGAAGGTGCCGCTATTGCCTACCCCAAATGCAAACTTGGAGGCTTTGGACGAGAGGAACGGTCTGAGAATTGGCTCGAGAGTTAGTGTTGCACCTCAAGACACAGGTCAGAAGCATCCGACTGTTGGAACACTGGTTGGTGCTAGTCCTGAGGAGGTAGTTATCCTGCCTGATGTGCCCGAGGTGGGGAAGCAGGCACGCGTTGAACGCGTAAGGCTGCACTTTCCCAGAGTCGAATTCGTGGTCATGCCTGCCCAAGAAGGGAAAGCAAAACTCTGAGTGGCCTTGTCAAATAGTAACAAGACAATTTGTAGATGAAGCAATGCCTACCTAGGTCGCCAGTGTGGTGCTGTCTTTGAAGATCCGCGACGTCGGATAGTAGCACAGCGATGACTGCTGCGGAAGCCATCATCATGATTGTTACTGTTGCCACATAGGCGATGCAAAGTCAATCGTAGTCGTCATGCGCGCGAATGGTGTCCTCAGTACCGCGTCAATGATCCATGACTGCGCTCAAGGAACACACGAGCTTTGGCACACAAGGTGTGTCCCTCAGGTACAAGGAGGCGTTCATGTGGGAAACGGGAGGGTTTACTAGGGTTTGCCTGCAAGGCTCCTTCGCCGTCTTGGAACCCCATCGAGACCCACCTGCCGTCGAAATACTTTGAAGGTATGCCATCGATCACGGCACACAGACTGCAAGCACAACAAGCATTGGCCAACAACTTTTCAATATGTAGGTCGAGGAGTATGCTACATCTTCCAAAGCAATGTCGTCGGCATCATGTGAAGGGAGTCGCGTGCAAAACAATGGTTCCAAACCCGCCGGTACGTGCCACACCCAGGGCGGGCTTACCGGGATCTGGCGGCGTAGTGGCTCACCAGAGCGACGCTTGCAGAGGCTCTTTTCTCGTCAGAGTCAAAATGGCACAAAACGAAAGACATGACGGTGGCACCATCTCTCGAACAGGTCTAGTTTACAAGTGCAGCCAACGACTGCGCCTCGCTTCTCAGCAGAACTTCTTGGGCTTCTGGTGTCACAATGGAGCTCAAGGTTTTGCTTGCCGTCGCCCTTTTCGACGGCAGACGCAGCCAGAGCGCACTATCCCGCCTGCGCTTCGATGCATGTCTGGCCCAGATCATCAATTCCTTCGAAGCCCGCAGTTGAGTTCAACGTACGACTCTGCTCTTCGTCTACCGTCGTCTCTTACACATCGTTCACATCGACCAGTCATTCGCTACCTTACATTCTCACTGCTGCCGACTTCTGTCCGCTGAGTGTCGCCCACGAGTAACACGATTGCCGATCCTCCTAGATTCTAGTTCCAATTCTTGTCCAACCGCACATCCGGCCCAACTGTTGATTTCGCCGACACGACCGCTACAGCAGATTGAACGGCTCTGCCAGCCTGTATCTACTTGCGCAGTGGTTCGGAGCCAGACGAGTATCTCGACACCGGACCCCCGTTACGCCTCGACCTCAGGCCAACTTGAATTGTGTCCCAAGCGCCCGCCCAGCGTCGCTGCGATTCGAGGTCCCCGCATCCGGAGCTGGAATCATGTGCGCATGAACAGGCAGAGACTTTGGAAGAAGTGGTTCAACAATAACGGACCTTTGATTGTCATAGACCACTAAGGGCAAAAATACACGGAAATGGTCCACGGCACTGCAAGGTGGAACGCCTCGTTGCAAATCCTGCTGTGTGGATGGCTTTGCTCCCTGATCACACCGGCCTACGGTGCGTTCGTGGAATTCTCAAATTGTCTGTCGGAGAACATAGTCGACTCGGATCCTCGCATACTACAATTCGTGCCACTCAACGTCTCGGCTACCTGGAGCGATGCCGATGTGCTCAACGTCACCTTCTACGGCAATGTGACCGGACAACTCTATAACGGCACCTACCCCCCTCCAGACGCTCAATCATGGGACAATCCAAATAACACCTTCGGCAAGATCGTGGATGTGCAAGATGGCGCCGACCTGGCAACCACTCTGTTTGCCTCCTACAACGTCCTCAGCTACACGCCCTACAGCGCAAGCCCTGCCAGGTTCTGTGAGAACACGGTGAACGAGCAATGTCCACTTGGTCCTGCCTTTTACCGCAACAGCACTGATATCCAGGACTTGCCCGGTTATATTATATCTCATGATATGGGCTCCTCATATGCTTTTTCCACCATCGAAGCAACGACCAAAATCCAATCAGGAACCGCCAACGGACAATTTATCGCCTGCGTCAATGCTCAGATCACACCAGATTTGGGCGATTCACTGAAGAGCTTGTTGGGCTACTTGCCCCTGGGCATTCTGCTCATTGTTGGGGTCGCGACTATCGCAGCGGCTATGTTCAGTCCATGGGGCTCGATTCACATATTTTATTGGAGCAGTAATTATGGCCGCGACGAAGATGTTCTCCGACTCGTTACGCCCGGGTTTGGTGACTGTCTTCAATACATCCAATTCGTCGTCTTCGCCGGTAGCTTGAGTCTCCATTATCCCGGTTTCTATCAGCCTGTTGTGAGTGAGCTAGGCTGGTCGACTCTACTGTTCAACGAGAGTCTGGTCACTGGAGGCAATGGCACAGCCGCTGTGGTTGATGGCATATATCAGTACCGGCCAAACACCCGTCAAGGCCTCGACCGCATCACACAGCTCATCGGTATGACATCTCCGAGCGATGCCTGGGCTGACATGATGGTGTGGTTAGTCGTCATTGTTGGCTGCGTGATTGTCCTTACACAAGTTGCGTTCCTGCTGCAGTGGATCTACCGGAAAGTCAAACACGTGGCACCAGAGGATTTGCGATCGATGAATTGGTACTTCTCCGTTGGCAACATTGTGAGGATAGTCACTGGCTATTTCTTCCTTCCCCTGGTCGCATTGTCTATGTACCAGTTCGTCATTGCCCCACTCGGTCCGACATATGCAGTTGCTCTTGCCGCTGTTGTCCTAGTGATGACGATAGCCTTCGCATGCTGGCTCACCTACAAGTTCGTTCGCATTCGGCCAAGGTCATTCATGTTCGATGATCTGCAGACTGTGCTGCTCTACGGCCCACTTTACAACACATATAGGGACGAGACTGCGACCTTCGCGCTGATTCCGATCCTCGTAAACTTTCTGAGAGGCATCGCAATCGGTGCTGTACAGGATTCGGGTGTTGCTCAGGTCGTCCTGCTGGCTATTTGCGAAATTGTCCTCATTCTTACCCTCAACTTCATTCGGCCATACTCTGGCGCAACTTCGATGAATGTCTATCAGACTTGCTTCGCGACCATGCGACTTCTGACCGTTCTACTGTCGATTGCCTTCGTCCCCTCACTCGGCGTGGAAACAGCCTCTCGCGGCTGGATTGGATACGTTATACTGCTGGTCCACGCTTGTGTACTTATTTTCGGCTTCTTGATAAACGCCGTTCAAACGCTCACTGAAGTCATTGCCCGACTCGCTGGCGCAGGTGCTGCTGGTGGGAGAGGCGCTGAGAGAGGTGGCTTGGTCAGAGTCTTCGGTATGAGGCAGTTGTCGAGACGACTACCGAGACAAGACGCTGGTGTGAGAAACTCCATGGGTTCTAACGCACAGATGTTGGTAACTCCGGAACCTTGCGACAACGAAGAGATGACGATGACAAGATCACGTACCAGGACGATGTCTGGGAGCTCAAATATGTTATTGGACGGTAATCGACGGAAGCGGGAAAGCCACCTTGAAGGCTCAAGTCATGACCGCCCAACGCCTGATGGACAGAGCACGATGTCAAGGCTGAGCAGAAGTTTCGCCTCTCCTGGCGCAATCGTTGGCCTATCGAAATCGGAAGCGAGAGACCCTTACTATCGACCACCAAGAAGGAACACGAACGATTTCATGACCGCGAACGGGAGGCCGAGGTTATCAAGCTCGAGCCAGAAAGAAGGCGCTGAGGCAAGAGTGGTAGCGCTTGACAATGCAGGCGAAGGAGCGTCACAAGCTCGAGCGGATCGAGAAGATGAAGAAGGCAATGGAATTGAACTCACCAACTCGAAAACAGACTACGCAACAAGGGAGGTTGATTTTTACTATGGTGTGCGTGGAGGACCACTTTCGGGAGGTGGTGGCACAAGAAGGATGAAGACTGGTCCAGCGGATCCCACCGGTCGCGTGTCTTCTGCTCGGGGATGGTTCAAGAACGTTCTTGGAGGCAAGACGAAAGAGAAGAGTAAGGGTTTTGAGGTCGTTAGGAGTGCAAAAGCACCACCTCCAGGTATGATGACTCCAACACCAGAAATTGACAAGGAGACGGAGGTGTCCGAAATTTACCACGATGAGCCCATACACGAACTCGAAGATGGGAGGCCGCGCACTCCTGAGGATGACGCAGCATCCTTCTCAACGGCAGGTGAATCATATACCAGCCCGATCCCAAGAGCGCCGGCAAGACCGCCAGTATTGCCCACTATGGACTCACTTGGTGATATAGAGCTGCCAAGTCGCATAGGATCAGAAGCTTCACGTCGAAGAGTCCCACCGGTCGATCAAGAGGTGCCACCAATCCCACCTGTTCCACGCAAAAGCTCGAGACGAACCTCGAGTCAAGGACCGGAACCGGAAGGGCTGCGAGCACCACCTGTAGCTGCGCCCCCACCGGAATTTCCAGCACGATCGAATCGAGATCTACATATCAACACTACCTCCCCACAGCAACGGCTCCCATTCTCACGTACACCTTCGAATATACAGCGGCACAGCAGACACTCTACTGCAATCTCGGACATATCGAGTTTCTTGGATGAGCCTGTCGCGGACGAGATCGAAGAGCCACAAAATCGTCGTCGGTCCGTTCTGGCAGAAAGGCCTAATAGCATTGGCTACGTAAATCAACACCGAACCAGTGACAACATCAGATATAGTCCAGACGAAGCACAGATACCATCAGTGAGTACCGTGGAGTACGGTTACCAGCCAACACAGCAAGCGCAGCGACCGCAGTTCCAGACACAAAGCTACCAGCACGCAACAAGGCCGGAGCTAGCACACGTCTCACCACCCGAGACGCCATGGACGCCCTCCTGGAATGGAAGCAGCGCGTACGGCGACGGAACGCAAAGACACAGCCGGTTCAGAGACTGATCGTCACATTTGGCAAGGACAGAAGGCCGTGAATATAAGGATACTAACATTCGACGAACCATGTTCGGATAATAGATCTGCTTTCACTTCAGGATAAATAACGAACGAAACGATTGGCTTATTTTTTTTCGTTGCGCAAGGAGCCAATACAGAATTTATTAGAAGGGATATGTTGAAAAGCGTTGACATTCACTAACTTGTCTTATATAGCCGGCCACATAGCACAGCATGGCATTGCATGTTTATTCAGAGGTCATGCTTCGACGATGGTTCCGTTGACTCGTGCTCGTTTGATCGCTCACTTCTTACCGCAATCGATCAATCTTGTCTGCTCCGTTTCGTCTCGTCTGGAGCCGCCCATCTCCTCTCCGTCATGTTCCGCATCCTTCCCCGACAACAACGAGATTGGTCCCTTGCTGCAGTGGTCCGCTTTCTGCAGCTCACACGGTCGTGCTGCCTTGGACGTGGTACAAGGAGCGGGGGGAAGAGCATGATAGGCAAGGCGACGGGTGTTCAGAATATCCTACGTATAGTATGGGGACTGACAGATGTTGTGCCATACTATGCTGCACTACAGATCTAAACGAGGCAACTGCGTCTTCTCGCACGCACGGCGCCCCTTTTCCTATGCAAGGGGGTTGCTTTCGTCCAAGAGCATGTCTTCGAAGCCCGCGTATTGACCGAATGTTTCATCCCATTCGTCCCAGTCGAAGTCCGGGTTTGTGGTGAATGGGTTGTCCGCCCGCTCAGAGTTGGCGAAATAGTCTGCGGGACTGGTGACGAAGATTGTAGACGGCTGTACTTGGGTCTGTGGGAGTGGTTGGGCGGGCAGATGGGTGCCAGAGGCGTGGTGATGTGGGTTGGTGAATGGACCCTGCGGGTGTGTCGTCCCTAGAGCCCCGAGACTATCCATCGCAGGGAATATTGTAGTTTTGTGGGGAAGTCCACCTGGGTGATCCGAAGTGGGGCCGTCTTGTCTTTGCTGAGCTGTAGGAGTAAGCAGAGCGGCGTCTACGTTCGCCTTCGAAACGTCGAATGCTGGTGCCGGTGGTGCATTGCAGAGGCGGGAGTTCAGGACAGCAGGATAGCTGGATGCCGGAACCTGACTGTGGGTGTTATCAATGGACAGGAAATCTGATGGCGCAGGTCGCAAGAAAAGGTCTTCGGATGCAGCACTTTCCGCCTCTCGAACTGCTCTGCAGTCACAGCTATCTTTACCCGGTTGGATGTGTAGACCAGAATCATTGTTGGTGGTTGAAGTACGAAGCTTCTGGGCTGAGATATTAGTCGGACGTGATTCACGGATCTTCTTGATGAGTTCTTCAATATGGAACATCTCGGGGCCTTCTATGCCTGGATTTGGCCTTGTCCGCAGCAAAACGTCGTTTCCTTCGTGACCCCGTTGTTGAGCACCAGCTAGCTGCATATCGACGCCATTGGCTGGGTATGGCATCAGCTCTTGGTCGTGTGAAGCTCGTAGGAGCAGAACAGGCGGCATGTGCAGTCTAATATCAAGGTCAGCGAGTCCTCGGACAACGGGGCCATCGACCCCATCTCCATGATCCAGTACCGAGGGGTGAAGGTACTGCTTCGCCGCTTCTCGGATGGCCGCTCGATTGGACGGCTGTTTGAAGTGTGATTTCGAGACTTCCCCAAGACTGTGCCGATCAAGCCTCGCTCTGTGTGTGAGAATGATGTCTTCCCGAAGACTGCGCATAAAGAGGTAGTTCTCGTTCAGCGGCATGCATACACCTACGGACGTTTGGTTTTCTTCTGACCAGAGTACGTCAGGGTCAAGACCTGCCTTTTGCCAGGCCCTGTGTCTCAAATTTCGAAGCATTGTCCAAGCCTCAGTGCCTCCTTCCTTCAGTGGCACAGTGAACCTCTCGTCCACGAGACCTTTTCCAGGAGAGCCGAGCGAGAACATCTTGTCAATCATAGCTCGGCTAAGAACTGCTTCATCGCTGTGTGGCCTCTCATGCAGATCGATCAGCAAGATGATTGTGGCATGTATCGGATGGTACATGCTAGACCAGGCCCATCTAAATTTTCGAAGCTCAGGATCCTCCGCAAGAGACAAGAATTTACGCATATAATTATGACAACACTTTAGAGCACAATTTCTCGCCACTGCCCACATCCGGCTCTTCGGGTTCTTGAGGAAGGTTGCATAGAAAATACAACCAAGTCGGTCAACCAGCATGGAAAGTGTGACTCGTGCCCATTTGTAAAATGCGATAGTGGTTGTCTTGTAATACGTTTTAAGGCCGGCTGATGACGGTGAGTCGGAGTACTCACGCAGAAAAGATCTCATTTCATGGACGGTGACTGGTGACCCCATACTGTCGAGATGATCGGTGTCCGCTGTCTTATCGAGGATCCCAGGCGGGAAACCAAGCTCGGGCACACCTCGACATGGGATGCGATCAATGATCGCATGGACTTCTTTGCTTGTCCTTGTCGACAATCTGCTCAACTCTTTAAATTCATCCATCTTCAATGGCATGACACTCATGGTGGCCTTCAGAACCTTCTTGGTCGTGGCCGTGAGTCTATGTCTTGCTTTCATGGTGAGGTGGTACACCGACACGAGTGACGAAGCCGGCCATCTAAATGGATCGTCTGGTCGGTCAGGTTGGGCCTCTGGTTCGTCAAGGTGTTCCTCGTATTCCTTGGCTTCTGTCGTGCCTACCAACATCTCTTTGAGCTCGGATATCATTTTCGTATCTGTATACACTTCGTCGAGTACAACAGGCATACCAGATAGTGCGGATATTGCAGTATCCAAAGAGACTGTCTCCCACCATAGTCGCCTCCTCATTTCGGCTTCAGTAGCATCGAGAGTCTTCAATGACTTCTCGCTGTGAAGGCCAAGACTTTGAGCCGCGTTAATGTTGAGAGTGTTGCGCACCCGATTGCTGACGATGCTCTGCCCTCCAATCGCAAGGTACTGACTAGTCGTCGAAGCAGCTAATATCCACATGGACGGTGAAGCTTCAGTCTTCATGATATCTAGCTGGTTCTCAAGCCGAGCTCGCAGTCTCTGGATCCAAATTGAGGTGTTGTTCATCCAGGGGAACCATCTGTCCTTTGCTTTACCTGAGAGATTGATATAGCCAGTGTACCAGACAAGGGTCAGATATGGCATGAAGGAAGGATCGGGATGTGGTTCGCCTTTGTCCATTCCATGCCTATACCAGTGGTGGAACGCTTCGTACTTCTGCAGCACCAGCCTTGGATGAATGATTGGCAAGACTGGATAGACTGAGAACAGCCAGCTTCTGAACAATACATTGGAATCTTCTTCGGTAGGAGCAAGCATATGCTGTTCGGACAGAGAATCTCCCGCCGGATCGTCTTGAAAGGACTGGAACTTCAGCGGTGTCGGATCAGCGGCGCCGGCAGCACTGATCCCGACCGAGCATAGCAGTAAATCAGCTTTTTGTGTTTCTTTGGCAAACCTGCCTTGAATGGGTGATGAGTGCACTCTGGTTCCAGACCTCAGCAGGTTGTTGAGCTGATCAAGCTTGCCAAGTACGTCTGCCCATGGCGCTTCGTAATCGACCGTGAAGGTATGAGGCATTTCGTGCCTGGCTGATTGGGAAGAGTTGCCATTACGTACCTCTGTAGCAGTTCTATGATGACTTGTAGTTGCCCAATGATCATATCGGCTGCCACGGGGAGAGCTTTCGTTGGTTTCAGGTGCCAATCGACGGATGTCATGCACCAATGAAGACAGCTGGTTCAACTTGTGCTCAATAGCCCTGATGCCCATAGACGGCATCGTATTACCGCCGTCGTTATTACCATTCCCGACGGCGCGTCTCTTGCGAGACTCATCCTTCCTGACAGGAAACAGCTGTTGTGTGGCCTGCTGAGCTGATACTCTGTCTGCGTCCCCATAAACACACCTTTCAGCCGCTTTCTGGCAAGCACCACATGCCGGATGGGTCTTGTCGCACCTGATCTTCCTCCGGCGGCATGTCTGGCAAGAATAGCTACTTCGGTCCCTAGTGATTTGCTTCTTTTGTGCAACCATAGGTATAGTTGACGGTTGACGGCCCCCAGATGGTTGCATGCTTCTGATTCACAGCAAGTTGAAAGTTTTGGAACCTTGCTACGCGCTCCTTGCGGCTTCTATGGTCTGCCAGCACGATGCAAGCAAGATCAACAACGCAGTCGTTTCATGCTAAACAGAGCCACCCTAGCTCGAACAAAGCATTGGTCCGGCAAGGTCTTTCGTGCTGGGCTGGGCTGGGTTGGATTGGAACGTCGGGATCATCTCCTTCAGAGACCCAAGGATGGTGATTGAGTCAAAGTCGCTGCTGCCCTACCGTGATTAGTAGGAAGTGGGGTACGACGTTCGGTATCAAATGATAGCCAATCAGAATCATCGACGCACAGCGGTACAGGCAACAGCTTTAGTAATACCGACTCGGTTACGTGCACCACTGTAGCTGAGCAAGAACTGGGGGAATTGACAGCTGCATCTTGTATTATTCGAATGCATTCTAGTGGGCCGCGCACCTCCTTGGTCAGGTAAGGTCAGATCATGAGCTCTGCACACAGATTTCGCTCTTCCTCCTATCAAGAGGCAGTCTGTGCTCAGGAAAGAACCTGACCTCATGCCCTTGAAGCCCGTTCATGGCAGGCGCGTACGCGCGTCCATTCCTTTCTGACACCTTCCACGCGAGAGACTGTGCCTCCCCATCCGACCGTTGCATTTGTTGGGCCATAATTCTGCCTGCTGCGTACGCACAGGCACCATAAGCGAATCTGATAAGAGAGTCCCCAGTCAAACTCCCTGTTATGAAAACACCTGGAACGATTTCTGTGTCTTCGTTCATCCTCTCGCGGAGAGTAGCGCCAGTGACGTTGGTCCAATCAGCTGCATCAGGGCATACTTCCTGGCGAAGAATTGGGTCAAGGTGATCCAATGAGCCACGTCTGCCTACAACGTACGCAAAGCTGCCTACCTTCCGCTGAAAAGGCGGCTTGTCTCCAGTCTGGAAAGTAACCATTGCATAATCGCCATGGGAATCGACATCTGTGATTGCGGTGTTTGGTAGTCCCTCATAGCTTGCGTTCCAGTCCCTCAATAGCTCTAGCTGAGATGAACTTTGCTGAGCAGATGGTCGTCTTCCTTCGGCCTTGGCTTTCTTCGAGGCGAGGGCCGCAAGCTTCATCTTACGATAAACAGCAGCATATTCTGGATACGAGTCTTGGTGGCAGGCACGCAAGGGTGACGGATTCGTGCTGGGCGCCCATTTGTAGATATGGATGATGTTTTGGTTGCGTGGCGCTGAGAGGATTACGTCGGCTGCAGTGAACCCCGACCCGACGACCAGCAATGGCTCTTTTGAAGCGACGGGGGTAGGAGGTCGCAGTTCCATGAGCGGTTGGAGAAGCGACCGAGGCGGCACTAGCTTGGTGAAAGTGCCCGAAGCGAGCACAAGATGCTTGCAAGCCAACCCGTGCGATGCAACGTAGAAGCCGTCGCCGCACCTCGAAATGCCAGATATCGCTTGGTCTGAATAGATCGCATCAGCTATGCCGACCATGTCGGGATACCGGGCCAAGTATCCAGCGACATCTCTCCGCGTAGGCCGAAGGTAGAACGGAGCCCGTTCACCGTGCACGCTGTAGTAGTATTCTTCGAAGCTGTACCCTGGCAGGGACAGCATACCAGCATAGCTCAGCGCGCCGATGTCCCAGCTGGCCTTGACAGGGTTGTCGGCCCATTGACCACCTGTGTGGGTCGTCTTGCCGACCACAGCGTGGGGGACTGCTCTTGAAGGATCGTGAACCCACTTCACGCAGGTCTTGCGCTCGGCTTCGTCGGTCTCTCCATACGGTCGGACGAGGGTATCGAGCAAGACGTTGACGGGCAGTGCCTGCGTCGAGTAGGAGAACCTCGACCCGTCAAAGTGCTCGGTCAGGTGGTCGACGTCGGCGGTGAGCAGATCGATGTGGCTTCTGAGCTTGTTGTGCAAGATTGGGTCAGGATGAGGAGAATCGACATTGTAGACAGGCACATTGCCATGCAGTATGTATGATAGGATCAGGGCGGATGGGCCCGTGCCTGTACAGCTGGTCAGCGGTCATCCTAGGGTGCCAGAGAAGGTGTTCGTCGACTTACCTATAATGACCGTGTCAGCCTGGTGCGGCATTGGTCGAGCCATGGCATGCCTGTGGAACGAGAGGAGGCATGGTGAACGTGAAGTTCGAACCGAGGGTTTTACAGATCCAACACGACTATAACTCCAGTCTCCGGCCCAACTCTACGAAATCCTCGTTACCTCACGACGTTCGTGGTGGCTAGTACTAGTACTGGGATCTGCCGCGACGCAAGGTGGAAGCAAAATTTTAGGGCCGATACACCCCACACTCGCTTGCAAAATCCGCAGTCCGGCGGACGAAAAGAGCAAGAATGACCCGCGCCTTTCCTTAACCACAGGATGGCCCACCGTGAGATGACGGGTTGATCTGCCAATGTACGTGGTAAGGGTTTCATGCTCCGAGCGACTGCACATCTGATATGTCATCATTGTTCATGTCTGCCTTGGGCCGGTCAAAAGGCGAGGAGCGATGCCTGGCCGACGTGTTGTTGATCACGCCATCAGAAGGAATCATGCGCCGAGGTGCAGCTGCTTACGCTGCACCCTTGTTCACAACGCTTCAAGTGATTATTACAGAATCAGACATGGACGTACATGCGAAGCCGCGGCACGTCCCACCCACTCATGCGGCGGGACTCTGGTGCTATGTCTGCCATTGTGCTTGTCGCTTCTCAAAGAAGGAGAGTATGCCTTCTTTAGCGTCTGCCGACCTGGCGTGCAGTGCCATCACTCGTCCTGCCCATGCTACAGCATCCTCATACCCGTCAGCGCCGGATTGGCTTGACCCGTTGAAGGACAGCTGCGTCCAATATGCCCACTTGCCGAAAGCTTGCGGCTGACCTGCAGTCTGCTCGGAAAGCCGATCCACAATGTGTGCAACTCGATCCTCAAGCTGTGACTCGTCCTCCACTACTTCTACTGTCCCGGATGGCAGATTGCGCGCCTCCACTGGCTCGGCCATGGAAAGCATCCGGTAAGTGAAAGCTGAACCCAGGCGGCGAGATACTGCAGTAGAGGGCGACGTGCAAGGCAAACCTATCGAGGCTCCCGGAAGCTGGAACTTCGTTGTGCCTAGAGCGATTGGGAAGTCGGTAGTGAAGGCCAGTTGCGCCCCTGCTGCTGTCGCCAGTCCTTGCACTATTGCCACCACTGGCGCTGGTGACCGCCTGATGAGGCTCATCACCTCCGCGCATAGTGCAAAAGCCTCTTTGACCTCTTCGTATGGCAGTTTTCGAAGCTCAGCGAGATCATGGCCAGAAGAGAAGACCGGGCCCTCCGTCCTGAGCACTAACACGTTTGGAAGCCCCCTGCGCGCTTTTTGCCATTCGTCCGCGCTCAACAACCAGGAATAAGCGCTTTCCGCTCCTGTCTTCGACGCAGCTTCGAGCTCGTCGACGAGTTCGGGTTTGAATGGAGGAAGGATGTTTACCTTGCCATCAGGTCCTTTATTGAAGCCATGCAGTTGATCGCGCAAACTACGGAGTACACCCAGACTGAGCGCATTACGCCTTTTCACGTTATCGATAGTGAGGTATGCTGCACGTTTTGACAAAGTTGGTAGGCTCATCTTGCAAGCTGACCGGCGACGTCTTGATCAAGGTTTCTTCTGAGCGATGCACACGAAACATGTGATGCTCTGGCTGCTCCTCTGTATAGTGTTGAGTCGCGGAAGCTGAGCCGAGGCTTCCAGGTTTGGAGAAGGACTCAGATGCCTCAGGCTGACGCATGACGTCTGAGTTTCGTGAGGTCACTGCTGACTGCCAGAGAATCGCTTTCGTGTATGGGCACGCGTCTGACGCACCAGTTGAGTTGCAATCTCTTGTTTTGGCTAGCATTTAGCTCATGCACCGCTTTTCGAAGCATCTGTCGATCCGAATAGCAGTGAAGCGTGCAGGAAGCCTTAACATCAGCAGATCTCGGCCTGTCAGCGACTCTCGCGCCTTCACCACCATGTCGTGGATGGACTCATGGTCTCGTCCAGGCAAGTCGTCGGCTACGCCACCACCATTGTATTTGACCGATGAAACCACCAAATACTGTGCAGCTTGCGGGCGTGTGATAGGTGCGAGGAAATCACACAAGCAGAATGAGGTCGTGAAATATTGCTCAGACAGCTGCCGGAAACGACGACTGAAGCCACAGGACAAGAAGATTGACTCAACCATTCTCGCTCTGCTCTCAGGCCAGAAAGACTCGGGTATAGAGAAGATTGATGTGAAAAGCAGATTCCGAAAAGGTGATCATCGGAACATGATCACCGTTGATGAGATCGAGGCTATCGTGTTTGATCGAAAAGTGGCAGAAGCCAAGACGTCCAACGATCACAAGGAAGACGAAGTTGAAGAGGACCCTTACGCTACTGATGAAGAGATCCCGACTGGCGATCTTCAGGGCAAGCCTCCAAATCCAACAGGCCCAGGCTCCGCAGAAAAGCGGCAAGAAGGGCAGAAACGGGCGGAGGAGCGCGAGATAGTTCGGAGAGCAGCTCGACGTGCCGTGGTGTTTGGCTTCCCGGTTGAGCAAGTGGATGGCATGCCAAAAGACAAGACTTCCAAGACTTCCACCGATCAGCGCGCATCGGCAGATGAAGCGCCGCGACGGAAATGTGAAGCTGTCATGAATGGTCATATCGTCGAGCCGAGCTTCGCCAAAGGCAACTGGTCCATCAGATGGCGAGAGTGAGAGAGGTCACGTTTCCTCAGTGAGCAGCAAAGCTTCCATTGCGGCGATCCATCAAGTCGGCATATCGAGACCGGTACGGATTGCGTTCGACAGGTTTGTTCTTCTCGTTGACAAATGGTTTTCGTGGCCAATCCTTGGCAAGGTCAATCTTGTCTCGGGGAGCAAAGAGCTCGAGGAAAAAGAATATGAGATAGTCGATGATGGCGCAGAGGCAAAAGAGCTTACCTGCCCATACACCACAGCCATAATAGCGTTTGAGACGATCGATCAATGCATAACTCTGTACACCAGCTCTGACTCTTGCTGCGCTCCAGCTGCCATCGGCGTGAACGCCATAGAACTCTTCTTCGCTGATGGCTCCGGTAATGCCATCATACACACGTTCCGTGCGCTGCGCGACATCAGCCCACGAATACATCATCTTCACCTGGTCGTGGAACTTGTCCGTGGTAACTCTGCCTGAGCGCAATTTGGCTATTGCAATGCCAGTCGCCCTGACCAGGTCGTCTTCTTCAGGTTTGGCGAAGGTCGTCATGTGGGGAGGCAGCACTTCTGGAATGCCCCCCACCCGGGTACAGACGACATATAATCCGCAGCTTGCCGCCTCAACAATGACTGTACCAAATGCTTCTGTCAAACTGGGGTGCAAGTAGATTTGTCCACGTACCATGACATCTCTGACTTCCTCGTGACGAACGGGCCCGAGGAGCTCGACTCGATCTTGTAACATACGTCTTTCGATCATTTGCTCCAGGTCGATAGCTTTCGGTCCCGAACCGGCAATCAAGAATCGCACATTTGGATCTGCGGCGAGGATTTTGGGCATGGCCGCAATGAGCAAGTCTGTACCTTTGTTGTAAAAGAGTCTGGAGATGACGACAATGGTGATTAGGTCATTTTGTCCGAGTCTTCGCGGAAGCGGTCGCGGCTTTGTGCCATAGCCCAGGTCTGGAGGCCTGGGAGCATATGTAAGAGGATAAAAGTTATCTGCAACTACTGCATTCGGTATAACGGAGACGATCAAAGGATCAAGCTGTGCTCTCAAGACCGTGTTCTCCTTGCAAGTGTGGCTGACACAGATGATGTGGTCGACATCGCTCAGGCTGAATTTCAATAGCTTGTTGGTGAAGATAGAGCCTGCATCTGCAAAGCCGAAGAGAGAATGGTCGGAGAAGACGGTCTTCAAACCCATGGTCCTTGCATGCAAGATGGCCTCATGGCAAAAGCTGCTTAGACTCGCGTGTCCGTGCACAATCTCGATGTTTTCACGTAGAACGATGTTTCGAAACATTGGAAAGAAGGAGAAGACAGTAGGGAATGTCGTTTCTCGATACACGACCAAGAAGGGGACATGGTAGACCTTCAGACCATTGGTCAGGTAATGCACCCCTGTACGGCCCTTGTAGGCATGGGTAATGACGACGACTTTGTGGCCTCGATCGATCAATTTTGTCGACAGCTGGTACATGTGACTTTCAACGCCCCCTGGTTGGGGAAAGAAGAAGTCACAGACCATAGCAATGTTGTATGGCATGTTGGGATTTTACAGGCAGCCTGCGGTGGTCTTGATCTACTCGCCAGAGCCATATCTGATTGAGCACGACATCACAAGGGTGCGCGTGTCTGCATGCTGAAAACTTGGGTGGTCGTGTGTAGTCACTCCTGACTATGGCCATGATTGTCCTGTAAGGAAGGAACGATCTGCATGTTTGGCCTTCTGCGGCAGCCGTAACGAGTCGCGAGGGAATGCTTATCGATAAAGAAGATGGATTTCTTTAAGCCGTCGCATGGGCGTGGTCGATGTTGGATAGGAAGTCCAGCTGACGAGGATGTCGCAATTCTATGCACGTTACGTTCCTCCGTCTGCCTCGAAAGATCTTCCAACAGCAGGGTCAGGCTCTGTTCACAAGCGACCGAGTACATCAAAGCCCCCCCGAGTATCGAAGAAGAGAAAGCTCGAGCAGGAACCAGCTACTGATGGTGTGAGCCCCAAGGCCGGTGCCACTGGGAGTGCGCACAAGTCAGAGCAGAGTCCTCAGAGCCCTGCGACTGCGCCAGAAGTTTTGGAAGAGTCAGCGACGAAGCAACGACGATCAGCGCTGGTAGAGGTGTCACACCGTGAGCAGACAAACGGTGCGAAGACGGAGCATGCAGGAGCCACAGCTGGTGCGCAAGAGATCGACAACGAGCTGCGCCTGACAGATGACGAAACCACCCCTTCGAAGCACTCGAGGGTCCTCTCTAGGTTCGGCAAAGCACAAGAGAGGGCAAGTCGGCATCAAGAGACCACGCCCCAGCCTTCCGCCGACTATGTGCATCCAGACAGGGCCAACATAGTACATGACCTGGAACCAATCCCTCAGCCTCATGTCCAGATTAAAGAGAGGCCAGCTCTGAAATACTCTACCGCTCCGCAATGGCTCAGAAATCCTTTGACCGTCAAGCATAACGACAGGCGCAGGTTCGAAGAATTAGGCTTGAACAAGAAGATACTACAGAAGTTGCTTTCTCAACAGAAAGATGAAGCCCTTCCAGTGCAATCTGCTGTCTTGCCGCTGCTCCTTGACAAAGAGGTCCATCAACGCCCGGACCTTTGCGTAGCGGCAGCCACTGGTTCAGGCAAGACCTTTGCCTACACCCTGCCCATTCTCAGTGCCCTTCGTAAGCGTAAGCACATACGTCTGCGAGCAGTCATCGTCGTGCCAACCCGAGCCCTTGTGAAACAGGTCGTACAAGCCTTGGAGTCGTGTTCAGCAGGTCTCGATGTGCGAGTAGGCACGGCAGAAGGGAGTAAGACCCTTGCTGACGAGCAGCGCCAACTGGTCGAAGAGACAATGGTCTACAATCCCGAAGAGTACAAGCGCCAGCGCGACGCACCCATCGATTGGGATACATTCTCCCTTGATGCCTTACTTGAGCAGGCGACCACGAGAAAGCCGGTGATGAGCGCCGGCTATGTTCAGAAATTTCTGTCCAAGGTCGATGTTCTCGTCTGTACACCAGGGCGACTCATCGAACACCTGCAAACCACGAAAGGCTTCAACTTGGACGATGTACAGTGGTTCGTGGCCGATGAAGCTGATCGATTGTTGAACGAGAGCTATCATGAGTGGCTAGACACCGTGCTACCTGCCCTGAAGTCTCAGAAGGCTACTGAACAAAGGGACAAACTTCTCGCACAGATGCATATGCATGTGCCGAAGAGGAGGGTTACCAAGATCTTGCTGTCGGCCACAATGACGAACGATATCTCGCAGCTGCTTGCCCTGGAACTCACAGACCCCAAGCTCGTGGTCGTCGAAGCTGCCGACACGCAACAGTCTTCCCAGGATAACAGTGTCAATATGATTGATGTTCATGATAATGCTGAATTTAGCATGCCACCTCGGCTTGTTGAATCCGCCGTCCCCTTCAAAGACAGCGAGAACAAGCCTTTGTACCTACTTGAGCTTCTGGAGAAGCACATCTTTAACAACGATTCCACACCACTGGAAGCGAAGAAAAAGCCACTCATCAACGGGTCTCCAAACGATTTGACTACCATCGATAGGAATGACCTATCGAGTAGCTCCGCAGATAGCGATGAAGACACATCCTCTGACGACTCTAGCTCGTCAGCCTCTTCCGAAAGCGACGCAACCAGCGATACTAGCAGTGTCTCATCTGACGACGCTTCATCAGCTGCTTCAGACTCGGATTCAGCGCCCTCGCTATCTCCAACGCCGTCCAGCACCAAGCGGCCGAACCCGTCCACTCCACCAAAACACCCCAGAGTTCTAATCTTCACCCGCTCTACAGAATCAGCCCACCGCCTCTCTCGCCTTCTCTCTCTCCTTCACCCGGTCCTTGCCCCTCTCATCGCAACCTTCACCCGCGCCTCCACGGCAAACGCCAACGACGCGCAAACACAGGCGAAGAAAGCGAGCTCCAAGTCCCTCATTCATACCCGCTCGAAAATTCTCCACTCCTTCACCACAGGCCAGACCCGCATCTTAATCTCCACCGATGTGGCCGCTCGCGGTCTCGACATCCCCAACCTTGAACACGTAGTCAATTACGATGTCCCACCTTCGCCGCTCATCTACGTGCATCGCGTCGGTCGAACGGCGAGAGCGGGACAGGCAGGCCACGCGTGGACGCTCGTCGAGCATCGGCAGGGAAAGTGGTTCTGGGAGACGATTGGAGGGAAAGTCGGGCGGAATGGCGACAAGAAGGTGATCGGAAGGGGAAACCACGTCGTGCAGAAGGTCGGGCTAGTGATTGACAAAGAGAAGTGGATGGGGAGGTACGAGGATGCCTTGAGGAGGCTAGGTGAGGACGTTAGGGGGCAATGAGTGCTATGCTCTCCGTGCGTCTATCAGCAGATATTGCACCAGAGTCCCAAATGCAATAGAGTCATACTGTCAGTTGCACTCCCAGCAAACACCATCCCCCCTCTTTCTGGTTCGTGTCACCTGCGATCTAACCAGCGCGGACATAGCAGCAGAAGAATCGCATTGCACTACACGTTTCACGCTTAGGTAGGTAGGGTAGAGACCGAAACTGCTCGGCCGCAGCCGATCAGAGAACCCTGAAGAAAGAGCGGCTTAAGCCGGCCTCAGCCCGCTCGCATCCAACTCAGACCAAGCAGAAAGAGGCTCTGCCCAGCGAACTCCGTGTCCGCACGCACCAGGCACCCGCACGCTCTCCGTCTCGATCCCGCCCTACGCCGCATGCCTTGCGCCGCGCAGCCGCTCTTCTACAACGCTCCTGCCAGCTACATCCTACACGGCGTGGCCATTTTGCTCTCTCTCTCTGTCTCTCGTAGAACTGGCCGTATATGTTCACATGCTTGCAGTCAGTCAGTCAGTCAGATCAAGTCCTTCTCCTGCCTTCCCTTCCCGATCTTGTACCTTTCTGTCCGTTTCATTTCGATACGTTTACCAAGACGACAAGACGTATTTCCCGGCGTTGTCGGGAAAGCGCGAGATGATGATTGAGGGACCGCTGCTTGACGTTCTGACCCATAGTCAGATATAGGCCCCACACCCTTCAGCGCTGCTAGAGCATGCGAGTCTCTGCGTCCACGTCAGCAGCCTGAACATGGCCAAAGCACGGCCGAAACACAAAGTTTCTCAAACGAAACAGAAGTCAGCATCTTCTCAATCGGTCATGAGATTCATATCCTGGATATGTGTTCAGATCATTCATTCCCAGCATACTAATCTCGTCGCCACATCACATCCGCCGCAAAGGGGTATCTAAGATTTCCGCTGCTCATCATCATCGTTGCACACCGCCAAAGAAATGAACTATGCTGGCGGCCCCTACGCCGACGGGATAACAGTCTTCTGCGTGGTCACCACGAGACCAGCCACTGCAGCGGACGACAATGTCGAGATGACACCGGAGAATAGCGCCGAGAGCGCGACCTTGGAGACGTCACCTGCTCGTTGGGGCGCAATCTGCGAAAGCACACCAATCTGAGTGCCTAGTGAACCCAGGTTGCCGAAACCCTGTATTTTGTTAGTTTACGCGAACTTGCTGTCCAGGAGGAAATATGGGGGAAGTCTTACGCAGCAGGCATATGTGGCGATCAGCACAGATCGTTCACTGAGGGTATCGGAAATACCCGCGAGAGTGGTGAAGCCGACAAACTCGTTGATGATGATTTTGAGGCCGATGACTTCACCGACTGCTCGCAAGTCTTGTCGCGGCACACCGAGCAGGAAAGCGACTGGGTAGCAGATGTATCCGAGGATGAGTTGCAGGGTGAGTCTTGGGTCCTCAATGTTGAAGAATCGGCCAAACCAGCCGAGCAAGCCGTTGACCAGACCGACAAGAGCGATAATGCAGAGGAGGGTTGCGATGATCATACCCGCAATCTTGATACCGAGCCATGCACCGTTCGCGAAGGCGTGGATGGCGTTGGAGGCTTTGTGCTCGTCGTCATCTGGAACCACGACGCGGCCTGAGGTGATAGTCTCTTCTGTCTCCGGGTAGCGCAGCTTGGAGACGGCCAGAGAGGCAGGAATGGACATTATGCAGGACGAGACCAGGACCTGTGGGTTAAGGCCAAGACCGATGTATGCGACGAGGACCGAACCAGCGATGGTCGCGAAACCGCAAGTCATGACCTGATGGATTTCGGCGAGGGTGAGGTGCGGCACGAATGGTCGGATCAACATGGCCGATTCACCCTGTCCAATGAAAGGTGTCGCAGCTGCGACTACAGCCTCAGCACCAGACACACGGAGGGACCAGTAGAAGAAGGTTGCGAACTTGACGACAAACCATTGGAGGAGACCAGAGTAATACAACAATTGGACGAGCGCAACGAAGAAGATGATGGGTGGGATGACACCTATCAAGAACCATGGAAGCGCGACGACATCCTCGGATGTCAGGAAGGTAGTTCCCTCTTGTGCAAAGCCCAGAAGCTGGCGGGCGAGGAAGGAGATGAAGTTGAAAATATCGTAACCTGTTGTGGTTCTGAGCACGAACAGTGCAATGACGAATTGCGTGAGCATGCCACCAATGACGGTGTGCCACTGGATTCGTTTTCTGTCTCGCGAAGTCGCGTACAGCAGCGCTATCATGACGATCAGGCCGAAGAACGAGATGGCGCGGTTTTCACGAGTGTTGTCTCCCGATTCTTCGGAAATAAAGGTACCCAGGATCATAACCACGACCGTTCCCGCAGCCGCAAGTGGCTGGTGAAGCTTTTTCGGAATCATGTCATACACTCTGACCATAGAGTTGTTCCACACAAAGGCCATAGGCTTCTTGACGATGGAGACGGGTATGTGGAAGAAGAGCAGTCGCAGGGTAATGGCGAGGTAGACGAGGAATGGCTTCAGCCAGCCCAGGTTGTCACTTCTGTGGTAGATAAGGCCGACGACCCACCATGCGGTGAAGAAGAGCCAGATAGCGAGGTGGAAGAAGATGCGGTACTTCTTGTAGAAGTGGGAGACGCGGTGTTTCTTGCCATCTCCCTCTTCACTACTCGACAGACGAGTGGGACTGACCACACCTTCGCCTTTCTCTGAATCATGGGCATGGAACTCTGGTTTTCCATCCACAGCTCGGACCTTGTGAGTAGTGTAGTCCTGCGAAGGCTGCATGAGAAGGTCTCTGCGCGGCTCCTCAGCATTCGCGTAGGCGACACGTTCGTCCTGCGCGACGGAGGTCTTGTGGCCGTGGTGAAGGTGCGCATGTTGGTGCTCATGCGAGTAGTGGAGGGCAATGTCTGGGTTGGCGTCTACCCCATATTGAGACGACTCGTTGTGACCGTGCGCGGGTAGATGGTCGTGATGTGGTATAGTACCTCCACGCGCGCCTTCCGTCTCGGGCTCGCGGTGGGAGCCCACCTCTATTTCTTTATTTGTTATATTCATCTTGTCACTCTCCTAGTGTGAGGATCGTCGAGATACTTGGACAAGATGGTACTTCTGAGGAAAGCAAGAGCAAGCACCAAGATAGGGAGTGCAGCTAGAAAAGTAAAGATGAGGGCGTCAGACATGGGTATAATATCAGTCCAGGTCATAGGTCACTTGAGCACAGGAAGCGGAATAGGTTAAGAGCAGAGATAAGGCAGGAGCTACCGAAAAGGTCCTAACACCGAAAGAGATAGCACCTCCGACAGCGTAGACTCGCTTGTCGTTGGACAGGCCGAGACAAAGACAAGAGGAAACCTGGAGAAGAGATATCGCATGGTCTTCGATGCAGCGAGCGGAGAACAGATCGACCATGGATATGGCAGCGGCGGCGAACCTTGGTCGGATGCAGCTCTGTGAGTGGTTGAGAAACAAACAGGGGTCTCCCAATAGTGTAACATTGTTATCCTGCACGCTGTGGGTTGTGCGCCGATTTCAGTCGGACACACAAACTTCTTGGCCGACAGCCCAAGGACTCGAGAGAAGACTTGGCGGCAGCACGGCTACTTGCTTATATTGACCGGTCACTACAAGTAACAAAGCGGCGTCTATCTGGCACCGATAGGAGCATTTCTGTGCTACTTGAAAACGTCAACAGCTCGATCTTGAGCCCAGTGCCAAGAGATCATCAGGAAGCCCTGGGTGTGCGTCATGACCAGTTCCTTCTCAGGTAGTTTGTTAGCATAGACTTTTGTGCTGACTTTTATGCTGTCTCGGGCGTGTCGTCTTCCAAGACGGCACGACTCCGAGACTGTGGTCGGCTGTTTGCTACCTTGCATGCTCATCCTGCAAGCGCGTGGCAATTAACATGTTCCAGCTTCAATCTTATTTCCTATCGCACCTCTAGGCTGCGGATTTCCTTCGAATCGCGGCCACACTAATGCTATTTTCCGCTAAGCTTTGCAATTGCCAAGCCCACCAGCGCTAACACACGCCGTGGGCCGCCAGGAAGTGAGTGGCTCGGATGTGAGGCTCGAGACGTTTCTTATCCTACTCAAAATCACGCTTTTGAGGGCATTCGGTCTCGCCGGATCTGGCCATTGAAGCAGTTGCACCATGCGATTTTTCTCATGTGGTTCGTGGCAGATGCGGACCTTTGCTCGCCGTCGTAGTAGCTCAAAAGTGCATGTCATGCAAGGAGAACAAGTCAGCACCAAAGACTATGGGCATGGCGGATATTTACATTAATATGTGGTCGCAATTTGTGGTTTGACCAGGACCAAGAGATCAGGTAGATTATGCGCCTGTACCACCAGCGCCGCGCTAAGCGATTATTTCCAGAATTGTAAGGTGCATGGCAGGATCGCAACCCTTGTCGTCAGCCGTAGAGTATACTCTTGCGCCTAACTCCGCCGGGTCACTATTACAGAAGTTCATGGGATAGCGATAGCAGCTCTGGGGTTCCCACGCTTCCTTCTCCATGTCCCTTTTTCGAAGTCAGGATGCCAAACCTCAGGAACACCTCGGAACAAGTGACTAGAATCGAAATGCCAATCAGGACAATGATGATCCAGGTGATGCGAGACATTTTGTTGTCGGAAACGTAGTCCGATAGCACTTCTGCCAAGTCCAGGAACACGCGGCACCGCTCGTTGAGGACCTGTATCCGTGGCTTGATCTCGAGGTACTCTGTTACCGCAGTATACAACGGATTCAGAGTTGGCTCGTCTTCCCAGATGAGATCGGGTGTGTCAAGCACGTTCGATGCTAGGAGCCAGAGTCAGCATGTGCAGCAGAGCAGGAGGCAGCATATACTTACATAGGTTGACGTCCACGCGACTCTTGAAGAGGCCTCCAAGGAGCTTGATGACATCCTCGCGTTTCATACCGAGCTCACCTGTCTTGGCTAGGCGTGCTGGGACGTCCTTTGCCGCTTCCATCTGTGCTGCCATGGTTTCTTCGAAGAAACTCAACTTTGTGCTTTGCGCTATGGCGTGGCTGATGGCGAGCTTGATCATATGGTCGCCACTGCGCAAGGTGATCATGTCGTTGTAAATACGTGGTCTTGAGAGCTCGTTATTGTATTCGAAGTGAAACTCCTCAGTCTCAAAGTCCTCCTCGTCGAGAGGGTTCGTGGTCAGGGGCAGATTGGTTGTGATGTGACCTTTCTCGTCGACCATTGTGGCGAAGGTCAGATCAGCGAGCACGTCTTTCTCCTGGCGTTCGGTGAAGTTCCAGAAGACGACCACTCCGTAAGAGAAGACGAACATTTCGGCGTATCTATGGGCGTCTGTTGGCACAGTATTGCCGGTTGGACTGACAGAGCGATTCGAGTAGTTGCCGGTACTGTCTCGTCGGACGCCATTGGTACGCGGTCTGTCATCTTCTTGCTCTGTCATTCCGTATGGACCCGCGTCTTCAGGATTCTGATCGCCTCTGACGGAATGCTCCTCTTCGTCCTCATCAAAATCGCCTCGATAATTCCTCTGCTCGCTGCGCTCGATGGCTTCGTCGAGCACCATCCCGCCCTTTGCACTGACGACTGGGGGACTGCTCAATAGCCTGTAGCCGTCGGTGCCCGGCAGGAGTGGAAGATGGTAAGCGCAGTACAAGCAGTCATCATAAAGCTTCGCTCTTGCACCATGTCGTTGCCTAACGAAAGTAGCAGTAGACTGTAGCTTATACGCCTGTGCTGTGCAGAACGCAGTTACTCTAGGCAGCTCTTTCTCGGTCCGTTTGTGCTTTGGGAGACGCTCAGCATAGCTTTTTGACTTCTCCCTGCCTGGTTGTCGGTAATTCTCGTCGTCCTTAGGCGGTCCTGCGTCATCTGCACCAGCCGCAAAATCGCCTTTTTCGTCATCTTCCTCGATGGCCTCTGGAAGCAAGACCAACTTCTCGGATGTCTTCGTAGACCGAGGGGGCATATGCGGTGGAGCAAATCGACCGGTCAGTCTCGGATCGAGGGGCCTACCCGAAGTCGTACGTGACTGGCGCGGGCGTTGCGGACGCCTTTGCTGAGCTGAGGGAACATCTGAAGCATACTGTAACACGCTGTCGACCGTGATGAAGCGAGAAGTCTGCCGCCGCGGTGGCTGAGGTCGTCTGTCACCAGTATCGGCAGCTAGTATCGACGGGTTTCGTCGAGGTGCGGCACCCCGTTGGGACGGCATGTTTGAAGGTATTGATGCGGAGAGGAATAGGTGTGCCTTAGCTAATAGTCCTCACAACATGTAGCTGACAGCAGTCAGACGGCCGAGAGTCGCGATGGCCTGGAGTACCGGCAGTCGAAAAGTGAAATAGCGTCATAATCATGTGCTAGCGCGCCCACAAGCACTGACATCTAGCGGCATTTTTGACTCTGTAGAGTACCTGGAGACCGCCCTTTCCAATTGCTGCCACTATCGTCCCAGACCTGTACTTCTGCCCCGATATCACTGCGAGTGACTAGGCGCCTGAGATGCTCCCACATCTGTGCTTCTTTGTCATGAGACCGTGCCTCGGATGTTTGTGATAATCCTCCTGCATGGCTGGTCTATGTGGCGAGAGCGTATGAGCTCCATAAAATGCATGCGGGCTATGAGGTCTCGCCCGTTGCTTACGCACTCGTTATTGGTTGCGTTCAATGTCTTGCACTCTACAGTCTTTACCAAAGTGAACCTCGCATAGGCACAGTGAAGGTCCAAGGCGAAGTGAGTATCGTGCCATGAGATGAGATGACTCTGCTCTCGTCGTCATCCCCCTCCCAAGCCTGGTTCCCACGCCACAATCATGACTAAGCCCACACTGTTCTTGACGACTGAAGACCCCTACGCCATCTACGGTCCAGGTGAGAAGATACGGGGTACCGCCAATCTGGAGAATGTCGATCCAGTTCTGCCCAAGTACATCATCGTCTCCTTGTTAGCTGGTTGCAGAGCTACTTCTAATGGAGTAGTGGGAGCGAAACAGACCTTCTTTCACAAGCAGTTCAAGGTGCTATTCCACAACAAGCACGAAGACGCAGCGCGAGGACTGCCGCCTGGTGAACACAAGTGGGACTTTGAATTTTGTATGCCAGCTACCAATGACTTGCCACCATCGTTCTACTACCACGATGAGGACGGATCTGTTGAAGTCCTGTACTGTTTAGTCCTGTGTGTGTACAAGAGCAATTCCAAACCAAGCAAGGAGAACATGTGCACTCTGAAGATCAAGTATTCGCCCAAGCGGTCACCCTCCGTCGTCCTGAATGGGCCAACGTCGCAACAATGTCAGCCACTGCTTGTGAGGCGGTACGACGACGAGGGCCAGGATAGGCGACACATGTCTCGCATACGGCTACCTCGAATCCTCGATCGAGCACTGCACGGACACCGGCCACAGCAGGAGTGCTTCCATGTGACGCTGTGGGTACCACCATGTGCGCCTTTCACGGACCACATGGATATGTATATGAAAGTATTACCAGAGAACGAAGATCCATTTCGAGTGGTTGAGATCAGGCTCATGAAAGTGGAATATCGACTATGGGCCACGACGCGTGTAGCCTACAACAACGTGCTACGAACTCGGCGCCACCTCATACAGTCAAACACCTGTACATGCAACACGCTACTTGACCTGAGTGGTTACTCAGTGTCCTTGCGAAGGCATGCTCCGTTTCGGATACAGCCTAAGATACACGGTATACCCTTGGACAATAACTCTTTCAGTACGCTAGGGCCCAGTTTTGCGACAAGCAATATTTTGCGAGAATACAGTTTGGATATCGACGTGTTCCTTTGGATATATGGAAAGACTCAGCGAGTCAGGTTCGATAACAACGAGCTGATACTACTGCCATACGACATGCATCTAGCGGGTGACTAAAGCGATGTTAGGCAATACTTTGTAGTGAGGAAATCGTACAGCATTCGAGTGTGGTGTGTGAAGGTTACGTCCAAAGGCCGAGCGCGTCAAGCCGGTCTTGTGACACGCGTGGTGTAGTAAACGACTCGATGAGTTGATTTGTGTGGACGAGCCCATTCTCAAACAGGCTAAAGCACCCCACTTGCAAGTGAAGGTTTGTACAGCCCGAGCCTGACCTCGAGAAATGCTGCCTGCCTTTTTCAACAACAAACAAGATCGTGCGCCTCGAGTTTCATCTCGTCTGTCACGTCAAATGTACACGTTTATCAGTATTTCTGTGCAACGTAGCTTGAGAAGAAACTGTCACTCACCATTCGGTTTGGTTCCGAAACATCACTAGTGCAGGTGAAGGGCACGACCCACATCCTGAAAACGGGCACTCGACAACTCGCGCACTACAAAATCGTTCTTTGCCAATTCGACTCGTCTGAAATGATAGTACTTGACTTCATCGAGCCCGCAAGTACTTCATGATGGCCAGAGTCAAAGCTTATCAAGCGCCTCATGTCAAGGCAGATAACGAGCACGATAGCACAACACCTTCTAGAAGGACGCGGCGCCAGACTAAGAGTCGGGTCGAAAACCAGAACGCGTCAGACTTGGAAGTTGATGAAACTCAAGGAATCGAATCCGCTCGGGTACCTTCATCACCGCCCATCGCGAAGCCGAAGGCAAAGCGAACATCTCGAAAGAGCAATCCTGCGAAAGCATCGGCCGATATAGCAGATGGAGCTAGCCCCGGAGCAACGTCTAAGCTAGCTAAAGATGGCAGACGAAAGGGCGGCAACAAGCGAAAATTTACGCACGAATATTGCTTGACGTGCGAACATTATGGTCGAGCTTGCTTGGGCCGACGAGACGATGAGCCAGGATGTTCCATGTGTAGAGAGCCCGATCGAGACAAGGGTGAGAAGCTTCGAGAGTGTCTGTGGGCAGATCCCGACGCTGGCATCGTTACCTACATGGATGCTCGAGAAGCCCTCAAAAAGGCTCAGGCTGAAGCCAAGGTCCAGAAGCCAAGGGCACCAAGACGATCAGTGACAGTGACACACTTGAACCGCGCTAGCCCACCATCATTCAACTATCTCAACGCACCAGATCCTCTGGGTATTGTACCTGATCCTCAGGCGACCCGAAGCTCAAGACCTCCACTCAGCCGGCCATTGGATGTGCGACCGCCTAGCAATGCTACTGGCATAGACCACCCCTCTTCTATGAGTGGCCATCATGCTTACACCCCTCAAGCCATGGCTCAGTCAAGAGCTGACGACAGCGATACAATCACTGTCAATGCATCACGACATGCACGCAACCGATCCCAGCATGATTTGCCAGGAGTCCACCCACCCCAAGTCATTGACCTTCCGAACGGGAACGGGACATACGATGAGCACAGCCGACGAGCTTCGATGCCAGAGCACATGGCCCAGCCTATTCACTACTTCACACCACCTACGTTACCCACCGGCCGTCTGACACCCCTACCCGAATCCTTCGCACCATTCTACCAGCCAGTCTGCATGCCTACGTTCTCCCAGTCCATCCATACTCAAACCTTCTACCACCGCCAGCATTCATGAGACCACATGCAGACATATACATCTCCCCCTACGACGCAGATCCTTCGCTGTCGCTCTCCACGAATGGTCGAGATCCTCCTCGAGCCGTGTTTCCTCCCCGGGTACCACCAAGAAACACGGGCTTCAGCATTCCTGCACCTCTAAATGTGAGATCTAAGAAGGCACGACCCTTTGTCAAGTCTGACATACCTTGCAACAAATGGTCCAGAAGCGATTCAAAGGTCACGACACTGAGCGGTCACGAGTTCATCAACAAAGGGTGGGCACGCGGAGCAAACGACGGCGGCAGCGGCAGCGCAAGTACCCAAAACCAAGACCCAGACATCGTGGTATCCGACGGCGCCGGAGCTTCCACCAACGCAGTCTCCATCGAAACAAGCATACGAAAGAGCGTCGACAGCTCAGAGCTCAGCTCAGCCATGGACGTCGACGAGCACACGCCCGCAGCCACACTCCAGAACAACGACGAACATATCGAGGCCGACACGATCGAAGTCACCGAGATTTCAGTCCACGATGATGAAGAAGAGTCGTCAATCAACACCCCACAGCACAGCGACACCGACGAGCCCGAGCCCGGAGCAGAGGACGAAGAAGAGGGAGAAACAGACCGTGCGCCAGCCTTCATCAAACAACTCTACAACGAGAAGATCAACGGTTTAAAGAGACAGCGACTCTCATCGCCCAAGGCCACACCGCCACCAGCAGAGAAACCGAAACCAGCCGGCCTCATCGCAGTCAACCACGGCTCCGACCCCGCCCTCACCGAGTCCGAAGGCGAACACAAAGAGCAGCCTGCGCGCGCCAACGCCTTCGCCGCTGTCAACAGCAAGCCATCGACGAAGCAAATCGGCAAGGCCAAGGGCAAGCACGTTTCCTCGCGCAACCGATCGAGTCAGGCTGGCGTCGGCGGCGATGGAGAGATGAACGGGTGAAGCAAGCGAGGAGTCGTATTGCATGCCATCCCTCGCCACAGGGCGATGGGCACAGAGGGAGATAGCTAGCTAGCTACCATGCACGCGTGCCTGCTTGGTTACGCACATACCTCCTGTTCGCATGAGCACGCCGCCAACAGCTCACTCATTCGCCGATCCACACAAATCGAACTCCTCGAGGGACACACACATACTACTCAATTCGCATTTCGCATCTCGGCCCAGCTGTGGGTTGACGGATGGGCAGAAGGTTCGGACAGCAACTTGGCTGCATGGTAGATGGCATGGTACCGAACAGTAATTTTTGGGGATGGTGACGAGTGAGTCGAGGTATGATGATAGAATATCGCAGCATGAATTAGTGTATCGCCGGCAAGTACGACTGCATCAGTCGCGATCGTGGTCAGGCGCTACGGCATAAGCTGGGTACGTTGTCAGACATTGGCAGCGATAATGTAGTCGTCATAACGAGATCAGCGTTTAATCGAATCATGTGCCGGTGAAGACTCCCTTCGTAGCGGCTGGTTTAGTAGTGACGGCTCCTCAAGGGGCGGGGAGAGTCCATTCTGGCGGCGGCGGCGGCGGCATGCCCGAGCAAGACTCTATACTGACGGATGAGGTGTGATACGAAGTAGTAGAACGGCATATGGAACATCATCTCATTAGCTGTAGCTTCTCAAGCTGTTCGTTATCATCGTCTAGCTATACCTCAAGTGTCGCTCTTGATGGGGTGCAGTATCATCATAGGCAGGCACATCCTACCATTCCCTTCATTCAACTCCCAGTCGAGTTCTTTGTTACCGTTTTCATTGCCCAGCCACCTTCTCCACAGATAGCCTGCAAATCCTGCATTGCTATACCAGCTACTCCCCCTGAACACATGTTCACCCGGTCCGAACACACTGCCACCTTCGCCATGGAAATGTCCGTTGCCATGATCCATACCCGCAGCTTTGCTTTCTGGAGAGATTTTTGCATTATTGAAGATCTCGTCGGCATGCTGTGCTGGCCAGTCTCGGTCCATGTACGTCGTGATGGGAGCGTACACCGCCTTAAGGCCGTACTGGAGCGCTATCGAGGCAGGGTACATCTCGGGGAACATGGTGTGCTTGTTACGGTATGTCTCTTCGTGCATCAGCAGAAGAAGACGACTTGACATACGTGATGCGGTGATTAGAGCGGCACGGGTGGGTGGACGTTCGGTTTGCACCGTGTTGTAGCCAGTTATATCGTCATGGAAGGCCCACCGTGTGTTGTTGGGGTCGAAGAGGGGACTGAAGGTGATCAGGTCGGTTATTTCATGTCCGAAGTTGGCCGATGGTTGGGCAGGTATGGGAAGGAGTTGATCAGGTGGCAATTGAGGACCCGACACTGGCAGTCGGCCTGACTCTGCAGTCTCATGGATGATGGACTGCTTGAAGGCTTGGTAAGAGTTGTCGTGCAATGCTGGTATGAAATACTTGGCCGAGCGCTCCCACAAATGATCACGATCTTGCGAGTCAGCCCAAGCTGTGATCTTGTCGAGGAGTTCCCCATAATGGCCAGTAACACGGATGTCCATTTCCCACTGCCAAAAGTACTCGAACTCGGGGTGCTTGGAGGCGAAATACTGAAGAGGGAAGTGGAGTGACCTGTATGCTTCGTAGACATCACCACCGGAGAAATTGACGATGCTTTCGGGGAAGGGTGGTGGGTAGATGAGCTTCATTTGAGCGACAGACCACAAAGTGCCCATACCTTCGAATTCTGGCGGCAGACTGTTTCGCAGTGTTTCGTTATAGAGCTCCTCGGATGCCCAAATGGGTAAGGAATCGTCTTGGACATGGATCAAGAAGTGGAGGTAGATTTGACCGCCACTTCTGAGGGACAGTTCATTGATGATTGCGCGGAGGATGAGAATGCGATAGGGGGTGTAGTTGAAGGTACTCCAGGTGCGTAAGATGAAGGCAGTTCGGGGACGCAGAGCTAGTGCATCTGCGTTCCTTTGCACACAGTTCTCCTGCACATCATTCCAGCTCTTTGGCAGTCTCTGAGGAAACATTTCTTCTTCCAGCAGACTGTCTCCCAGCAGGGGTATGCCCAGACCACCCTCTTCTGGCAGGCCTGTCATGCCATACGGCTGGAAGCGATTCATTCGATCATAGCAGATGGAAGTGTCTATGCCCATTTCTTGTAGAGAGCCGAAGAGCGGGGAGCTCATGCCTTGCGGCAGGCCATGATGAGCGCGTATCGTGGGAGGAGCTATGGCGCACCTGAGAGCGTCTTCCTGAGGCAGGGTGTCTGGTCGCATGATGCCCACAGGGGTGGAGGGTCGAGGGAGAAATGGTTCGCCTGCTTGCTGCTGCTCCGGGACATAGTCGGCTGGCGGGACGATCTCATGACGACCTTTGTAGTAGCCATTCAAGCGTGGGAACTGTTCCCACCAGAAGACCTCTCTACCTCCTCGATCGACCGACGTTCCAAGAGCTATGGACGTGTCATCGTCAGCAGCAGCAGCAGCCGTCTTCTGTGGGTCTATCGCGTCCTTTACATAGCTGGTCGTCGTGCCAAGAAGGAGGACTGCTAGAGCCAACAGACCTGCTGCGGCCAGCCATGCTGCCTTGCGTGTACTGAAGCTCGAAAGACTGATCTGGCGTCTGTGACCAAGCTGAGGAGAGCCAGAGCTGAGGGGGCTGTATCTTGCATTTTGCTTGTTGGTGAAGGGCAGTAATTCTAGCTTATCGGACAGCCGCTGCTGCAGCTGCTCGAGCATCGGGAATGGAGACGAGGGAGGAGTGACACAGAGCCAGGAGACGGCAGGCACGTGCGCGCCCGCGCTAGGCTCGCTGTCAGGTAATGGCGGAAAGACTGTCGACACCACGGCTTGCGCAATCGATCTGTATCGACATTGGGCTGAAGCAGGCCGTGCGAGTATGGACAGCGAACAGCTTGCGGACCTTCTTAGTCGAATGCGCCAACAACATCTCTAATTGTCACGTCTTTAGTCGATTGCTTCACCATCTGTTAGCTTCCACACGTGCATCTTGGCCGCAATCTGCCGACTGGAGACAAGCCCCAGGCGCCGCGTTGCCCATGTGCCGTCGGGCTCTACGGGCTCCAAACCTGGTTACCTAATTAATTTCTGCTGGATTCTCCTCATCCACGCATCTTGTCCGGGCTGCATTTCCTCAGTGAAGTCTCGTGCTATTTTCATCATGCCTGTTCAACGTCATTGACGGAAATGTGGTATACATCAGCCACGCTGTCGACATGACACCCGCCGTAGAAGATGTAAGTCGAGTCTCTTTATCCAGGGCCAGATAAGTGTACCCTCACCATTCACGCCAATACAAGAACATGCCTACTGCTCTGGTAACGGGGTGCAATTCGGGAATTGGCCTCGCCTTCGCCCAGGTCCTGCTGAAAGAGGTGAGCATAAGCCCCGGGTAAGCAGCATTCCAGCCTCATGTCAATAGGGATACAAAGTATTCGCTGTCGATCGCCATGTGGGTGACGGTCTGAAGAGCTTGCAAGAAGCCAGCGTGGGCGAGCTAGATGTCACCTCTCCAGAGGCCATCAAGGAGTTTAGGGACAAATTCCTCAAGGACGAACCCATTGACCTGCTCCTGAACATTGCAGGTCCGCATCTTCGAAGCTGAGCCATGAGGCATTCGCTATTCTAACACGTATACAGGCGTGGCAATGCCGAGGGAGAAGGACGGCCTTGAATCAACCACTATAGACACCTTCGAGAAAGTCTTTGCTGTCAACACCTACGGCCCAATGTTCGTTTCCCAGACCCTGTTGCCCAATCTGATGAGGTCGCCCAACGCCAAGATCGGTATCGTCACCTCGCGCGTCGGCAGCATAGGCGATAATACATCGGGTGGCATGTACGCCTACCGATCATCAAAAGCGGCTGCGAACTCGATAGGTAGGAGCATGGCCATGGACCTCAAGGAGAAGAACATTCCTGTTCTGTTGCTACATCCAGGTTTTGTCAGGTCAGGTCTACTGCCAGGAGCTGATGGACCAGAATTCGTCCAGCCAGAAGAGGCGGCAAGTAAGTTGTGGAACAACGTCGTCAAGGTCAAGGGCATGAGCGAGACTGGCACTTTCTGGCATCGCGAGGGGCATGAGTTACCATGGTAGCTGGCGGCAATTACAGGTTGCAAGGCTATCACCTTGGTGATTGCCATCTCTGTGACGAGAGTCGGGGTCCAAAATCGGCAGCTTGGATCAATTGAGATGCTGAAGAGCGAAGCTAGGAGACATGAGCTTGAAAACAACCCGCTCCGTTCTCACACAGACTCTGCATGGGTGGCCACTTACTGGTTGCGTAAAGCTGTTACATGGTACTCCTGTTCAAATGCCTGCACAAAGCATCCTAAGCCACCAGTCCATAGACAACCTATCAACAGCGTGTTATAGCGGAATCCGTCTGCCCTTGTAATGTTCAGACCATGTTCCGCCCCCGGAGTCTCCTACTATGAGAGCCTCAGCTTCTTGCCTTGTTTGGCAGGCCGGCTGATAAGCACGATCACGTCACCCAGGCTTGCTAGAAGTGGCTCAAAGCTTATCCTTAGCGTCTCTGCCTTACCCTTGTGTGCCTCGGCTTGTAGAGGACAAGGCGGCTCGCTCTTTTGTCGATTGCTGTCCCAGAGTGACTTATAGGAGTGGGGAGAACTCGTAATGATCTTGCCTGGCGATTCAATATAGACCTGCGACCTTGACTAAGCGTTTTCCCAAACAACTGGCTTCTTTGTGCGTGTTGTGGCATGTGGCAGACCTGAGATAACCCGCTCCCGCCGGCATACTAGACCTTGATACTACCGACAAGCAACGAATAGATTACAGTCTCGACTTAGTGAGCACCACGAGCCAGAAGCATTTCCCGGTTCAGCTACCAGAATACTATCAAGATCAAGGTGAAACCATCATCATGGCGCCCACTACCACCCCGCCAGCCTCAACCACCACAACCTCCCTCCACGATTCGGCCGCAACACAACACGCTGCAGCCCTCTCCGCCCAACCAAACCTAAATCCGCCCGTCCCCCAAACCCCCTACTTCATCCCGCAGCACAAAGTCTCCCCGGGCGCCGCCTACCCTACCACCAGCACCACCAAGATCCCAACGCTGTTCCAACCACTGACCATCCGCTCCCTCACCCTCAAAAACAGAATCATCGTCGCCCCAATGTGCCAGTACTCCGTCGCCGCCAGCGGGCCCACAATCGGCGCCTTGACGCCATATCACGTCGCGACACTCGGCCACTACGCGCTCAAGGGCGCGGGGCTCGTCTTCATTGAGGCGACGGCCGTACAGCCCAGCGGGCGCATCAGTCCGAACGATGCTGGATTGTGGTCTGATGCGCAGATCGACGGGATCAAGGCCGTGGCGGACTTTGTGCACGCGCAGGGTGCAGTGCTGGGGATTCAACTGGCGCATGCAGGCAGGAAAGCGAGTCAGACTGCGCCGTGGATCGGTGGGCGACCTGATGGGAGGAGGAAGAACGGGATGAGGGCTACCAGGGATGTGGGTGGGTGGGGCCCAGGAGACGTTGTAGGGCCATGTGGGGGGAGGGAGATGGTTTGGGATGGGAGGGATGAGCGAGATCCCGAGGGTGGGTTCTGGGAGCCCAGAGGGTTGACCCTGGAGGAGGTGGGTGAGATGGTGGAAGATTGGAAGAGTGCGGCAGTCAGAGCAGTCAGGGCTGGTGTTGATGTTATCGAGATTCACGGCGCGCATGGGTATCTCATCTCGCAGTTTCTAAGTCCTGTGACGAACAAGAGGACGGATAGATATGGTGGGAGTTTTGAGAACAGGACGAGATTGGTGAGGGAAATCATCACTGCTGTCAGGAGTGTCATCCCTCAGGGCATGCCGTTGTTCTTGCGGCTGAGTATGACGGAGTGGCTCGAAGGGAGTGAGGTTGAGAAAGCAGCGGGCGGCAGCTGGGACATGGAAAGTACGATCAAGCTTGCGAAGCTGCTGCCCGATCTTGGCGTTGATCTGCTTGATGCGAGCAGTGGTGGGAATCATCACAGTCAGGATACCAGTCAATTCAGGGTTCAGGACTATCAAACGAGAAACGCTGGCCGAATCAGGAAAGAGGTGAAAGCGGATGGCAAAAAGTTGTTGATTGGTGCGGTTGGGCTCATCACTGACGCTGAGCAGGCGCGAGACCTGGTTGAGGGGAGGGAGGCGACACTTGGCGAGGAGGCCCAAGCTGCGCATGAGATGACGGATGCCGAACAGGGAAGAGAGCCTCACGCTGATGTAGTTCTCGTTGCTCGACAGTTTATGAGGGAGCCGGAGTGGGTTCTGAGGGTTGCGCATAAGCTTGCCGTTGACGTAGCTTGGCCGAGTCAATTCTTGAGGGTCCGTTTCCCCAAGCTTTAAGGCAGACCTGGGCACAAAGGGAGGGCAGAAGACATCCTGAATTCTCTCCCTCCGCACCCAGACATACCTGCGTTCAATACAACGGCCCGCTGAGCCCATGAGCAAAATGCAAAGCAACTTAATCGAGCGGCCTAGAGTGTCGGTCAGCAGACGCAAAATGCCTTTTACGACACCCACAGCACTATTGTGTTGCCAGAGTAGATCTATAAGAGCGCGAATTCGATTGTTCGATCCTACCAAACATAGAAAATGCCACACTCCTCGAACCATGTACTCACTTCTGGTACGCTATCTGACTAGACCGAGTGCAGCAGGCTTGTCGAGTATCTTACATTTTCTGTCATGCTTGAAGAGTGACCATAGGTATTGGAAGGTGAGTTCAGCACTTCAGCTACATCCACCGAAGCGTAGAAGAGTTTGTAGTGATGGGACGGGGATGTGCTCTCGGACTCTGTCGTGCTGCACGAAGTAGATGGCGTAACATTGGCGCCTTGCCTCATTCGGCGGCAGCTCCGCCCCATCTTCCTTTTCGACCAGCCGATAGTATTCCTTCTCACAACCTATCCATGCACTGACTTCATGTTTCTGATGGCGCTCTAGCTGCGCAAAGGCTTTGATTTAGTTCAGATAATCGTGGTGTATGGCTATGAATAACGATCGGGTCGTGTCAACGCGCACGTCGAGTCAAAAGCGCAAAGCCATTCGTTCTCATACAGGCAAGTCTACCTAGGACATCTTCATCGCAATACCCAACCGCATACGAATAAACAGACCCTGGCCGATCCCGAGAGCTCCTACACCCAAGATGTTTGAGGTGTTCGTGTCGCAGCCCCGATGATGTGACAATCACCAAAGATGAAGCACCAGATCTCTAGATTCCACAAGATTCATCCCCTTGCAAGCATTTTGCTTAACACTAGTACTGCACTTCTGTTGTACCTTCGGATTGCAATCCAACAGCAACAGGCGAACTATGATGAATCACCAATTAATCTGAACTTCGAATAGGCTGCGTCACCTGTCGCGCACGCAAAGTGAAATGTGACGAACGACCTGGCACTTGTCTGAACTGTGAGCGGTTGAATCTTGAATGTCAGAATGCCGACGGGACTAGTGCAACTCCAACAGAGCCTGAGGACCTTAGGGCGTCCCAAGTCTCCGACTCTTCTCTAGGTGAAGTCGGAGTCAAACGGAAACGGACGTTCCGATCTTGCACACAATGTCGAGCTTCCAAGGCAAGATGTTCCGGTGGACGTCCAGAGTGTACACGATGTGTTCAAAGAGCAGCGCCGTGTGTTTACGATGAGGTTTCCATACCCCAGTGGACACGGGTTGTGCAATCTACTCGCCAATCAGACGTTCAGACCGAGACTAGCACATCTGGGTCTAGCAACACTAAGGACAGACTTGAAGTCACCGGATCTCGACAGATGTCGGTTGACACACGAGACCGATCCCCTCCGATAACTATCTCGATTGAACAGCCAGGCCAAACTGCCACAGGTCTAGATTTACAGCCACCACCAACAGGTCCTTATTTTCCCTTCAGGGGCTCATCTTCATTAGGCGCCTTCGATGCAGATGAGGGCCCTGACTCGCTAGAATGGTATGCCGTCGGCCAATACTCTTTGCACAACTCGGCCCGAACGCTAACCTGTGCTCAGGCTCTTCAAGGAACAACTGCCAAGCCGGCAGCGGATTAGAATGCTGGTCAAGGAGTACTTCGAAAACATACACCCGCTTCGTTGCTATGCATTCATTCATAGGCCTTCCTTCATACAGCGGCTCGACGAGTCTTCCAATGAGGACCACGTTAGGAATGGTCTGCTTCACGTTGTTTGTGCGCTTGGTGCCAAGTAAGTCGGCCTTCATATGATCTACCATACCATGGCTAACCTCACCCCAGGTTTTACGTTCTACAGTACACAAGCAGTCTGCATCCTTTTTCGTCCTCGAAGATTCTTTCCGCCGGCAACGACTGGGCAAAGAAAGCTTTGTCTCTGCTCTTCGCCAACCTAGGTACAATCTCAGTCCAGAATCTGATGGTATGTAGAAAGAAGACAATGCGTGTACACGAACACTGATGATCGGCTTAGACAGCTGTGCTGTTGCACGATCACGAATTGCGCATTGGCAACTATGCTTGCGCTTTCATGCTCACTGGCCATATAACGAGGATGGCTCAAGCTCTACAGCTCAATCTCGAATACTCCACTGACATATTCCACGATGAGCCCAACAATGGCCCCACTGTCTGCTCGAAAGAAGCTCGCCGAAGACTCATGTGGAGCTGCTACATATCCGATACATTGATCGGCAGTGGTGTGAGCATGCTAACGCTGCTCGACGAAGCCGACATCAAGATCCAGCTACCCTGCAACGAAAGAAATTTCGTTCTGCAGGTACCATCTGTGACAGAAATGCTACCTCTCGGCCAGTTCTTGCCATTCATTGCTCCAGAGCATGTTCCGCCTCGAGTAGTCGACAATATCGGCATCGTGGCGTTGTATATACGCCTTGTGTCGTTACGGAAGCGGGTGCTGAAGTAAGTTATGGTAGCCTTTATAGTCTTCAATACTGACGGAACATAGGTATGTGAAAAGACTGGATAGCTCGAAACCACCATGGCTGCCCGACTCCGAGTTTGCGAAACTGGACGGAGCGCTACATGAGTGGTATCAGCAACTGCCTCCTAGCTTGCAATTCACACGAGCCGCACTTTATACGCGACGAGAATCATCACAGCTCGGCGCATTCGTGCTTTTACAGTGTACCTACAATTGGACGATCATCGATCTCTATCGGATAGCTTTGCCAAAGCTTTATCGGCTTCGACCACCGTGGGACTGCTCAGATGACTTCCGCGCAAGATTACAAGAGACGATTTTCGTGCATGCACAGCGATGCTCAACAGTCTTAGCGGATGCATCTCGGCATGGGATCAAAACGCTGGCAGACACCTGGTTGCCGTCGATCGCTTTCGACGGCAATCGTTTGATGCTTTACTACATCACGCAGATCATTGGTCTAGATACCGACAAAGGCCAGATTGCGCTTGCTGAATGTATGCCATACTGTCGTAGTAATCTCGAGCTGCTCAAGTCCATGCAGTCACTATCCGCGATGGCGGAAACCCTCTATCCGACAGCAGACGAGATGCTGAAGAAGGCTTCCGGCATACAACAGGCGGCGCGAGCCCAAGTTCTCGAACGAAATTCCCATGAAGGGAAGACGAGAACTCGGGAAGCGACACCAGACCATGACGGGCCTGATTACGTGCTCCAGCCGACTAGTATCTATCGTATGGCGAGAGACTCGATCGCGACGCAGGCGAAGCATGCCTCGGAAAAGAGTCGAGAGCAGCGTTTACGAGCTCAAGCAGCCTCGTCGACGCTATTATCGCTCGCAGCGCCCTCACCGTTAAGCATGCAAGCGCCGCCTCGGTATTCCCCTGCATCCCGAGCACAACCGCCACCTACCTTCAGTGCCTGGGTCAGTCCCTCCGCAGCAGCAGCACCAGGCTCGGCACCAACCTTTCATCACGACAGCCTGCTGCAGCTCGAGCCTACTGCACCGGCAATGCATGAGTTTGATACGTTCTTCTCGTCGACGAGTGGGTTTGACGGTAGCTGGCAGCCTGCAGAAACAGCGAGCGCCGGATTTGATACAGGTGGTCTTCCGCCTTGGCTACCTGCTATGACTGACATGTACGCCGATCTCAACTTTGGCCCCTGGCCAATGGGGTCCGATGTTATGAACGGGCACATGGAGTAGACGATGCCGATGTGGGATGTCAAATGATGTATGTCCGAGGGTCTGGGTGGCTTCCGCTACGCCAAGTAACTCCTAGGAGTTGATCATGTATCTCTTTCCAGATATATCGGGTTCTTCTACGGCATACTTGACCAACAAGTTGTCGTAATTGTGGCCAACGCTGCACCTGTCCCACCAACTAATGAGGACCCGAAGATTTTCGAGGACCTTAACGTGTAACAGAAATGGCAGGTACGAGCACGATTGCACTCTTCTACTCTGCTCCTCTACCTCTCCCTCGCTCTCGCTGCAGATGTGCTCAATCTCAAACTACCAGCCTTGCCCACATCGCCGGTGTCAGATGACCCATCATGATCAAGCCACGTCGCCATGGTTATCACCCTCCCTATTGAGATTCTCCCTGCTCTCCCTATGCTCGCGCACGGCGCAGTCCTCTTCCCTCAGACTCCTCTGCCCCCAGGTTGTGCTTCGAACAAGTCATACTATTATGAGCTCTCATAGCACCTGCGACAGCTTCACGCTTGGTTAGCTGGCGTTCAACAGAAGTACAAACATCGGCAAGAGCCTCAGGCCTCTGGAAAGATATGGCAATTCCACACAAAGTTACCACTCATGCACCGATACCCTGTATTGGGCTGACGCCCCAACCTGGTCGAAAGACCTCAAGCTATTCAGGGGCCTACAGCAGTATCCTTGCTACAAGTGAATTCTTGGGCATTGCTTGCGACCTAGCAAACTTTGCACTGAGTCGTTCATCCACGGTCGTCGGCACACCTCGTACCTACTGCTTATACTTGCAACGACTGTGGCTCGCTTATTGCCAACAGGTATTACACTCATCAATCCTCCGAACGGTCAAGCCTTGTTGCATGGTTTAAGATACACTCTATGGGAAGTTATAGACCTCGCGCTTGCACAGCCAGGTGGACAGGATCATAGATTCTTGAGCGAGAACGACCTTGGTACCAGCGACGAGGTGATGCTACTGCTAGGCAAAAGCAGACTGTTGAAGAGCAGGTACAACAGCTTCAGTGTTATGAAAGACATGTACCAAAAGATGCTGGTTATCAGCTAGCCGCTCAGCAGCAGTACAAACATGACAGATGCACTCTTCACGCACCGGAGTGACGAGTCGAGAACAGGGCGCATCACGCAGAGGAGTATACACCCAGAAAGGACTAATGGAACGGCACATCAACAAAGCGAAGACTTTAGCCCATGAGGATCATTGGAGAACAATGGGAGTCTGCGCAGACATTCTTGTTATTCCATCTAACGACCGGACGTCACTACTGCAACCACTACCAACTCATATTCCTCCTTTGCTAGCCACCCTCTCATCTTCGTGAAACAACAGTGCTAAACAGCTAGTGCTGTTGCACGTCAGCTTCGTCAATGGCGGTTCAGATCATAGTAACATACACCGCATGAGGAACATTTACAGTTAGAGCCACAGCTTTCGCCGGAGCAGCAATTGCATGACCCGCATGGACCCATTTTGGCTTGAGGTATTGTTGATTGAGGTAGGCCTGATTTCTTGTATGCTGGTATGCTTTGATTGTACTTGTGTTCACGAATGAAGAGATGGAAAGAAAACCAGACGAACGGTCGGAACGAAGGTGTATTTTATACCCATGCTTGGAGTAACCCTTCGGACGTTGCCAACTTTGCACATGTGGTATCTACAATGCAGCTGCGTCCAAGTTGTTATCATTGGACATTGATCTGCGTAATCCACGCGTTGCATGATCAGTTCATGCAACTAGCGGACCCCTTGAGGGAAAGCCAGACAGGCTGATTGGGTCCTGAAAGAAGCTCATGGTCCCCCATCTCTGGAAGCCCACGGTCTTTGGTGAACTATCCTCACGAGTGGTTGCTGTGACCTGGACACACAAGGCACGATCGTCGTTGCACTGCAATGACCCATTGGATATGAGTCCTGCTAATACCCCTGCCTACTGATAAAGCAGCCAATCAGGCAACTGGCCATAGTGAGCGGCGTGTAGAATTCAAGCTGACAGAAGTCGGTGCATGAGCGACTTGTGCAGTGTCACCCACCATAGTCCACTCTCGGAAGCCGCCTGGTCGGAATGACCAAAGCCTATTCGGGAGTCGATTGGTCTCGACTCGCTACAACGCTGTCGGGTGACAATTGGAACAAGAGTCATGTGCTCGCTCGTTTACCCGCGCATGTAGAACTCCTTTGAGCATTCGTAGTTATCACAATTGGGTCTCCATGTCTCTCGTGATAGTGACACTACGTTGCGCGGACAACATAGTATGATTTGGTCTACCTTATTCTCCTCCAAGACAATTACAATTGCCTCACACCTTGCATCTTGGGAGCTTCTCGTTGGGGGCTAAGAAGTCACAATCGTATGCCTACCTTTCATTCAACATACCTATGAAGCCCGCTTGTCCACGCAGCCGCTGAACACAGCAGGCTCTCTTGAGTCTCGTTGACCGGTGGTGTTGCATGGCACGACTCGAAGACAGCTTGTGCTAAGCCGATATCTCCTCGGATCGGGCCTTCACGTGGACCATGCCGCACCGATCCGAGCGATCGACCGCAGATGAGCAGTGGCGTTACCATTGCCTTGCAATACTGGTGCATCATGAAACAGCGTCGCTAATATTTTGCCAGAGCAACTGACTGCAAGTAACGATCAACGAACTCTACTGGTGTTGCAAGTGATCAGTCAGAAACTCTGCCAGCAATCACACTCTCGTTCTAGCCACTATAGCCGGATACACCACGTAAAGCACTAGCTTCGGATGTGCAACAAGATATCAATGGTCTACCGCATCTTTGCTGGCGGCGAGCTCGAGCCGTGCCTTCGAGGAGACCATCGCGGTTCATCTTCCAGATGTTCTGACTATGGAGCGAAGATTGCCGGGTACTGCCATCGCGAAAGATCTGAATGCAACTAAGGTGGCTGCCAGGTAAGCACCACTGTCATCGATGGAGGTCAAGGTATGTCAGATCGACAATGTCAGCCCAAGGGAGGGCGAACACGCAGCATGAACAGCACGACATCTCGCAGACTACGCTCGCAAGCCTAGTACCGCCCAACCAACGCACTGGACCCTTGAGCATTGGTGTGTAGATGCAGTCTACTGGATGGTAGCAGTTGCAAGTGTGCCTCAAAGCAACCTTGTAGGGCACTGGGACCGGTCTCGCCGATAGGGACTCTGGGACCTGGGCCGTGCAACTATACCCGCAAGAGCAGACAATGCATTGAGCCGACGGTCAGATACTAGCCAATCTGGCCATGCAGTATCACACTCCACGCCCCAGATCAGTCTATCTCTCGCTCGAAGCAGAAGCAGGGCCCTGTCGGCCTCTGACATCTGCGGAGCTCTCATGCAGCTGCATCAGCACGGAACTTATTTTCGTTACTCCTTGCATGTTCTGCGCAGCTTCAGACCAAATTTCGGACGAAAACGTGTTGTTTACTAACCCGCTATCGCTTCTCACGGCAGGTAAGCTCCACGCCGCAAAAGAGCGAGAGAGTTTGCGCCGCTCACATCTGCTTTTTGGTCAATCTGGTCAGCCTAAAGATTCGAAATCTAATCCTACGCTACATCTCTCTCTTCCAGTGCCTCTGCCCATCTGACCTCGTTGACTCTGCTTGCGGGGCATTACATGCCCTGGGCCGCATGCTTCTCGAAGCAGGGTAACGAGAAAGACAGCCCGATTTATGCCAGCTCGTCTCCTGACGCGGTCTGCCACATCCTGTAGCCTTCCAAGGTGTCTTGAGTATTCTCCGGACCTTCATTTCTTGCGGCAGCGTTCACGGATACTCCACGTCTCATCCTACCTCATTTCTTCTCGTGTGCGTTTTTCTGCTCCAGCGCTTTGATGCCAAGAGCAGCCCGATAATGTTGGCCATTGTTCTGAGCCGTGAAGACGAGACCATGTCTCCCTTAGCACCTTTTGTTGGCTAGTTACGCGACTTGACGTACTATCTTTCGCGCTCCACCATCCGTATACAGGTGAGCTGGGCCGCGATTCGACGCTTCCGAACCCTAGATCTGCATCCGCCACTCTGTTCCACTGGCCAGTCGCCAAGGCGTGGACCCCCCTTTTCTCGCGTAGCTTCGAAAGCACAATGCTCAGGCGTCGAGAAAGTAAGCAGCGTGGACTGCTACCCGATACGATAGACAGATACGGTGCTAGCTGTTCCCTCACGTACACTGACTGCGCTCTGACCTGGGGGGCAGTTTTCCATGAGGAACCGGGTAGACCAGCCAGCCAGACGTGTCTGAACTGCGCGTGACCAGATACGTAGCTACATGGAGGTTCACTGGCAGGAAAAAGACAAGCAGCGGACGACCCCTGAGATGGAAGTGGTGGAAGACCATTTGCGTGCGGGATGTCCCGGCTCTAGAACTAGGTGGGACTCTAAGGTCCTCATTGTCGAGTTGAGCCAATCGCCGACAGTATGCGGTAGAGATTCGTGGCTTTGATTGGTCACTGCGGTCAGCATGCATCGACAGAGACAGATCAGCGCAAGGACGAGCGGGTCGTTGGCGGAGAGCAGAGCAATGTGTATCGGACGCGGCGCACTTGCTTCGGCGGGGATGCCATCGATATCGGCGGTGGGTGGGAAGTACTGGGTTTCTCATGATCGCTTCGTAGCCTGGACGAATGGTGCTTTACCTGCAGAGATCCGAGCCTTCGAAGTCCTGTCTAGTACTCGTAGAGAGCATCGCGTTGGAATGTCTGGACCTCGGTACCTTTTCTTCTACCTGCTTGTGCCTGTCGATCTAGATGTTGTCTTGGTTAGCTGCATCGACTTCATTAGCGACAGTCACGTCCACATCTTGGGTATTCCTCTCGCCCAAGGAAGCAAGGCATGGTCAACGAAGAGGGGAGCCGCAAGAACTGGGGCAGTGCAAGGGGCTCATGGTTCTGGCTGAGGATAGCGAGCACGCATGTCTGCTCGATTTGGGGGGACCACAAGGGCTCGTTCGCTCGTTGTCAGAAAAGAGTTTAGTACTATCTATGTCCTACCACTCTTTTGTCTACCCAGCAATCCGCTGTCTAGAATACAACGATTGCTCCCAAGCATCGCGTGCACATGCTTAAGTTGGAGCACCGCCTGAGATGCCGAGGGTCTCACCGTTGACCCAGTACGAGTCGTTGCTGGCCAAGAAGCATACAACTCGGGCAATGTCGACTGGCTCCGCAACACGGCCGAGAGGGGTGATGCCAGCAAGTCCGGCTTCCATCTGTTCGACCTCTGTGGGGTTTGTTAGCCTTGGGTGTACACGAGTCATTACAAAGGGGCATCACGTACTCATATCAGGGGTTCCGCCCGGGGCGTACCGCCATGCGGCGTGGGAGAACATGTCAGACTTGACACCACCGGGAGCAATGGCGTTGACTCGGATGTGCTTGTCACCCATGTCGGTGCTGAGGGTTCGGACGAACGCCTTGATGGCGTTTTTGCTGCCAGCGTAGAGCGAGTGGTCCTTGGGGCGTCGGGTACCAGCAGCGATGGAGGACATGAGGATGACTGAGCCTTCTCTCTCAAGGTGCTTGTATGCCTGCTGGGCAACGAAAAACTGAGATCGGGTGTTGGTGTTGAAGACCTCGTCGTAGATCTCTGGGGTGACCTCGAGGAGAGGGGTGAAGTCCTCCTTTCCGGAGTTGGACATGACAATGTCGAGACGGCCAAAGGCCTTCTTGCCCTCCTCGAAGAGCTTGATGATGTCTGAGATCACGGTGACATCGGCTTGGATAGCGACAGCGTCGGAGCCGAGCTTCTTGATCTCCTGGACGACGGCGTTGGCATCGTCGGTGGACTTTCGGTAGTTGATAACGACCTTGGCGCCACGGGCGGCGAACTCAAGAGCGATACCACGGCCGATACCACGGCCGGCACCGGTGACAAGGGCTACCTTGCCCTGGAGAGATGTTGTTGATGCCATACTGCAAAGAAAGCCTGGTCAGCGTACGTCCTGGCAAAAGGACCTGTGGTCATGACGCGGTGCCTCTCTATCAGGGCCCGAGGGGACATGCTTGCTCTCCGTGACAGTATCAACTCTCTTCCTCTTCCGATCAGCAAGGTCAGTAGACATGATGGGCGCTGTTTCCCCCCACACCACTTGTGCTCTTCTCGTGCTTGACTTTCAGGAGGAGAAAAGAAAGAGCTGCTTACCTGAGACTTTACTAGTTTATCTTAACAACAGAGAATGGAAGAATCAGTCTCAGGCAAGGCGTTGAGGTGTCTTTAACAGACCGACTTTTTTCTTCGCGCATGAGTTAGTGCCCCTCTCGGGACTTGGCGCTAGACCGGACATCATGATCGGAGGCCCTGACGCCTGCAGCTGAACCCTGAATTAGCAGCCGCGCACTTAAATTGGTTAGCGTTCGGGGTCGATCGAAGTACAGACATGGGGCTAAACACGACATCGTTTTCGACTGCGCAATGTCGCCGCGAAGGGCCAAAGCCATAGAAATTGGTCTCAGTGAGGAAGTCGAGTCGAGGAGGAGTACATGGGACGAGGCGTGTTCGAGGTTCCTTGTTGCGATGGCTTCTCAACACTACATTCCCTACGGTTGAGTGCGGGGCACATATCGGGATATCTACTCCTAGTTCTTTGTACCTGCAGCACTTCCGGAGATCGGATGGATATAGGCCGAACAGGGGCCAACAGAGTTGTTTATATCCTGTTTCACATGGCGCCTGTGCTTTCGCCCGGCCATGGCTAGGATACATACAAGTGCGCCTGCCTCGGACCTCAGTCCGATGATCTAGCAGAGACTGTCGGCCAGGCCTCGTCAGCCCTACCAATGACCAAATGCACGAACGGCTCGTGCCGCTGGCAAGCATCTGAAAGCAGGGTAGAAAGTGTATATCCTTCACGTATCCAAGCCTATGTGCCGCTGTCCGGAGAAGACGACCAAGTCTTGACTTCCTCAAAGCTTCGAATCTCTGCTGCCAGCTGCTTGTTTCACGGCAGCATCAACCAGTCCCATAACATAGGCCAATTTCTCGTCTTCCAACCTGCCAGTCACACACTGCACACTCAACATGCTTCCAAGATAGGCCTTTCTGTCGGTTTTGCTTTCGTCCCAAAGCTCGCGGCTCTTCTCATCCCAGCTGCCGAGCACACTCAAGCTCGTAGCCATCGGCTTGCCCAGCTCCAGGTCACTTTCCTGCACCTGTCGGACCGGCACCGATCCAGCAGGATAATCGAACAGCACCCAGCTACTCGTATATCCCACAGCATTGTACTTCTCGATCTCAGGTACAGGATGCGACGCCAAAGGACAAATGATGGCATCAACACCCCTGTGCTTCCGCCCGAACCCATCGGCCTGAACTTGCCAGACATCACGTAGCATCTCCTTCTCTAGCTGCGCGCGTTGAGCTTGTATCTCTGCAACCCGCTCCAGCTTCTGTGCTTTCCCACCATGTTTGAAACGCGTGCTCATCCACGGCACAAGCGGCTCCTGCGTTTCAAGCAGCATCCTTGACATTTCTGCGCCACCATCAACGCCCATCAGCTTGCTCATCACGCTCTGCGCCTTCGTCCATGCTTTCGGCGTAGGCAGATCCACAACCTGGACGTTCATCTTTGCGCCTGCTGTTCTGAGTGCAGCCGATACTTCATCCATTATCTTTGCGATCGGCGGTAAAAGCTGGCAGTTCCCATCACTTCTCAGCACACCAACCACAAACTCGCCGTTTGGTCTGGACCCTTTGAACCGTTGCCGCGCAGTGCCAGGATCGCGTGCCAGCGGTACAGCCATCCACTCCTTCTCCCAACTTACACAATCTTCCCCAAACATCCATGCCCTCGGTACAACCTCCCTCAAAACGCACTCAATATCCTCCATCGACCGTGCAATGGGACCCGCAACAGCCTGGACACTGCTCCGACTCAGTCCCTCCATGCCCGTAAGCTGCTGTCCACCATATGGTATCCGCCCAACACTCGGCTTGTATCCATACACTCCATTGCACATGGCAGGCACTCTAATACTCCCGCCAATATCCGTTCCGAACCCTATCGCGCTGCCCTTCATAGCAACCAACACGCCCTCACCGCCAGACGACCCACCAGCCGTCAGCAGTCGATTGAACGGGTTATATGTCCGTCCAAACACATTGTTGACACTATCCAGACTCGCCAGTGTCTGCGGAATGTTCGTCTTGGTGATGACCACACACCCCAGACTCTCCAGCAGATCGACGAGCGGCGCATTCGCACTGGCGGGTTTGAAGCACTGACTTGCGAGTCCGATGCTGCTGTCGTACCCCGCGATGTTGAATCCGTCCTTGATGCTCACGGGGAGACCGTGGAGCGGGCCGACGAGTTTGCCGCTGCCGTTCTGGAAGTCGCGGTCGAGGAGCGCGGCGCGTGCAAGTGCGCGGGTGAAGAGGGGCTCGGTTAAGCAGTTTGTGAGCTGGTGCGCGAGACTGGCGCGGCGGATGAAGGCTGATATTACGGCGGTGGAGGTGTACTTGCCGCTCCGGATCGTGGCGAGGAGGTCTAAGATTGAGAGGGATGTGATTTGGCGGTCCTGGGGTGAAAGGAGTTGGTCCGGGATGTGGTGGACAGGTTGCAGACCGGACTTGCGTGATGGTGGGTCCTGGGGAAGGAGATTCGACGGGACCTTGATGGAGATTGAGACGGGTTCATGGAGTGCTTTGTTACGTGCGGCTTGCTTGCGACGGGCGATATCTTGCCATGGTGCTTCTTGTGAGGCGGACATGGTTTATTGGTGGTTGAAGGGAGCTTGTTAGTTAGAGGACGAGCAGGGTCTACTGATCGAGATATTGATCGATACGTCGACCTTGCTTTTTGGTACGACTAGCGTCGGTGACCTGGCTTGACGCTGCTGATGTCGTCGAAGATAACCTCGAATGGCCAGAAGCTGTTTATTGTATCTACTCGACGCCGATGATGGATGCAACTGGCAGCGTGCACACGGCCATCAGCTCCACTCTCATATGAGATGCCTCGGCACAATTTCCCCACTCCGCAACGCTGCTGCGACATTGATGCCTGAGCCGTTCAGACAAGACGTACTGTATGTCCCTTTGCGCATCACTGCAACAGCGAGTGAAAGACGAATTATGAAAGTCTGCAGGACAGAGTGTGACACACCCTTGACAGACAGCATGATTGGTACCCATGTTGCTACAACTGTTTGCAGCTACAACTCGATGGCAAACCATCTGTCTTATGCCCCAAATCGCAGGATCCAGGCAAAGCAACGACGCGAGGGTTATGACAAGCACTGGCTCGAGATCTTGTCCACAGGAAAGCTACGAGGGGTCCTTTGGCATCTTTACTTTCGAATGCGTGTCGAAAAGATCTATAGCAGACATCATCTGATCACTTGCCTATGGTCAAGCAGCAAACCTATGGCTCCGAATCATCCTGGAATCGTGGAATTCCGCTGCTGGCTACGTCCGACTAAGCACCCGAGCGACTCACGGAATGTCTCATTACTACTGCTCAACAAGGTCGACCGTGGAATTTCTTGATGCTTGCTTGTACTACTATAATAGACTTGCAGGTAGTAATGTGAGATGTCAAATGAGATATGAGCGTCACCAAACGTCGAGTGGCTGGAGCTGCCAAGCAATTCTCCGCGTTTGCATTATTCCTACCTACCACAGCTTCTGTCATGCCGTGGACACTGTGCTGTACTTGCGTGAGGTAAGCGAACTGCCGAGCAAGAATGCCAAGCAAGCCAATGCTTCTCAGGCTAATAGGGAAGAATAATGTGCACACCACTGGTGAGTTCTGTGATACAGGAACTAACACTTGTCTTTGTCAACCAACCATCGATACCGACTAACACCTTCGCATTGACAATGATTCCCCGCCTTCTCACATTCTTGCTTGGAGTAGCTTCGCTCTCCTCCGCCACAACCCTCTTCGTCGCTTCCTATGCCGGCACCGTGACTTCCCTATCCTTGACAGAACATGGCGGCAATTACAGTCTCGATCAGACCTCCGTGAGCACCGACTGTGCCCCGAATCCGTCCTGGCTCACTCTCGACGCCACCCGTGGCCTGCTCTACTGTCTGAATGAAGGACTCGAGACAGTCAATGGCTCATTGAGCTCCTTCAGAGTCAACACCGACGGAAGCTTGGTGCACGTACAGAACACGACCACCATCTCTGGACCCGTGAGCGGCGTCATATATGGTGCCCCGGCAGGTGGCCGTGCGATTGCTCTGGCACACTACACTGGCTCCGCACTCAGCTCGTGGCATCTCAACGGCGGCGGTAACTTCAGTCTGAACCAGAACGTCGTGTTCACGCTCAACCAGACGGGGCTTGTACCCAGCAGACAGGAAGCACCACACGAGCACGAAGCTATCCTCGACCCGACGGGCCGGTATCTGCTCGTGCCTGATCTGGGCGCTGACCTGGTCCGGGTGTTCTCCTACGACAACACTCTGAAGCTTCAAGAGCTGAACCCGCTCCGCGTCGAGCCAGGCGACGGACCACGCCACGCAGCCTTCTACAACCCATACGGCGTAGCCTGCGAAGGATGCACGACGTTTTTGTACGTCGTGAACGAGCTGGGCTCCACCGTCAAGGGATACGCCGTGACCTACTCCACAAACAACGGCGGCGGCCTCAGCTTCGAGCAGATCTACAACAGCAGCACCCACGGCTACCTGTCGACGCCCGAAGGCAACGCGCCCTCTGAAATCCTCGTCTCGGTAAGTACTAAACGCACAAGCATCCTGCCCTTCAATGCTAATGCCAGCCCCTCGTCGATAGCCCGACAACCGCTTCCTGATCATCGGCAACCGCAACGACAGTTCCATCACGGTACCGAATCTTGACCCCTCGAATTCGACGGCCATCCAGTCCGACACTATCTCGACCTTCGCACTCAACCACGACGGGAGCCTGAGTTTCATCCAGCTCGCGCCCGCGTACGGCAGCTTCCCGCGGCAATTCAGCACGAACGCCATCGGTAATCTACTTGCGGTGGGGCTGCAGCAGTCAAGCGAGGTCGTGGTATTGCAGCGGGACGTCAGTACTGGACTGATTGGGCCGCCGGTCGCTAGCGTCAGCGTCGAAGGCCAGATCACTTGTGTCTTGTTCAACGAGGAGCACGCGCTGGGGACGCTGGGTGGGTGACTGGGAGTGGGTGATGCGGTCGGTGGCCCTACTAAGCTGGCCATTGTCCAGCAGGGGCTCTGAGCATAGACGTATGAATAGTCTTATGCTGCAGATGTATAAAATGTGCGTCATGATACTCGGCGCGGACTGGGAGCATCCCCAATGTATCTCAGTTTGCTTCTACCCAAGCAAGCACCTGTCCCGACAAGTTCATGTCTCACGCCCCGTCGAGCTTCCTAACCCCCAGCGCTTCGTCCGCATCTGCCAACAGTTTAAAATCCTTTCTCGACCTGTCCGGCCCACTGCTGAGTGCCAGGCTCGAGCCCAGAGATCGGCGCATCGATGTTCTTCCCGCACTCCACCTTCCAGTTCTGTGGTGTGAAGCTATCCGCTATCCGCTTGAACGCTTCCAATGTACAAAAGCTGTCGTCCCCTTCGAGATGGTTTCCTGGCTTCGCACAGCCGGGCACCTTCATGATACGGTCATTGTAACGCAGGCGGACGTAGTACCCGTCTAGGCGCTTCTGTTCTTCGTCATTCAGTCCTGCGACTGGCCGACGTGCGATTCCTGCGGCGGTGTGGCTGGCTGCGGTGGTCTTCAGTGCTTGCGATGGTGATTCTGTCTGCTTGGAGCCACTCAAGCCGATCATGCTTGACAGCCAGCCGGGTTTTGAGGCGGCTTGCGGTTCTTCGTGGGTGACGGTCTGCTTTGGCTCTGGAGGGACGCTTCTTGGAGGTGGGTATGTGCCACTTCGGTCTCTGAAAAGCTCGACTGCGATGTGACTTGTGTAAGGTGGCCACGCCTCGCCTTTGAAAGCGCCGAATGAGCTCAGGACGGCAGCTAGTGTTGTATCGTGGCATCCTGAGAGTGCAAAGATAATGCCTGTCTCGCCGCCTCGCCCTTGTCCAAGCCGACCGTTCTCACCACCAACTTCGTTGATTGAGAGTCCAACTCCTTCAACTTTAGAAACCATGCGCTCGACAATGTCTCCTACCTGGGCGCCGATACCGAGTGTCCGGTACTCGCGGCTCTCGTTGTACCCGTCAAACCACTCTTCGACACCTATTTTGCCAACAATGTCTCTCAGCTTCTTATCGTAGAACTCAGACGGCAACCTTGTCTCAGGTCCATGTGCCAGGGTGGAATTGATTGTGTCCATAATTCCGGAAAGTCGTGGGTGACTGTCTACAGCCACGGTCTTTGAGCTTTCCGGCATCCACTTTGATATCTTGCTGTTGATGTACTTCATGTCGTCTGAATCGTTCCACTTCCCTGCTGCGCGTTGTGCGAACGCCCTCGATAGCTGGGCAAATCTCCTGCAGTTGCCGTCATTCGGGAAGAGAGTTTCGTCTGCTGGTGTTCGTGTTACGATTGTGGGAGGAGGGAAAGAGGCCGTTCGTGCCGTGAGCGGGTACATGCCCCAGAAGGTCTGTTGCACCGACTCCAGCGCTCGGGGAAGAGGTGTGGCACGCAGGTATATCATGTCGGCATCTGCAATGAGTTTAGGCATGAATTGGAGCTGGTCTACATAGAGGCGGCGCAGGCGGCTCCCTAGGTCGTATGTTGTCTCTCTGCCCCTGTCTGTGAGCTCGCCAAACTGGCAGATGCCATCGACCTCGCCGTTGGGGCCTGCTGCTATCGTGGGACCATCGTCATGGCCAAAACGCTCAAGTCGCCGACGCCATTGTAGAGAGTCCCACTGTGTCACATCGTGAGGTGTGTAAGCTATCGAACGCAGCCGCTGGGCCGCGTTGCAGTATGGCCAATATGCTCTGAGACCAGCATTGCCGAAGCGAGCAGACACAGGTGCTCGTTCACCATGTCGGAGCAATACCTGGACTAGACGAAGCTCAAGGTTGTCTGGGTAGAGCTTACCGAGCTCTTCCGGCGTGAAGGAGGGTCTGGGTTCAAGAGTGGTCATGATGGATATCTACAGCCGCTGAACATTCTCCAACACTTTGGAGGATTAGATTCCTGCTGGACTCCGGACTAAGTCGTCAACGAGCTCGTTTGTTAGATGAGTATCACTAACTGGTACGATAGCGATAACGAAACACAACGCATCCACCAAACAACGACGCACGTGGCTGCACTACTCCTAGAATGGCAGCGCATCCGGTGGGGGCTCAGGCCACATAGAACGCTTACTGCTTAAGATCTGAACCTTTATTCTTGTACCATTTCTACGCAGAGTGTTTGACTGCACTTACAGCGAAAAGTTCAGGTTAAGAAGTCACCCAGTCCCAGCATGTCGTACATTGGAGAAGACAAGGCAGGTAAAGACAGGTGTGAGGCTGATGCAATGAATTGTATTTTATATGTAAGCTAGGCTGCTAGCTTCATGATGTGAAATCTTGCGTCGAACTTGATCTTTGAGCAACGAATCCGTGTGTGCCTGTGCATACGGGTTGTGCTACAGCCTTGACAATTTAGGAAGACTGGCCTCCCTTCTTGCCGGCCTCAACGGGGTCGACCTTTCCACCGGCGAACTGGCCCTTGCCGCTGCTGTCGTGGCTACCTGAACTGGCTTGACCACCGGCAGAGCCGCCTGTCTGACCGCCTTCCTTTCCTGCATCATGGGGGTCGACCTTGCCATAGGCGAAGCTGTCTTGTTGCATTCGGGTGTCTAACGACATGTTAGAATGATGAACATGATGGAGTTCGTGGTGTGTGATAGCGTACCTGGCTGACCGTCCTTTCGGAGGCCGTCGTGCTCTGATGGCTTGTATTGATCAGACATGTTGACAGAGTGGACTTGGTTGTGAGATTCTTTGATTGGTTTGTTGTGACTGTTTGGTATTGAGGTTGAAGTTGTGGTTGATGGAGGACAGGTAAACGTGCTTGATCTCTCCTGCTTATATGTACACTATTCACCTTGTCGCAAGATACCTCCGCCTGGTGGTATGACGTTTCACTCCTAATGATTGCTCGCGGTGGCTGACGTACCTATGTGGTCAATGCACCTGCAGTTGCCTGAATTCTGCCCCGGACTATCAACACTGTGATGAACCAAGCATATCTCTTACATCACCTCCGACCCCATTTAGCCTCAGTACCTTCTCACTACCATACGCCCCACATGCGCAGTACTTACTGCCCGGGAATCAGGGACGGTGTTTCCAACTGCAAAAACCAAAAAAAATCATCATTCGCTTAGCATGTAGTGATTCCATCAAATCTGATCCGACCATCGAGAAATATGTTCCGAACGCTGGCCCTTCGATTCGATTCAGGTTAAGCCTCAACGTCATAACTGCGTGAGTGGACTTCTGACACCGGTAGGCAAGCCATCCTCATGCCTGAAACGGCAGTGGTGAGGTGAAAGGTTGGACCCTGAAAAGCTCGTGCCTGGTCGGTGGTGCTTTCCGAAGGCTCCATGACGGAAGTTTGTGGAAAATGAGGCTGGCACGACTGCACGGCTACCCTTTGACAAAGAGGGACATCGCGTTAGGCCTGACCAGCATCGATTCTTGCAAGTCTGTTTGTTCGTTATGCTAGAGGAAATTTTGCAAAGAGCAGCACATAGCTACCTCGAGCACTGCACTAAGAGGAAACTGTAGGTACTGAGGCTTTCGTGAACGTTTCGGACAACGACCAAGCGGGGTCTGAGGAAGGCCAAGACGCACCCCTGACTAGTGATGCAAGCACTCAAGATCTCGCGATCCGATCGACCAGGGTTCGTCGAGGCGTGCATGACGATGTCTTAGCGTCATCCTGGCGCGCTGTCAGTCGCGTCAAACTTGGTTTCATGACGATAGACAGCCACTGCAAGAACAGTCCAGAGTTCCGAAATTTGCGGAAAGCGAGTTCCGGTGCTGTTGGAAATGATGTGCAATTTGATGCGTGTTCAGCAAGGGTTAGAAGCTTGGTTATGTGAATCACGTCCTATAGGGCAGTGTGACGTTTACCTGACAGTAGATTATTCATCCAACCGCTGGGGACTGGAAGTTCGCATTGGGTATAGACCAGCGGCATACGCCTCACTAACTGTAGACGAGGAAGCACGCAGGCGCGAAGAAAAAGGGAAGAGATCCTTGCATCGAAATCCATCCTTATACTATGTCATATCTGCTACTACTATCTGTAGCCTGTTGGTTCCCATCGAACATGTCCCTGAATCCCTAGTCCATTACTTGTCATTAGCCAGCAGCAGTGCTAGCGAGTCATTAAACAATACAGTTTCCCTGGCTCCCTATACAATACCACAATGCCGGGAGAAGTTCAAGAGGAGCTCCTCTGAAACTCTCATCCTGTAGCTAGCTTACCAGATTTCCCATGTACCAAAACAAAGTTACAACCACCGATGTTCTTACAATTTCACATGAATGAACCTTAACACCTTGCTGAAAAGCACAAAAAATCTTATTATGGCCGCGAGTAGTCGTGTTGGCCCTTGTTGTCGAAAGCATAGTGCTTCGGTCGTGGGTGATCAAGCATCTTTGCAGCTCGTGCATGCTCTTGTTTTTGATTGGGAAACTCTTGCAAGAAGAATTCGGTCTTCTTGCCTTCAGTCGAGTTGTTCGGCTGACAATATGTGCCTTGCTCCGTTGACAGCATGTAGGACATGTTGTTCTGATCGTCACCTAGGCCTCCACATGACAATGACGGAACGATGTTGACAGGGAAACTCGTCAGGTCGGGCGATGTAAGAGGAGCATCGGACCAGCTGCTGTTCGTCAGGGGTCCTGCTGAGTAAGGCGGAGTGTAGTCTGCGAAATTTGCATACTGCGACTGGATGGGTTGCGGCATCATCGAAGATGTCTGCAGATAGAAATCTGGATGAAAGGGTGTAACAGGCGGTGAATTGACCTGTGGCTGTGATGGCATGTCTGTGATCATGGCATTGTTGTGTACCATCTGCGACAACGAGCGCACCATTGGCTCTTGTGGTCCTGCGTAGCTCATTTGAGTGGTGTTCATTGGCGTCTTTTGTTGCTGGGCACTGTCTTCGACAGCCTTTTGCGCCATCAACTCTCTGAAAGCTTCCGACTCGGCGAAAGAAGAAAAGTTCAGAGGCGACCTATGCGGCATGCTGGACTTGCGGATCCCAGGGTAGTGGTTATTCAGACTGTGTCCTGTGGATTTCACGTGACGAAGAACATGACCGCCTGGTGGTGTCATACCTTGTTTGATAGTCGGCGAGGCAGCCGTCAAAGCTCCGTAAGATCTGCTGCGTAGCGAAACAGATGTCAGCGCTGCAGGACGCGGCCGCCTGCGACGTGAAGCAAGATCTACGCCGCTCTCTGATGCGTCAGGTGACACGGACTCTGATGAGTGAAAAGACATCTGAGGTGCACTCGAGAGTGCAATTCCCTCAAAGTCGTTTGTCGGCGCCTGGGCGGTCGTACCACGCCGGACTCCCACATACGACGACATTTGCATGTCGGGAGATGCCAGCGGTTGCTGGTGGTGGTTTTGTGAAGCCGTTGACACGGTGAGTGTAGACAGATCAGTCTCCCACGCTTGAGGTGATACCATACTGTGAGACACCGACTCGGCTGGCGACGGCCTCTGAGCATTGTCGGCTGACATTTGTGGCTCTGGCTGGTCGAAGCCGAAATCAAAGGCCATGTCACCCATAGCACCGAATGAGCTAGCCCGCTGGTTTTCGGATGTATTTGGGTAATTCCAACCATGCTGCATCTGTGACTGCTGGGGTATCTGTGCTTGACAAGCTCGGCCTAGAGGCGAAGCTGGGGCCTGGGGAGTAAATGCTGGAGACACTTTTGGGATGTGTTCTATGACTGAGGCTTGCTGGAGCGTAGATTTGTATTGTGCAGCTTGAGCAGCGGCGATGGCCCTCTGCAACGAAGCGTGAGCCCTATCACGCACGTCCGTGCTCAAGGCTTCGCGGTTTGGACTCCGTGAGGGGGATGGCGCAGTCCTCGAGGTTGCGGTCGCTGCTGCATTTCTGGCCCTTGTAGTGTGATGTAAACTATCCGCCTCTTGCTTCGAAATCCCAAACTCGTGATCCGCACACAGGTTGTTAGCCGGGCCTCTTGATGGCGTCTGCTTGACATCCCTAGACTGTTGCTGCTCGAATTCTTCTTGCTTGCGCTGTTGCTTAGCTTTGGCGCGCCGGTTCTGAAACCAGTTCTATACACTGTTAGCTGCGCCTCGGAAAGAAGCAGGAATGTCCAAACTTACTGCCACTCTTTGAGGATGTAAGTTGGTGGTTTGGGCCAGATTCCTCTTCAGCATGCTATTCGGTTTTGAATTCTTCTGAAACTCGTACTCTAGAGTGTCTACCTGATCTTTGGTCAGGCGAGGCCTTGTCGAAACCTCATTGCAGTCCTCGAATTCTCCATGATAAATGCCACCATACACATCCTCTGTATAATTAGGGAACGGGGTGTAGGCATTGTAGCACAGCTCAGGCTGAGCCATGTGCGAATGAAAACCAGAGTATTGTAATCGTGAGGGGTAGAGCATGCTGTCACACTGCATCTGAGGTACCTGGTACGGGTAGTGCCGATGCTGATACGCCATCGCTTGAACACTGCAGGGCTGGCCTTTGTGCAGTCGATATGAGCAACAGAAGGAGTGCCTCGAGCAACGGGTCAGGCGCCCACTTTCTCAGCGCAGCACGTCGCTAAGATATCGAGCAGCAACGGTAGACAACGGACTGATGCCAAATTTCTGTTCAAAAATGCGAAGGTGGTGACTGGAAGCAATGCCAAATGGCGAGGCACGTTGAATGACCTCACGGCATCGACGCCGACGTAGAATAGCTCGATGCCGATAGCGATAGCACAGAAGGTTTCAGCGGACGGGGTGGAGGTGTATTGAACTTGATGTGCAGACTTGTATAGAGTTGAGCCTGAAACAGCCAGTGAGAAGGAACTAATCAATTCTCCGCTGTATCGTTTGTGTGAATAGGTCGTTGCGGTAACGAGACCTTCCGGTAGTGACTGATGGGAGTTGCCGCCAACACCGAGTAACCATCAAAAACAAATCCCAAGCAGCGGGGCAGGGTCAAGGTCAGAGACGGTTGTGCTAGTCCAAGTACCAAGATTGGCAAGTTGCAAGGTTGAGAACTTTGGTCGTCAGATCGGTCGGCGGGTGGGATGTGGAGGAGAAATACTGTCAAGTGTCAAGCAGTAAGCGAGCGACCCGTGATCACGAGTATGCTGTGTTGAGCAAGACGGACAGGACCAGGGGTGTCTCGGAAGGGCTCAGCAAATGGGCGGGATCGCCCTTGTTTTCAGCGCCTGTGTTCGTGCTTGGAAGATGGGAAACAGAAGAGTGTTTTAGCCCACAAGTCTGAAGGAGATCAGGGTACGAAGACCAGTCAGGGAGCTGTGTTCAGACAGCGTCAATCACGTTGCTACCCATCAACTTCGCAGGACTCGGTTCTTCCCTTCGCCTTTCCGGTCCTCTGTATGGCGCGATGAGGGTCGAGGCTACTGAGACCTTTCCTTTTGCTATCTTTCCACATGGCGAGAGAGGTTGATTCTTCGTTGGCAGGACACAGATCCAGAGAGGATCTTGGAAGAGCTCAGGGCGGGTAGCTTAGCTTCAGATGTGGGCTTAGTGGAACACACCAGACTCAAAAAGACGTCTGCCCAGACGGCCTATGCCAGATTGGTCCTGTGCATCTCCCAGATGTGGCAGCAGGCTTGCGCAAACGTCGACGAATCGCGTCAAGTAGATAGATTAGGTGGGTCGAGCCCCAGGATCAAGGTTGGCGACGCATCTCGTCGCATCGTCAAAATTGGACTGCTCGGGGAGATCACCTAACTCGCAGACATGCTGACGTTGCAGGCATCAGGATGTCGCTCCATCGTACAATTTCGCTGCATCCACAACAGTCCATGTTTCTGGGTTGGCCGTGCAGCATGGTCGCACAAGCGCTGATTGGATCTGCATGGTCGGGAGCCGAAAAGTACTTGAGCGCAGTCATGAAAGACATGAGGCTGTGTCTCCGACTGCGCTTGTGTGTACGACGTACCATGCGAAGAGCAAGCAGGTCACGCAGCTGCAGTGGTGGGCAACTTTGGATGACACGCCAACTCGTGCAGGTGGTCAGACCTTGTGCTTGCTGCAGGTACAGTACGGGGAACAAGTGTCGCTGTCCGGCAGCCGGCGGTTCGGCAGCATCTGAATGCCTAAGCCTCCATTCACGGAGTCTCTCTACACGCCCGAGTCCACAAGCATACATGCACTGCAGCGCCCCAGGTCAGGCACGCAGCGCCGCAAAATTCGGTTCGCTGGGCTGTGCCGTGCCTACCGTACATGTAGTTATGTGTTTCAGCTTCTGTCTCGCTGAAGCCATGCAACATGACGATGTCTGTAACATATCATGTGCTGCAGCGGCATCGCCCCTTCACCCTGATGTCTCACTTCAGCTCGAGGGCTTCGCTTCACTTGACCAAAGACGTGATCGTTCGAACTCGGTCACGTAATGTGTAGCATGGTTCTCCGACAGCAAACTTGGATACTGGAGAGTGACCACGTAAGTCTTGTGTCAAGGTTCTTGACGCCGCCCGAGTCAGACGTCTTTACGGTTGAACTGTTGCGTACGCTAATTAGACGAACTGTGACGGCTTGCAGGAAATTAAGATGGGCTTCGCGACGCCCCTGGTCCCTGCCGCAGCCCTTGCGAGACACAAGATTCGATCCGTCCTTCGGCGCAAGCCACGACGCCTTATTCCTGTGATTGCCATAACAATGATCGTCCAATCATGCAACAGATCGTCAGCTCGGTGAGAAAGAGATGACGGAGAAAGGTTGGCAGGACACTTTTTCCGCCTTCCAGCCTAGCTCATAATTTCTTCTTGTCTTCAAGATCATCTACGGTAGAGACCATGCTGTTGAAGCGAGATCCTTCTAAGAGCTGGTCCGACAAAGTTCAGGTCACCCGCGAGAGTCCACCGTGCCATGACCCACCGTCAAGGTAGTATTGCAAATGCATCCTGGAAGACATCTGAGCGAGACCCACTAGCCCTTGATCGTCGCGAACCGTTCTGTGCGACTTGACAGGCCAAGGATCATACCACAGCATACCCAGCGATGTGGTTCAGCTAACAAAGCTTCAAGCTAGATGCACTCCGGTGTTGTATCGGTTACGGCTCTCCGCAGCCGTCACTCCTGACTACCGAGTTGTACCTCTCCTGCACCAGGAGCGCGCACACCGACCCTCCATGTAGACGCCTCTGCGTCGCGAGGGACCAGAGACACGTCAGTGGGCCGGTCAATGACAGATTACAGCAAGGATCTGCCTGGACGAATCTCAGATCTACAGGCACATGGGTGCTCGTGTAGACTGAGGCAGAAGGAGCTACGATACACATGCCTAAAACGTACGCTCGGTAATATGAACATGTTGCACAAGCCAGGAGCACGAACAGTCGGTGCTGCCGATGCGCGTTCGAGCAAGCGAGGGACTTTCCAACACCAACACTGTACTTTGGTTCGCCAGACTGAGCATCCCCTATGATTGTCCGACCAGGTTGGACCGCACACAGCTGCACTTGGGGCAAGTACGCGCAATCATTTTGTCTAGCATGACCATCTAGCCAGGTCATTGCAGCTGCAAATCGTCTCTGGAAAGAGCACCATTGCGGTGCACCATGCGATCTGTGGAGAGAGACTCATACTGAAATTCTTGAAAGTGAATTGTCTACCTCCATGTCTATCTCTATTGTCTTCTGTATTCGCTCTTTTGTCGTATAAGCACCTCGTCCTACCACAAACCTGACGCCGCAAAAACTGACCATGACACATTTGTCGCAGATCTAGGCAACCAGAGAATTCCTTATCTCAACCGCAACCTTGCCGTCCTGAAAACCCTCGATCGAGATACTGCGCATATCTTGCACAATCCAGTCAGCACCTGCGTCCTTGACCTGAGCCAGGGTATGTGTGGTTGCCAACCCGACGACCTTGAAGCCTGCTGCTTTGCCAGCTTTGATTCCAGAGGGAGCATCCTCGAAAACGACTAGATCTGAGCGCTCGTCTAGCCTCAAGCGTGACCGACCCAGCACATAGCAAGCTGGATCGGGCTTTCCGTGAGCTACGTCCTCGGCGACGACCATGGTCCTTGGCTCGGCGAGCTTCAGCACATCTAACCAACCAGTCACTAGAGCTCTTGTGCCGCTGGTCACGACGGCCCATGGAGCATTCAGGTCGTCGAGTCTCTCAAGTAGCTTTCGCGCGCCCGGGATCTCCTCGGCGTCATTGCCATATTCTCTGGGCACTCTTCCTTCCATCTCGCTAACATCTGAAGTCGTCAGTCGGCGTGGTTGTCATGAAGTGCCTTCACTTACACTCCCAGTTCGCGCGGGCCGGGTCATATTGTCCGATCACATCGATGGTCCTCCTGCCATGGGACGTCGCCAGGATCACGTTGGGATCGACGCCCATTTCTTCTCCCAGTCTACGCCGTTCTAGTCAGTGGGTGAGCTTGACATGATCTTCGTTTCGGACATCAATAGTGCGTCGGAGGATACGTTGGTCCCATGATGGACGTTAAAGGTCGATATTTGTCATGAGACAGAAGTACGAGGCGTTCGTTCGGAAGGCGGGTCGTGCCAGACTATTGCCCTCCAACCAGCGCACTATTGCCTCCACTTACCGGCCCAGCTTGGCACGGAACAAGCCTAGGTTCTACTGCGATGGAGGAACCCGGGCATGAAAGACTCACTTACGTCTGCCAGTGCTTGACTATTGCTGCGGTGCTGTCGATTATCGTGCCTGGAAAAGGCCGTCAGTGATCGGTGTGTCCTGGCATGAGCGGCGAACGGACCATCGAAATCGAAGAGTAGACCGCTCACTGTGATGGTCTCCATCTGGCCGGAGAAAGACGGTCCCTGGATTGAGCCCATGTTGTAGATCTGAATGAACTGATTGCAAGAATATGATTTATGTGAAAGTTAGTCCAGTCAAACGAGGGCTGCCTTGTCTACTGATATACTCGCAGATATCCTCGCACTTGTACTGTGTCGAAAAAAGTTTCGGCCTGACGCAGGTACTATTACTCAGGGCGGTTGCTTTACCCGCAGCAGTCTAGTTGCGGCTTTTGTTCAACCAATCGGACTCTCCTCTAACGGCAGATCTTCGGTGTCAGTAATCGTCCCCACTAAATTTTCTGATGTCGCTCTGCGACAGTATGTAGCGGCAATGCGTACCAGCCTGCGAGTGTAGACACTGTGACATTTGAACAATATGGTCAAGCCATGTGAGTACCAAGAACACTAGGAATGTTTTGCTGCGCTAACACAAGAAATAGTCTCCAAGTCCAAGCGGACGCCTGTGCGGCTGCGACACAAGATCGAAAAGGCCAGCAGCGCCAAAAAGAGGAAAGAGAGAAAGCAAGCCAAGCAGAACCCTGAATGGCGGTCGCGGCTGAAGAAGGATCCTGGCATCCCGAATCTGTTCCCATTCAAGGACAAGATCCTGGAAGAGATTGAAGAGAAGAAGAGGAAGAAGGCCGAAGATGCGCAAAGGTTAAGAGATGCCGCCAAGTCCAAGAAGAGCACCGGTAAGAACGCTGGCGTGCCAGGTGAGGACGACGATGAAGATATGCAAGACGACGAGGACGATGTGTCAGACGAGGACATGGAGGAGGAGGAGGACGAAGATGCGGCAGGCTCCTCCAATCCAATGGCAGCATTATTGGCCTCAGCCAAAGTGCGAGCGGCCGAGTACGGATCGAAAGGCGACATAGCGGACGAGGAAGACGAAGAGGAAATGGATGATGGTGTTCAGATGTCAAGCAACCTCTCGGCAGATAACCGAAACCCCGACTCTTCACGGAAAGCATTCGACAAGGTCTTCAAACAAGTCTTGGACGCGGCGGATGTCATTCTCTACGTGCTTGATGCACGAGATCCTGAAGGCACAAGGTCAAGAGAAGTGGAACGACAAGTCATGGCAGCACAGTCAGGCGAAAAGCGCTTGATCCTAGTGCTGAACAAGATCGACCTCGTCCCCGAGGCGGTGCTGACAGGCTGGCTCAAACATCTCCGACGCTTCTTCCCAACGACACCGTTGAGAGCCTCGACGCCTGCGTCCAATGCTCAGACTTTCGACCACAAGCAATACACCATCAAGAACACTTCCGAGACTCTCCTGAGGTCCTTGAAGACATACGCGGCGTCCAAACAGCTCAAGCGATCCATATCAGTCGGGGTGATCGGCTACCCCAACGTCGGAAAGTCTTCGGTCATCAACGCTTTGACTTCTCGTCTTAACAAGGGCATTCAAAGCTCTGCTTGTCCCGTGGGCTCGGAAGCAGGTGTCACCACTGCACTCCGAGAGGTCAAGATCGACAGCAAGCTGAAGGTCCTTGACTCGCCCGGTATCGTTTTCCCCGCTGCCATCAACGAGGAGAACCAGGAAGGCAAGCACAGGAGAAAGGCGGAGCACGAGGCACGACTCATCCTGCTGAACGCGCTGCCTCCTGCCCAAATTTCGGACCCCGAACCAGCGATCAAGATGCTGCTCGAACGGATGTCTGCATCGCCAGCTTTGTACGACAAACTGCTCCAACATTACGGGATCGTGGCGCTGGGAGCGTTTGCGAAGAGTGACACAACGACCGATTTTCTGGTTCAGGTGGCGCGGAAACGAGGTAGGCTTGGCAAGGGTGGAGTGCCTAACCTGAACGCTGCTGCGATGACCGTGATCACGGATTGGCGAGATGGAAGGATCCAGGGATGGGTTGAGCCTCCCGTTCTGAGGGTCGCAGATGACACGGAGATGGCCGATGGCGCGACAACAGAAGTCGGGCCTTCTGCTGACCAGAAGATCATCGTGAAGGAATGGGCTGAGGAGTTCAAGCTAGATGGGCTGTGGGATGGCACGACTCACTAATGATAAGGCTCTTGGTCAGGCGTTACGAGATTGTCGTTCCGGGGCTTATGGCATGGACAGACCTAGGCTATGTCGGACTAGATTAGAACGAATTTACGATCCGTCGGCGACACGCTCCTGTTCTATGAATCCCAGTATCCTCTGTGTGTCAATGAAGGACGTGTGTGCGTGCCCTCGAACTTCCCAGTCCCCCAAATGAGGAATTTATAGCCTAGTCCGGCACCACAACATTCCCGCTTGCTACCTTGACTCCCGTCTCTCCTCAACGATCCCGATATTGTCCACGACCTCACAAGATGTGGCACAACAAGTTCTGCCGTTGTAATCCCAGCGAAATGTGCCCAAGCTGTCCCAATCTCGTCCTACCGCGGCCGTAGCGAGAGACTCGAGGCACGAAATGTGGATGGCCACGCTAACAGGCGCGACCCGCGTCACGCATCGGCTCACCTTTTGACTGGCCATACGTGTATCCCACAAGCGTCGACTGCGCACTCGAGTACACTCAGCAACCAACAACCAAGGTACAGCGATTTCCTCGACCAAGCAGCCCGTCGCACAACTTCGAGTCCAACGAAGACGAAGAAAGAACGCCCTGTTCTCTCCTCCCTTTAACCCCCCACGAAGCCAACATCTGCGACGACCCAGACATCACCCTTGCTGCACCGAACACCAAGAACCCGCCGTCTTCCTCAAGCACGCTCGCTCACGACGCACGGCACGGTGTCACGCGGTCGTCGCATCCCACCACCTACTCACTCGCCGGACATGCCGCGCAAGAGCACGGCCTCGGCGGCCCCGCCAGACACCAACGGCGACGTGTCCATGGTCTCGGAACCCGCCACCGCGCCTTCGCCACACCAGCCGCAGCCTGAGAAACAAAGCAAAAGGAAGAGCGAAGGAGACATAGTCGCGCTCGAGGTGCGTCCCCCTTTCTCTTTGTCGTCCGTCGTTCGTTCGTTCGGCACGGAACACCCTCTTCACGAAAAGACAAGACACACACACACACACACACACACACACACATACACAGATACTAACCCACCCACACAGGACCTGTCCCTCCCGAAATCCATCATCCAGCGAATCTCCAAGGGCGTGCTGCCGGCCAACACGTCGATCAGCAAAGACGCCGTCCTGGCCCTGACCAAGTCCGCGACGGTCTTCATCAGCCACCTGGCCGGCGAGGCCAACGACATGACCGACCGCAAGACGGTGCAGAGCCAGGACGTGCTGAAGGCGCTGCGCGAGATCGAGATGGACGGCGTCATGGGCATGGGCCGGCACGGGGCGAACGCCGGCCGCGTCGAGCGCGAGGTCGAGAAGTGGGAGGGCGATGTGCGCGGCAAGAGGAGGGGGTATCGAGAGAAAGTCAAGGCCAGGGAGTCCGGGGCCGGCGATACGACGCTGGGCACGGTTGAGACGGCGCTGGGTGAAGACGAGGAGGAGGAGCGCGAGAACAAGAGGGTGAGGATTGGTGCGGAGGCCAGGGACGAGTCGGCCGGGCCGATCACCGACGGGACCAACAGGTTGAAATTGAATATCGGGCGGACGAAGTCGGATGAGGACGAGGAGATTGGGGACGGCGACGAGGACGAGTCGGAGCAGGACGAAGACAACGACGATGCAGATGCAAGTGAGCACGACGACGCGCAACAGGTGGACGAGTCGGCGATCGATGTCGACCCCGATGTGAGGCGCACCAACGGCACGCTGGCTCCTGATGGGCGCGTCGAGGTTGGCGCGAGTGATGATGAGAGCGAATGAGACACGACGACGTGGGATGGACGACAAGGTTGCACATCAACTGATACTGACACACACACACCCACACACACACACACACACCCCCCGATACACGGTTCACTGCAACGGCAAATGGACTGGCAGAACACATGACATGGCATGATGATGATGATGATGATTCTACTATGCTCAAAGAAAGGGTTATCCACGGATTCATCAAGCTCGCTCACTTGCTCGAAAAAACATCTACCTTCCCTGTCGAGGAGGGCTCGCACCGCTCATGGTGATATGCGCCTCGGAACTCTCTTGCCGGTGCATGAAACTCGGTGTTGGCTGCCACCCAGAGTTGTACCCGGGTCTGGTCTCAGCACCGCGGCCTGGGTCAGTCGGTGGGGCCAGGGCAGGCTGACTGCTCGAGTCGAGCTCCGCCGTCACGGGTCGAGCTGCGTCTCGTGTCGGCGAACTCGGGCTGCGCAATTGACCTGCTGCCCGGTTGAAGAGGGAGTACGAGTTGGAGTCTTGTTGTGGCTGCGGCGGCTGACTTTGAACTGGTGGAGGTCCAGGCGGTGCGGTATACACCGGGTCGTGGTCGTCTGCGAACGGGTTCTCCGATACGCCATAGTCTAGTGTCGCTGAATTGCCTCGTTCGTGGGTGCGTTGTGGTGAGACTGGTTCGTGCCGTTGGTAGGCTTGCTCGTGGGGCTGCTCGTAGGGCTGTGCTGGGGGTTGCACAGGTGCATAATCTTGTCTTTGGTAGGCATTGCTAAGTGGTCGTGGAGGTGCTTGCTCTTGTCTTGGTACGGGTGGGGGTCCTGGCGGTGGCACGAACGAGTGCTCGTTCTGCTGTATTGGGCGACCTGTAGCGGCATTTGGGGGATGGAGGTTGTCGGATTGGTACTGGTTATATCTGGCTTGTTCTTGCTGTTGGGGCCGCGGCGGCTGAGGAGGGAGTGTACTCTGCATCGTTGCAGTCGAGAAAGGGTCCTGGTTGTTGGCCTGTGGCTGTGGTGAGGGGGTAGCTAGCCCGGCGGATTTCCGTGCCTGCAGCATGGCTCTTTGATGCTTGGACATGGAGATGTTCAGCTGGTCGCTTGTCTCAATCAGGGTGAGCATGGTGTGCTCGTCTGGAGCAGGGTTCTCGCAGGCCATGTACTGCTGGATACTCCTGTGCGCTTGTCTTGCTCTTTCCGCGAACTCTTTGATCAGTTCGTTGCCCAGCATCTCGTTCGCTGGTGTCGACTGCACCATTTGCACCAGTAATCGGGCACTTGTTCGCGCCTCTTCGATTCGCCCAACGAGCTCGTCTGGAGGCGGGAGCCCTTGAGGCTGTCTGTGCTCGCGTGGCATGTGGGTAGGCATGTAAGCACCCCCACCACGCGTCCGGTCCTGGTAATGGTGAGAATCATGTTGGCTCGCATAAACGCCTTCGGGGATACCTACACTGGACGAATGTATCCTCGCGGCGCCTCCTTTCTCCTTGCGCCACATCTCAATCAGAGGCATCAGGGTGTCATTCGCATTCAGCTTCTCCGCCTCGAAGTAGTCCAGCGTCTCGCGAGTGATCTGCTGCACGCTCGAGTCTTTGCATTCTCGCAGCAGTGTCTTGATGGTGGAGATGAAGTTCTTGTCGAAGTTCTGGGTGAAATTGGGCCCGGGGTTGTCGGTCAGGATGCGCATGAGCATGATGGCATTGTACTGAGCATAGCCTCTGTCGAAGTTCGGTTTGGACAGGTACCGCTGCACCTGCACGGCAACTTCCCGGGCGGCATAGGGACTGGCTTCGGTGGCATCGACAATCGCGGGCAGATGGAGGTACTCGTCGCCAGCACGCCCTGAGTTCGGGGCGCCAGCTTCACAGAATGCGAACGCCTCTCGTACCACGACCGCTTCTGGGCTGTCGCCTTGGGGCAGTGAACGGTCCTCAGCGATGCTGCCGGTGCGCCCTTCATTGTTTTTCGTTCGAGACACCGAGCTTCGCTTGATTGAGCTCATAAACTTCTTCATGTTTGTTGTCGTGACCATGGTGGGAGCGACGCTCGCCAACTGCGGGCGATCTGGTCGATAGCAGTCAGATGCCTAGACCGACAAGGGTCTTTGGGGTAGCACCCGCTAACTTCAAGCGGCACAGTCGTGCAGCGTTCGGCAGCTCCCAGCCCGTTGCAGGAACCACTTAAAAAGCACGTTTTCCTGCCGAGAGCTTTAATTCGAGGTAGCTTTCTTCACACGGGATCTGAATCAGAGCCGTTTGCCAGCTTCTGGTCAAGGACCGAAATGGACAATCTATCTGTTATATTTCTTGCGACGGCAAAAAGGCAGCGTCATCTGCTGATGTATTGCTCAGCAAATGTGTACGAAGCTGTCCGCCTGACCTATGCTTGGCCGTGATACAAATACGTGTCGCCAGAGACTAAGAACACGACCGCCATGGAGGCTGTGCAGGGGACTGCGGTCTGCTTGGCTGACCGAGGCTTGGCTCTGGCGTGGCCGGCCGTGACTAGTTCAGTGTCTTACGCAAGTCTCTTCATGCCCGCCGATACCACATACCGTGATGCCTGATAGGGACGAAGATACACGTCAGCAATTGACCAAAGTTCTTAAAGCTGCAGATCTTGGTCATCTGGGCAGATCTGGCATCTGAAACTCAAGTCCCCATACAGACCGAGCCGATGCGTCCCACACCCAAAGAGGCTGAGTTTCAGCCTCGTCTCAGTGTCCATGTCCGGTAAGTTGTCACCTTCACCTTTCGAGGAAAATCGCTTGATTGTACCAGACGCAGAAACCTGACAGACTTTCGTGACCCATCAAACGACAAGGCTCTGGTGTAGATTTTCCTTGCTTCACCATCATATTTGTTCCCGCTCGCTCATTTGCTGTAGCTGAGAAAGTGCCTCAGTATGAGCTACGTCCCGCCTGCCTTGCGCCGCAAGCAGGAAGCGGTCGCGAGAGGCGAGAAGCTAAGTGATGAGGCTACAGGATCTGAGGTCTCACTTGTAGACTCTGCCAATCAATTGCCGACAGTTACTGATGTTCAAAATCATTTCTGGCCTCCTCAAAAAGCAGACAGCTCCACGTCGAGACCAAGTGGCGCAGCGGGCATCCCAGACTCCCCTGCTATTGCACGAAGAGAAAGTAATCAAGCCTTTGACGGCACAGCTAACACAGTCGATGATGGCAAGACTGAACCTGATGGGAGCACTTCTGTCGTTAGCAAGTCCAACTTACCTCACTTACACAGCACGTTGAATGGCACACGAGCAGAGCCAGATAGGCTCAAATATGTCCTTCTCTTTCATCAAGCAGTAAGTCTTGCTATTCTTCTGCAATCGAGTACCACTTACGTCCTAATTTTGGTGTCTGACGCTGAGACAGCACCCTCGGTGGCCCACGGAACAAATCATCTATGTCAAGTCAGAGCTGCAACTCCTACCACAGCCTCCATCTCAAGGCCAGTCACAACCGTCTTCCACTTCGCCAGAAAATCAATCTTCTCTCTCTGACGTCCCCTTCGCGACTGAAATCATGATGTTCGAACAGACCTCTTCCGAGCGCATTCAGTCACGCGCTCGCTTCACTTTCCTGGGTTACTTCGATCTCATGAAAATGCAAGTCCTGGAGCCAAACACACCGGAGCTCACCCGCATGCTGGAACAGAAATGGACGAAGATCAACAAGTGGGGCCAGTCAAGACAAATTCAGCGTGATGCAGATAGCTGGAAGAAGAGTCTCAGCTATAGATGGGCTGTGTTGAAGTTCAAGAAGTCGACTGTCCAGCTTGAGCCTCCGAAGATTGAGGTCACTACGAACGACATGGGGATCAGAAAGGAGAACTTGTGGTCGGATTCTAGGAAAGGAGTAAATGAGATGTTGAGGGATATGAGGATCAAGGACAGTAAGGACGAAAAGGAGAAGTGTGCTCTGACCGGCTGGCATGCTGTGGCTGATACTCAAGCAACCGAGTAAGTCAGTTGGGAATCACGAAATCAGACTACCAAAGGCGCTGATTGTGCACTCATTGTATTGCCAATGGACACCCGTAACCCCACAGGAGCATTAAGTCAATGTTCCCATTTGAGGACAGACTCGATTCCACCACCATTGTTTATGCAAAACGTTCGGCATATTCGACATTTCTTCGCTGGCGCCACAGAGTTGAGGCTCGATGATGGCGTGGCACGTCCGACGAAGCGATACATCACTGCACGAACGGCGTTCCGTGGCTTCTTGAAGATGATGACGGGGAAAAAGCACATGGATATGGCGCAGCATGGTTGCACACGCTGCATGTTGTGTATTTGCTCTCCTGATGCTCGACTGTCGAACCTCTTTAAGTGACACCGATCAACCCATTTGTTCGAGTCAGGGCTGCCTAGGACCTGCGAGGATGAGTAAGCCAGCTTGAAGAAGCACGCCTCGTAGTGCTTCTCACCTGGTCGTCGAAGTACCGAAGCGCACAAGCTAACGAGCGCAAGCAGAATCTGAATTATGCCGATGATCATGGTGATGACGGCTTCAGGTGATAGATCGCTGAAGCACGAAGTTGTCATGCCTGGCATTGTGAGCAATTTTGGAGATACAGCCTTACTGAATGGCACGCTTTCGGTGGTCGGTGCTCGCAGGACTGAGCTTGGATTGGTAGTGAGCACTTCACCTTGACAAACCATCAAGTTATATGCTGCTACTATCGACGCAGCATCATCTTCGAGACAACCTTGCGCAACTTCGAGTAACTTGCGGTGCTCCCGTGATAGGGTTTCTACGTACAGTCTTAGTATGCTGCTCTAGTGGCGCTATCATTAAGTCGCGCGAAGTTGTCCAACGGCAAGGCTAGGGAGGAAAACCTTCCCTTAAACCCCATCGTCGAATAGCAATGAAATCACTAATGAACTTATCCGTCTCACTACTGCAGCCTGCCTTTCAAAAACAGGCGAATGGGCTCAATGTCTTTATGAAGTTGTCTCGAGTCGTGCTAGGTCGAGAGGCGCCGGAACCCTTGTTTACCGTACACTGCCCCTGCGGCACTAAGAAGACAACTTCGGGCAACTTCAAACAACTCCAGACCACTCCGACCAACAAGTCATCAGCTTCACTGCTTGAACAACACCCATCGCCCTTGCTGTATTTTGCAGAGTCGCTACAGAGCTTTGAGCCAGAGCAGAGTCAGCGTTCATTGAAGCAGGAACTACCGAGTCCTGAAATAGCGACGCATTGATTGAAAATCATCGTCCTCGTCGCTTCCAGACACCACGAGCTCATAAACACCGTTGGGAAATTTACTCTCGAGAGATTATCCATGACCACAGACTGGTTTCACCAGCTCTGGCTATACTCTGGACACCGTACAATCGGAAACGCAAGCCTATAGCCAAGCACAAATGCAGTCTAGCCACCAAGGATGGGAACATGTGTGTGAGGATTGCCTGACAGAGGGAAAGGTATTCAAGCCTGTCCATGATCTGGATACCCATAGGTGGGATGTGCATGGTGTCCCCTATCCTGGGTTGCCCGTTTGGAAGTGCGAAAACTTGGGTTGCTCGAGCACCACCACAGTTTGGGCTCGAATTTGGGACTTGAGGCAACATCGGTACATGTCGCACGGCAAGGATCGTACCACCTATCCCGACCCAAGATTTATGGTGGACTATGACCCCGCAGTACACACTCTAGTCAGCTCAGACATGAACGAACTACCACTCGAGAATGCCACAGGCCTTGTAGGAAGTACGCAAGGTCTCAGCCTCCTGCATGAGGGTGCTAAAGACTCCGTTCCCTGGACACCATCGCAATCAGCACAGAGCATGCGAGCTATGTACGAACCTGCTAAGCACAATAGAGTCGTTCCAAGCAACAGCGAATCGTGCAGAGTAACAAACCTGCCACAGCCTATCAACCGTGATGAAAGGGACTGGTTCACGTGTGTTGCTACTTCTCTGAGCTCACTACCATCAAGAACGCAGCCAATGGACACTTACATTTCCCCGTTGAAACCTGCCATCTCTCCGATGGCCGAACATCAAGCTTGCATGCCTGGCAGAACTCGAAAGTCGTACCAGCCACGAAAGCCTCTTAAAGACAAAGATTGGAATGCCAACAAGGCAGCAATCACGCGGTTCTGGATAGAAGAAGAGGAAGACCTAGAGAACCTGATAAGGATCATGCGAGAACGAGGCTTTGATGCTTCGAAAGCACAGTACAAGCTGAAGTTCAAGCAATGGGGTCTAACGAAGCGTCGATTCTGGTGTCGGACTGCGAGAACCAACATCGAAACCATTGCCATTCAGCCTTCCGAAGACGCTCAACGCTTAGACACGCTTGCAACCGCGGCGGCGTCCGAGATATCGCAACGCAACCTTTTTGTGATGCAACAGAGGTCTGTAGATCCGCTGCAATACATCCGCAGGATAGAGGATGCCGAGGAAACGCTTAACATGATGCGAGACAGGCTTACATCTTTCAAAGACCCTTTGAAGGCGGCTCACGGTAATGGTTATTTTCGGCACAATGACATGGAGATGATAGATGCGCTGGAACAGATCTTGCCCCAAGTCACGCTCATGAAAGCTGTGCGTAAAAGCCCATAGCACACATTCTTCATTATGCTGCAGCCAGTCCCCTGTTGGTTCAATGATACGGTGTCCCACCAGTTCCAAGTCCACTCATGGTGGTACCCAGATCAGTACTATACCTCCTCTGTCTCCCACTTGCCAATCCCTCACCCATACCGACGGGACTATGCATTCTCCGCATACTGAAACTCTCCCTCCTACCTCTCCCAACACCAGCAGAACTCCGACTAGTCGTTGGTGCCAGTGTAGGCAAATTATCCGCCAGCAAATCGTCGTCTGCAGCCGCAGGACTTATCTCGAGGCCTACTGGCGCTGCGGTCTTAGCGATCAATCTCGGGTTTGCATCGGCTGCCGTCAAATCATCATCATCGCCGTCCTCATCGATGGCGACATCATCGTCGCTCTGTTCCCCTCCAAAGCCATCCATCTCAACCAGCCACCAAGCAGGAATAGCCCCAATGACAGCAATGAAGGCAAGCGTCCACCACGGCAGGATCATGTATCCCTTGTCGGCTCCCCTACTGAACGCCGCACCTGCAATCGCGGGTCCGGCGGCCCGTCCCAGCGCACTGATACTTGTGGCCACGCCGTTGAGCGTTCCGAGTACTTTCAGACTGGCGGCACTGTTCGTGAGCAGAATCGTCGAGCAGGGAAACGCAAAGATCGAGCAAAAACCTTTTATGAGCATCAGAGGTATCAGCACGCCTTGCCGTTGCGCATTGGTCCGGAGCAGGCTAACGTATGGTATACACATGTACACGAAGGGAAACACGACCGCAATGATTTTGTAGCAATTCAGCACGCCTAATTTGCGGACCATGGGCGGGAAGACGGCGAATTGTATCACCATCCCGAAGATACCGTACGTGGTGAAGAGCGCGCCTATGCGGCCCGAGTCGAGATCGAAGCCGCCGCTGAATTTGAGGGGGAGGTGGACGGCAGGATCGTCGATTGTCTGGACGGGGCTGAAGTCGAGGAAGACGGGCAAGAGTTGGTCAAACGACACTGAGTGCATCGCGAGCAAGGTGTAGACCAGAAGGTTGAGGTTGGATTGGTATGTGAAGACTTGTGCCCAGCCGCTCGATGGCTCGGGCTTGGGCTTGGGCAAATCCCTCGCAACGACGGGCGACGACCGGTTGCTCGTGGAGTCGGGTGCAAGGAATGCCTCTGCTGATTCGTCTGCGTCGCGAGTGTACCATGCCGGTCGTTGTCGCCCTGTGCAAGGTCTGACGATGGCGGAACCGACAACAAGGCCGTAGTCTTTGCGGTCTTTCTTGTCGGCCAGGGTTTCGCGAAGGAAGAGAATGCCGCTTGTTATGCCGATGAGGAAGAGAAAGCTTATCAAGAGATTGGGCAGGGCGAACGGATACCGCTCAAGCAGTTTTATGTTACCGAAGATTCCTGGAAATCGCTCCACAGGATGTACAAGACTGCCTCCAAGCGAAGGTCCAAAGATCGATCCGGTGGTCCACACCAAGGGCATGAGGCTGAATGCTCGTGGTTGGAGCTCCTTCTGCGGGACTAGCTCCGCTACTGCCGTTCGTATGATGCCCACGTTACCATTTGAGAGGCCTTGCATAGACCTGGCCACAAATGCCATTGGCAGACTCGTGGAGAAGCCGAACAGAATACTCGACACCATAGTACAAGTGAGTGCGATCATGATCGTCGGCTTCCGCCCAATTTTGTCTGAGGCTCGTCCCCACCAGATGCCAACAAGCGCTTGAGACAGCGAAAAGACCAGTGACATCAGTCCAGCATATTTTGCGACGGAGACTGTCGGAACATCGAACGACTTGATCATTTCTGGGATATATGGATAGACCGAAGTCATCGCAACGGGCTCAGCAAATCGACATAGTGCCAATATTGTAAGCTGTTGCTTCGGTAGTTTGGGTGCATTTCTGCCACTACCTAGACCGTCAGACTTCACCATCTTGGCCGTGTCGCCCTTGTAGGATTTTTCGTATTATCTGGGACAGAATCAACACGCTAGCCATGGAAGACAGAAACGGTGCCGTTAGCGACCAAGTAACGTCGTAGTGGCAGTTTGTAGTTTGACTTCAGCAACGTGGACGTGGATGTGATCAAGAGCATAGATGAAAAAACATGGCGAGGCACCAGAGAAGGCTTTGAGTCAGCACAACAGTTTCTACTACCACAAGTACTGCCAGACAGCCGCCATCACCGGCAAGATCGTTAGAATTGCCGTACGCAGTCTTGGGCCAGCATTTGCTCAAACACCATGTGCTCACGCAGCTCCCCACCAATTCGAGCAGACCAGTAACATTGCAAGGGTCAGCAGACCTAGCCGAGGTCAGTCTTCTGCCAGACTGCGGGGTGGTCGACATGCTCGACCGGCGGAGTTCGGCGCCCAGTCCATGGCCTTGGTCCGACTAGGACTCAGGTCATCAAGGGGCGTGGAACACAGAAGTACTGCACCTGCCACTGCTTCGACAGCAACATACATAAGGCGCACCTCCGTCGCAAACATCTACAATCACCGTCAGAGCCGATCAGTCAAGTCATCATTCTCGGTTCTCATGCTGATCAAAGATGATCCTTGCGGGAGTCTTTTCCTAAATCTCATGGAACGTGAGGAATACATACGGTATGGTTGGCGGAGCTGATTTCCGGAAGCACAATGTGGTGACGCCAACTGCTGTACGCGAAGCCTGATGGCACGCGTCAAGCTTCATGTTTGCTTCAAGTCTTTTCCGGTGTTTACTCTGCCATCCAGTTATATTCATCCTTGTTGTGATGACTTCGCCAGAGCTCCTGTTTCTTCTGAATTCGGACCTGACTTGACCAGATCTGTAAGATCGTCGATGGATCCTTCCTTATGGAACTCACGGATCTGTACCACGCTTCCGAACAATCTGGTCTGGATTCGTTGTCAAGCAAATGCGCATAGTGTATATGTCATGATGTACCCACTAGCCATCGACACCTCGATACGGTGGGGGAGGGAGCGAGGCAGGTGTGTGCACTACTAGTGCATGGCGCATGTGGGCGTGGACTCTTAGCCGTTGCGTGACAGGGTCGTGACGTGAAGCTGAATGGGTTGCGACTCCCGTCTGGGAAATGAATATACTTGAGAGGCCCTCGAGCCTGTCTGCTCCCAATTCTATCGTTCCCGCGCTTGATTCAGCTCTACTGATCACCACACAACCGTCAGAATGGCACAAAACATGAACGGAGGCCTCTCCCAGTGAGTCTCGGGAAACGCGCGACACCACCTGGACTAACATGAGTTCAGCTTCCAAAAGTCGTACAGAAGTCCAGCACAAATCATCTCCGACTCAGCTGGTGTCACTCAGCCAAGTCAGGAGCCAACACAGGGCTCGCAGCACATCACGAGCAACTTTGGCCAGCCATGGCCCGCGGATGGTGCTCATGCGCTCAACGTTGGCGGAATTCCAGTCACTAGCGACCCATTCCTCTTCGAAAAGCAGCAAACCTTCAACCGAGAAAAGGTGCTTGAACGTCGAGTCCACCCCTGCGGTTCTGGTCACTTTGGCTACTTCGAAGTCACAAAGGACGTCTCAGACCTAACCAAGGCAGACTTCTTGTCAGAGGTCGGAAAGAAGACACCACTTTTCTTGCGATTCTCCACTGTCACTTTCGGTCGCGAATTCCCCGATCTGGCTCGAAACCCTCGAGGCTTTGCCGTCAAGTTCTACACTGGAGAGGGCAACTACGACATCGTTGGCTTGAACTGGCCCATTTTCTTCGGGAGAGACCCTATGCAAGGCCCAGACATCATTCGAAGTCAGAGCCGAAACCCAAAAACTTTCTTGGTAGACTTTGACGCGACATTCGATTTCCTTGCCAATGTTCCCGAGGCCAACCATGCCGGAACCATGTTCTTCTCCAACAGTGGTACTCCAGACGGTTGGAACTTCCACGGTTACGGTTGCCACACCTTCACCTGGGTGAACGACAAGGGCGAGCGTGTTTACATCAAATACACCTTTTTGAAGAAGGGTGGCCAGAGGTTTCTCGACTTTGACACTGTCCAGAAGTATGCTGGAATGGAGCCAGATTACTCGAAGAGAGACATGTTGGACCAGATCAACAATGCCTCGGAAGGAAACGGAGAATTCCCAGAGTGTAAGTTAACCTACCAAATTGCTCACAGGCACATGACTGACATGCTGTAGGGACTGCCTACGTCCAGACCATGACAGCAGCCGAAGCCGAGCAACAACGATTCGACCCCTTCGATGTTACTAAAGTTTGGCCACGAAAGGAGTTCCCACTTAAAGAGTTTGGCAAGATCGTTCTGAACAAGAACCCCGATCACTACCACCGAGACGTTGAGCAGGCAGCTTTCTCGCCATCCTCTCTCGTTCCAGGTATCCAGGGCTCACCAGATATGCTTCTCCAATGGCGAATGTTCTTCTACCGAGACGCACAGATGTACAGACTCGGCTCGAACATGCATCAAGTTCCCGTCAACTGCCCCTTCATGGCCGGAAACTACGCACCACAATCTTACGATGGTCAAATGAGAGTCGACAACGCCAACCAAGACAGGAAGAACTACCAGCCCAACTCTTACGACAAGCCAACCTATTCAGAGCGATCCGTCGAAGTACCCTTCGCTGTCGCCAACCCCATCTACTCACGACAGTCCCACCACAAGACCGAGGGCACAGACATCGAATACGAGCAAGCACGTGAGCTGTACAACAGAGTCATGGACAGCTCTCAGCGTGACCACCTCCACAAGAACACCGCAACTTGCATGAATGCTGGCGTAAGCCAGAAGACGAGAACATTGTACCTGGCCCAGGTGTACAACATTTCGCCCAAGTATGTTGAGGGCGTCATCAGCTACCTAGCCGACAAGAACGTCGATATCGAGGAGGTGAAGAAGTTGGCTCCCGATGCCGCCATGATGGGCAAGAGCAAGAAGTATGCGCCCAAGGAGAGTGCGATGCACTTCCTGACTGGCCGCGATGTGCCTGTGAACTCTGCCCCTTACCCAGAGAAGTAGAAGGGTTCAATACCCGATACCCGAGTGATGGATAGGTGTTGCAAAACGCTTCACCGGGAATGAGCTTATGAATAAATGACATCGCAATTAATCATTGTTCTCTTGCCACATGCTTGGTACACGCGCTTGATCCTCGAAGACACGTGACTAGAAGTACTCCCACGGTTGAGGCCGAGCTGTCACCGAAACACAAAACATTCAGACACTGCATCTTTTGGGATCCTGTAGTAACCACGACACATTTCACCCGTACCGTGAAGCACTCGATGACCCGTCTCCACATCCCTGGCGACGCCGACATCAACCAGCCAGAAGGTAGGAGCGTTCCGTCTCTGAGTTTGCACCAGGTGATCGTCCAGAACGGTCGAGGGCTGGAAGACGTAGCTCGAGACTGGGACACGGGCAGACTTTGGCTCGGAGTTACGCGCTTGACCGTTGTCCTGGAATATGTCGAAGGTTGCGGACGGCTGCTGCGCGTCGTTGAGATGGGTTGCTCCCTCGCACTCGTCGTCGTGATTGAGTAGTCTAGCCAGCGGTAGGCCGTGGTGGCTTCTGAGCATCGTCCAGAACCAGCGGGTGTACTCCCAGCGGCTTGTGCTGGAGATTGGGCTCGGGCCCGATTCGGCTGGGGTAGTGCTAGATTCGAAGAATGCGCGGAAATCGTCTTCGTTCCGGACTCTTGCGGGATCGTGAAAGACAAAGTTTCCTGTTCGGGGGTCGAGGACGTCGCTCAGTGATGTTGGCGTTGCTGAGGTGTATCTGGCTTGGTGCGGTCCTGTTGGGTCAAAGAAGCGCTTGCTCGTGCGATACCAGATGAGATCTGCGAGGTGGAATAGATCTTCTCGCAGAAGGCGTTTGAGGACCCGCCAGATGAGTAGAGCAGGATCGTCATGTAGATCATCGTCGACCTGATGGTGTGTTGTGGTTTCTGGATCCGTCCACAAGACCGAATCCACCTTCCACAGCCAGCCTCGAACCAGCAGACCGTTCCGAACCAGCTTCGCAGGTGTTGCTCTGACCACGTCGTCGTCGTCCTCGAAATGCTTGAGGTCAGATAGTCGAAGGTTGCTTTGCGGACCCCATGCGAAACTCAGCACGGAACCACTTGTAGGGTTCTCCGCTCTGGTCAGGGACATGTCGCCGTTGAATACTGCGAGAGCGAAAGCACAAATGCTGAACCCATAATCGAGGTTCTCGACCCTGTTCGTGTCAAGACGCAGCGCGTAGTTACACAGATTGCCCAGGATGGCCAAGCGGTCGGCGACGTGGCTGTTCATGCGCGGCTGGAGATACGTGAGTGCCTGCGCCGCATTACACGTCTGCCGATATTCGGGGTTGTCGAAGCCGTTCGGCGGCTCGTCGATGACCGTCGGCATGTACGAGAGAATGTGCTCGATGGTCTGGACTAGTTGTGCTTCGAGATCAGGGTCTATGGGTTCGTCGCAGAGCGAAACACACGCGTATGCGAAGTGTATCGCGTTCGTGAATTCTGAGATGGTGGTTTCGATCTCACCCTTGATTCTGCCGAGGACGTCCGACTTGACGAGGAGGGGATCGTGTTGGATTAGAAGAGTCATTTCGAAGCCGCCAGAGACTGATTCTTGAAGGATCCAGGCGCGGGTAAACCACTTGTCTTGCTCGATTAGCCGTAGAACATCTAGCAAGACTGGAAGCTGCTCAGGCTTGACGGTGACTCCCTCGACCAGTTGTGTCAGCGCCTCAAGCTGCTCTTGGGTCTGGATAAATGTCTGTAACAAGCCTAGAGGGTACAAGCTTCTCTGGTAGACAATGTCCATAGACTGGATGCCTAGTTCTTGATCGATAGGGTCGCTCTGACCGATGCATTCTTTGTCGAACCATATGTGAGGAACCTCGTAATAGGCTGCGAAGGATATAGCCCTTGACAACACATGTCGAGGTACGGCGCATTCTCTTCTGCCAGCACTTGCAGCAACCAAGTATTGCTCCGGTGCACCAACGGCGCCACGTAGGGGGCTGTTATCGTGCCAAACCCAGGATACAGCCACGTAATGGTTGCATCCACTAAAGTCGTGGGCTGCTGTCAACTTAAGTACGTCCTCATACTGGTTGCTAGCGAAGGAAGTCCAGTACGAGCATATGCATGGTTCCTGTGAAGTGTCATCAGTACCTCCTACAGACCGAGCGTGCTGGTCGAGTGCAGCCGTTGCAGGCATTATGAATCGAAGGTTTTGTGCCCATTCTTGAGCACTATCTCGCGGCCGAAGACATTTTTGTAGATCCGAGAGTTGTTCTGCGACGTTGTGTTCCTTGACCAAGTCGCGGAAATGCTCGTCTATGTCAAGACGCATTGTAAGTCGAACCTAGGCATTCGGTGGACATCCGACAGCCTAGCTATCTTGCCTCTACAACAGCTGGATTCTGTGATACCCCGTTATTTCTGCTATGGGAGGCTTACACCCGCGTGCGTTGTTGGAAGTACGAGCATCCCCACTTTACTACCCAGCTGCTTGGATGTCAGGGTCATGGGGCAAATGATGGAGTGGCTCTGAACTTGAACGAAGTGCGGTAATGTAGAGTAATTCCAACAACCATTGCACGGATTGGAATAGAAGTAACATAAGGGTGAGGGTTGTAAGAAAGAAAACAGACGTTTGTAAGGAGTATGAACTCGCCGACTCGCGGCCTTGGCAGCTCATTTATCACGGGGTGCTAGTCGACCGGTTAGACAAGTTTTCGAGGCTCAAGAATGCTCAACGATGAAAGGATACGCGGCCGAGGGCAGGAACTGTCTCGTTCGCAGCTGTAAGGCATTGAAGAGTGCCTTCGTAACCTCGAACCCGGTAATTGCTAGTTGGAATGAAGTCCTTAGGTGCAATGTGTCTACTATGTCTCATTCTTCTGCCTTAGCCGCTTTCTTGTTTCCTCTCCAACCACCTCTCCACAGGCAGCAAACACCGCTCTCATGGCACCAGTCCTTGACGTCCATGATGTCGATTTCCGCATCTTCGCCAATAGCGTTAAACCCTTCTGTGTTGAGCCACACTGTGAAGTCTTCGAGCACGATTGGATCGTACATCAAGATCTTCTCATGCCATGTCGGGTGTGTCTGATGATTCCGTGTTGCGTCATCTGAGGGAGGATGCGCAATCGCCTTACGAATTAAAGTTTTGAGTGGTACTTCTTGGACTTGACCAGGAGAGATTAAAGTGTCTGCTAGAGTTGCAGGGCTAGCAGACCGCCGACGCCGAGGCGAAGCGAATCCTGGCGATGAACCTTGCGTTGGTTTGAGTGGAATTTTTGGTGGAGGTGTAAGTGGCCTTTGCTTTTTCTTGGCACGTGCTTTGACTCCGGTGCCCTTAACGGGAGCTGTCGATGGTTCGAAGGAATCCAGAACATCATCTGCCAAAGCGGTCATTTGAGCGAGGCGATCAAACGGGTTCGAGTTGTCAAGGTCATTAACGTCGATGATGTCTTCCTGAACAGCCAAGTGCTCAGCTTTTTGGTCGGAAGTGTCCTTGCCCTTCTTTCGTTTCGAAGTTTCGGGTTCGCCGTCCTCTTTGTTCTTTTTTGCCCTGGGCTTCCTAGCTTTGGGGACGGGTCTAGCAGCGAGAGCATGCACGGAACCCAGAATGTCACCACCTTGAAGCACCTTCTTCATCTGGCTTGCTGCTTTTGTTGCTGCTTTGACCCTGACAGGGTCCAGACCATTTTGTTCTGCCCAGACTTCATCGAGTTTGTCGATCATTGTTTTCCGTGCTCGAATTCGCTTGAAGCCATACGTCTTGACCTTCTCTTTCAGCTGCTCGTCTGTCCATGAAGCGTAATTCGGCTTAGCTGGTGTTTTCTTCTTTGCTGTTTTTACTGAACCAATCGATGCTGCTTGAGATTCATGTTCGGTGACAGGAAGCGATGCCACCCTGTTTATTCTCTTGGGACTTGGCGATCTGCTCAAGGTCGAGTAAGATCGTGTCTGTACTGGTGCGGCTGGCTTGGTGTTCACTGGCGGCGTGATAACATCGTCGATATCGAAAGTGGCTGTCTCATCAGATGGCAAGGCCGCCGTCTCTTCTGGATTCAAAGTGGCTAATAGGTCAAGACTATCGCTGGGCCCATCAAGGTTTGGTATGCCTACTACATGTTCGAACAAAGCGTCCTCGCCAGCAAACGCGTCCTTCACAGCCGTTGTGTCAAAAGGGTCGTCCATGTGTAGCAGAGCATCATTGTCGTCTCGATCTGCGGCCGTCCACAGACTTTTTCGACTCCGGAATCGAGCCGTACCAGTTTTCTGAGGGGTGGTCGACTCGACCGAGTAGATGGCAGTCTGCTGGGTACGAATTGGAGATGAAGGCAGGTCCTGTACCGACTGTTTCATTGCTTCGGCCGTGTCACGGATGAGAGTAGGCGACTCATCTCTGGCACATTGGCTTAGTGTTGCAAAGATGACCTCCTGGGAGTCGAGTGTTTTCCGCACTGTCTCGGGTGATCTGAGCCTCGTCTTTGGCTTTTTGGCTTTGGAAGCAACCTTCTTCTTGACCTGTAAATCGAATGTGTCGGGGTCTTCGTCTGCGTCCCTTCTGGCCTGAGTGGAAGCTATCCATTGTGTCATGATAGTTCCCTCATGTTTCTTGTCTTGGGGGAAATAGTGCGAGGTGGCTAAGCCAGTGATTGTGAGGCCCTTCTTTGCCGGTGATTTGCTTCGCGACTTTGTGGTCTTGGCTACTGGGTTGAGCTTCGGTAGGGCAACTTCATGTCCAACGCTTGTCAGATCGATCTTCCGCCTTTTAGTAAGTGCCCGACCACCAGAATCTGCGGTTCTCTCAACACCTACGTTGTCCCGACTATGTGCGAACGTCTCGGCAAGGTTGATGCCAAAACCAGATGCTGTCTCACCTGAGCCTGCCGATGTCGGCTTAGTAGGCGTCCAATCCTTCTTCCTCGCTGTGGCCTTCTTCAGCTGCAAGGGCGCGGCATTATCGGCCTTTTTCTTCTTCCTGACATCGCTCGGCAGGATCTTGACTACCGTGCAGTCGGACACAGGTACTGCGTCCCAGTCTGCTGAAGGCGCGGGTGTTGGCTTTTGTGCTTGCGGATCTACCGCTACTGAAGAGAGTGCAGTGCGCTGGGACGTTACTGGACTTGGGCCGGGCGGCGGCTTGAACTTTGGTGGGCTGGGAAATCGGATAGGGACATTCTCAGCACTTGATCTTGTCCCAAGAATCTGCTTCGCCGACACGAAACTCGTCGAGAAGCTATCTCGTGTAGTTTGCGCCGTTCTGTATTCCCCAGGTTTTTGGTCCCCGCTGGCCTTCAGAGGACTTCGAGAAGACGACGGTATCTCGACAGGAGTCGGCGACCTAGCGAAAGTCCTTGCGGGCGACGAGGTGATGACAATAGCAGCTGACATGTTGCGCGGGCCGAGTTGGCTCCATTGGCGCGGCTTGAGAACTGCCACTGCAAACGAGCTGACCTGGACGTCGGCGTTCGGCTACCAAAACACACGCTACCACGCCATCGAGTGATTGGCTTCCAGACCAAGTCAAGCTTGTAAGGTCTCGAGTTGTGACGGCTGCGTCGGTGGCGACAACAAAGCGCTGACACAGGCCTCATCGCGGGCGATCACGTAGTCACGTGACTATGAAACAATACCAAGGCGATAATTGCGACGGCGACGACGACGACAGGAGCTGAGCAGCTGGCAGCGTACTAGCGATATCTAAAATGACTTCACAAAAGCACTATTGACGAGTTGTTTCTCTTCTTCTTCTTCAGATGTGGTTAACTCAATATGGAGGCCGAAGCGCCGCCGCAGAGCCTCATCTCTGCTGTCAACCAGTCTCCTTCCCTGCAATCAGCCTCCAGCAAGGTACACACCTGCGCTGCCAAGCGGAGTAGTAGGCGACCATGCCTCGCGCCTTTTTGTCGAAAATTGAGGCTTGTGGAGGTGAAAGGGGCAGTGGTGCTGCCAGAGGCTTTTTGGAGACTCCATGCTAGGCACGTGGAGCACCAGTTGATGCCTGGAGTTGAGCTGCGCGTCACTTTCACCCTTCCCCATGTTCGGTTCGTGCCAGTCGATCTCGTCCTTTTATGCCGATCTTGGGCGGGGCCCCTTGGCTGTCCGGTTGCATTTCAAGCTCTACCCTCCATACTGGAGCCTCTGATTTGACAGCTTTCGTGGCACCATGCTCGCTCATGTGCCTGACTATCTGCCCCGTGTCATGTCGTGCCTTCTCGACTCGATACTTGATGAAGCTGTCAACCTCGATCTCGGGTTCATCTCCCTATCCGCCTGCCCCCAAGTCTCTTTCTGAAACATGTCTTTGCTGCGAATACGCGCGACCATCTAATGACCTTTAGTGATCGCTTTTCCACATCAGGCTGACTTGTCCGCATGGGCACTATCACCATGTCGCAGCCACCGTTCTTATTTCGCATAGTGTCGCGAAGCCCGAGTCCAGGTCGTCAGTACACCGAAGAAGAATGGAAACGAGTCAGACAGCCATTCTATCATTACTATATCGAGAAGAATTTCTCCCTCAAGAAGGCCGCCGAATGCGTTGCCAACGAATATGGTTTCGAAGCCACCCCTCGACAATGGGAACGTCGCATTGCGCCCGAGAAATGGAACTTCACAAAGTACGCCAATCGAGACGCCCGACTGAAAGCCATCGAAGCCGCTGGCAAATCCTTACTCGATGTCAGCCATAGAGGTCGTCGCAAAAGTACTGGCTCCTCTGAACATCAACCGGCCCTTCTCGAGGACAGGAATTTGCGTAGATGGGCTCGTCGTGAGCTGACTCGAGCTCCTAGCCGACAGAGAGCCAAGTCTGTTAGTGGCTTGTCAGAAGCTTCTGATCACCCTATGTCGGGCACAAGCTCCGCTGCGCCCTCACCTGCCCCTTCCGACTACTTTATGGATACCATGGAGGACACTGGACCCTTCTCGCAGCCTGCCGTCAATACCGTGAGCGAACTCTGGTACCCACATGAGGTGATGAGCAATGTGCCCAAGTCTAGGATGTGCGATGTTCCTCAGATCAAACTCTGTGCTCCAGACAATTCCTCTTTCATCACGCCGGATCACATTCCGATCGCTACTAAGTCTCAGGTGAACGTGCATTACCCTCATGTCGACGAGCCATGCGATTCGTTTCAGCCACAGGATAGCACCTTCGGCAGCTTCGATAATGCTACTGACCTCATATCGCAGACAAACATGACTTGGAACAACATGGACTCATTCACTGCTAATACCACGGCAGCTTCGAACTTCCCCCAGTTCGACTTCAATTCAAGTCCTTCGATCTCCTTCACGCAGATGATGGACACCGAAAACCTGCATACGAGATCCCCAAAGATGACCATTGACAGCCACCTCGATGCTTTCAACAATGCAGACTTTCCGCCAACAGAGCCAATACCGACACCCATAACGCCTGCAGATGCCGAGCCAACCGCCGAGGATCCTACACATGCTGATGTCCATGCACTTCTGCAGGAGCACTACGCTACGACCTTACAAATGCTGAGCATGTGCATAGAGAGCTGTGAGCATGCAACGGGCGACAATGACATGGTTAAGTCCGTGGTGATGAAGAATCTAAGGCTACTACAAACAGGGATACGAGCTTCAAGTATGTATCATAATTCCGTGGTAGGGTCTATGCTAACACTTTGACAGACAACGAATCCGATCGCAAGATCAAGAACACTCTCAAAGACGTTGCTTTGACCCAGCGCCGAGCGACTCAAAGTATCAAGGACTCGTCATCCAAGAGAAAGAGAAAGATTGAACAGTTACAAGCGGAAATTGGTCTACTACGAGCACAGGTTCAAAGTGAGTCACATAAACTATGTTGAGACCACAAATTAACGCCGGTAGCAGACAGCACTGACACCTCGTTTGGCTATGGATGACTCACTTCCCCTAGAAAGACTTCTGTGGCAGAAGGCACAAATCATTAGACTAGACTTGGCAGTGATCCAGGGATGACGTACCCTCCAGCACAAATGGTTTAACGTATCTTATTCTCATTTGCTCGCGCTGGCATCAGAACAACATACAAACCAACGATGCTGGGAAGACTCGAAGCATCGAAGGAAGTCAAATTCTGGAAATCCGTTGGGTACCAATAACACGATTACCAAGATGATCATTCTCCACGATCCAGACACACTACTCCACGAGACAGTCGAGCTGCTGGGATCCAAGCTCATCCCAGCCCTCGAAAGTCCAGCTCGAATCAAGGCAATCGTGCAGAGCATCAACGACTCAAGCAAGCATGACTTTAGAACGATCACAGCTAGTGCAGAAGACCAAAGTACCGCACTTGAGCTAGCTAAGGCCACCCATTCAACGGACTACCTCTCACATATCCAGCATGTCTTCAAACAATGGCTGGACGAAGGACTCATCGAAGACCACGACAGTGTTCTACCCGAATGCTTCAGGATCCACAGCACCGCCAACAACAAGCTCGGCCCCCCAAAAGACACGTTCGCCCGGCCGGCTACTACGCCTTCGACATGAGCAGCGGCATCTCCCAGCACAGCTGGCGCGCGATTATTGCCTCAGCAAATCTCGCCGTGCAAGCTGCTCACCTCTTGCTGCCCAAGTCGTACATCAACGGCGACGACAAGACCCCACCGGCACCAAAGCTCAAGTCCGTTCTCGCCCTCTGCCGCCCTCCAGGCCACCACTGCACCGGCCAACAAGCAGGTGGCTACTGCTACATCAACAACATCGCGCTCGCCCTCACAGCGCTCCGGCACTTCTCCCCACCATCACAGAAGTCCCGTCGCCCCTCGAACCCGCACTTCTCCAGCACGAGCAAGCTGAAGTTCGCCATCCTCGACCTCGACTTCCACCACGGCAACGGCACACAGGACCTATTCTACGCCGACCCGGACGTGCTCTACGTCAGCATCCACGGCGAAGACGAGTTTCCCTACTACACCGGCGCCGCGACCGAGACCGGGCCGCCAGCACCACACGCCGCGGCCGGGACGAACGTCAACCTGCCGCTGCCGAGCGGATCGGGCTTCGACGCATACACGGCAAAACTGCACGACGCGGTGCAAGCCGTCAGGTCTTTCCAGCCGGACTATCTGCTGCTGAGTCTGGGGTTCGACACGTTCCATCTCGACCCGTTGGGGAAATTCGAGATTCGCACCGAGGATTACGCGGTCATGGGCTGGCGGGTGCGGTCTGCGCTCATGGACGTGCCGGCTGTGATTGCGCTTGAAGGGGGATACGTCGTCGAGCGGCTCGGTGAGAACCTGCTGAGTTTCTTGCGTGGGTGGGAGGATGCACAGGACCGGTTGGACTGTGTTGACGTGTCGGGTGGTCAAGCTACGGGCTAGCACCGTCTAGTGGGCGCACTTCCTTGGAGGAACTATCTGAAATGGATCCACCGCAGAGGGGGTAAGCTAACAGAATGTCGTGATGTTGCCGTCCTCATACGCTTTACCACAGGTATCTAAGGAAGAAGACGGCGGTGTTCAACAGGGCAGCTCGATTAGTGGTAGGGGCGGCAGGAAGGAAGCTGTATGGGTCTGATTTTCGACTTTTTGGTATTCATAAATTTTGTCAATGTTTTTTTCAATATTAAATTAACCTATCTATTTAGCATCAATTCATGCCCGTAAGCAATTCTGTCTTGTCGAGAAGACTACGATCGTGAATCATAACGGCAGTGATAACCGCCAACAAATAGAGACAGCGGGCAGCTGATTCGGCTAGAAGCAATCAAGTTCTGTTGCAAGCACCAGGTACTGCATCTGCCACCTAGTATACCATCGTGCCAAAAAGCTGACGGTTGTTTTGGTTTTTTGGTTTTGGTTTTGCTAATGCTATCAAGCAAAAATTTCCAGTGTCTGCATGACGATTCAGACTGGGCATGTGAGTGTCGAGTTATGAGCTCAAGCGATCAGCTTCGTCAGAAGCAGTACTACTACACGACCAGTGCAAGCTGAACGTGGAGTTGACTTCGAAAAGATGCGCCATGATGGCGGCGCAGGGCGTGAATGCTGATTCTGTGCAGCTTTGATGTGAATGCAGTGTGCTTGAACCGTTTCTTCATGACGTGGAGCAAGCTGGCAAGTGCCAGGTCGCGTTGAATCCCCGCTAGGGAAGTATTATCGGACAATGGAATCGTGAGAGCCACCCGGCTGGCATTTCACTCCTCAGACAGGCTGTGGTGTCAGCATATGAGTCGGAGCGCCATTGGCACCAGTCATAGCTTGAGACTTGGCCTGCGGCTCCTCACTTGGTGTCGGCCCGTCACCGTTGATAGCCTTCCTTTTCTTTGTGGGCTTCGTCGGCTTGACTTCACCCGCAGCAGGGTCGAACAAGTCGTCGGGCAGCATCCAGTTCTTACAGGGTACGACCTCGATCCAGTGCTTATCAACATTAATCCTGTCCCAGGTGAAGCATTTGTCTTTGAAAGCCTTTGTTTCATTGTGAATATCGAGGTTCTTGGTCTGCTCGAGAAGAGCAGTTGGATCGATGCCGACATAGTAGGTGTAGGTATAGACTGTTATGCCGTCACCTTTGCTCGTGGTTGCATCGTCGTCGTTGGTGGCTGTGCCTGCGCCATTTGCGGCGACAAGTTCCGGGTCGGTAGACTCGACTGTCTTGGTCTCTTCGACTTTGTACTTCATGTCACCTCTTGTAATCTCCTTGATCTGATCCTCACGCTCGCACCTGTGGACTCGCTTGAAGCCCTTGGTGTAGGGTCGTGCCAGCTTGATCATCTTGGTGTTGAAATCGAGCGTGGTTATGAAGTGCCTGACCTTAGACTCGACGGCGCCTCCCCAGGCTTTTGCATCGTCGGGATCTCTGCAGGAAGCGATAATGCTGAGGTAGTACTTGTGGTCGTTGGTGAAGAAGGTATGTTTCTTGAACAGGTCCGACCATTTTGCCTTGCCATCGAAAATGTCATTTGCTATTTTGCTCGCTCGGTCGATTTCTCGAACCACAATCGTCTTGGTCGAGTGGGACACATTGAAAGTAGCACACATGCTCGGGTATGCAGGCGTAATGATGGGCATGAGGTTCTTCTTATCACCAGGGTAAATGGCAGGGTTCCACGTGCGCTGAGGCCCTTTCTCGATCTCTTTCAATTGCACTGGGGTAGGCCAATTCCAGGCTTTCAAGATGAAGAAGAATTTCTGGACCAAAGTGCCACCGATAGCTTTTGGGTACATCTGGCAGACTCTTGCGACCAACATGGCCCATGCAACGCCACCGGGAAAGCCGACGATGTTTGCATAGATCGCTCTTCTCTGCGCCCACAACTTGACTGCTCGTAAGGCGGTTCGAAAGGTCTTGGCCTCGGGGACGAGACTGAGGATCTCGTCGGTGACACGAGGACCGGTAACGGACTTGATGGTAGCTTCGTCCAGCCCATCTAGGATCTTGTTGTCCTTCAACTCGAGGTCGTTTGGGACGGTTTGTTTGCTGGCGATCGAGGCAAAGATCAGGTCAATCTCGATGCCGTTCAGGACCAGCTTGATGATGGGGACGAAGGCATCGGGCACAGCAGTGAGGGAAGTGATGGCATCTGGACCTGCTTGCTGTTTTAGAAGATCTGGGAACAACTCGAAGAAGTCTTCTCGCCGAACGTTCTTTGGCGCAACGGCGAGAGTATCAATATCTGAGCCAGGACCATAGACACCAAGTCTGTAGCTGCCATAAGGATATATCTTGCCTCCCAGCTGATCTATGGTCGACTTGGGCAGGCCCTGCCTTCGTCCCACTGTTCGGATAAACTCTCTGTTGACCTGAGAGAGAAGCTTCAGAGTCTTCATGCGCTTCTGGGTCTCCTCTTGACCCTCATAGTTGTTCTCCTTCTTCAGCTCTTCGACCAACTCGGCGTTCTTCTCATTGTCCAGGGCTGTGGGTAGACTCCTCGACATAGCAGGTGTAAGACCCCATTGTTTCTCTCCCGATGCCGTTGCCATTACGGGGCTTGAACCTATCGCTGATTCTAATCGGATGGAATTGGTCGGTGTTGTGTTCGGATGAAGATGTTATGACCCCGAATAGGCTAAGTGAAGAGGCATAGGCGACTGGTAAATCCTGGTGGCCTCGATCCCAGCAGACAGCGTCAATGAAAGATCAGTGAAGATTTCCAATTCTTGGCCAAGTCTGTGAGGATGGAGGATAGAGGATAGCACTGGTAAGGAACGAGCATGTTTTGCCTGCAAGTTGTGGAAGGAGGCAGCCACTCTTGCGATGACAACTGCGCCCAGGGTGTTTGACGCTAACTTTGGGAGATCTACGGAGGTCCCCATTCGACTGACTCAGACGACTAGGATGCCTGATGGCCTTACGCCCGAACCCTGAAAGACAAGCATCTCAGAGGAACAAATAACCTGATAATGCGCAGCACCCATTCCAAAATATGGTATAGCTTTGGATTCTATCGCTCTGTACATGTACGCGACATTCATACCTTCGCAATTCACAGCTGTCCCTGCACCTTCGGCTTCAGGCTCTTCTCATCCAGCTTGCCCTGCTCAATTTCCACTTTAGCTACGGGTCTCGGAATCTCAAAACCATCCACCACCCTCGCATACGTGATGCCTCCCAGTCTAGCGATAGGCTTTAGCACATCCGGGTCGATCAAGTCACGGCTCTCGTTGATCGCATCCTCTCTGACCCAGAACCTTACACCTTCAATCAATGCCATGACTCCAGTCTTCTTTCCCGGCGTCACTCTACTCTCGAACTCCTTCGTCTCCATCAATTTACCCTCAATACTAAACACTGCCTCCTTCACCCTACTTGCCTTGACAACCTTGCTGTCTGCCGGCGTCAAGCCAGTTGCCGACCATTCAGAGACTCCATATGGCAGGTCGATTGCACAAGCATTCGCCGCCTCGATGTAGTTTTCACTGATCATGTTGATCACGCATTCTCCACTCTCCATCAAGTTACGCAAAGAGTCCTTCGCGTTGTCGTGACCACCACTGAATCCAACTCCGAAAACCGGCGGGTCGTGGTTGAACATCTGTGTGTAACTGAATGGTGCTAAGTTGGTACTCGAGCCGTCCTTGCTTCTGGTACTCAGAAAGCCGATTGGCCTTGGAATAACACCACTAATCAACAACTTGTAGTTCAGGCGCGGCTCCCGACCAGGTTCATTGGGATCAATCTCGACATGGTCTTTGTCGAGACCGGATTTGTCGTTTGCACCAGAGCCATATTGCCACTTTGGGTCGGCAGTTTTGGTGTATGTCCAATGTTTGCCGTGATCCCAGTCTGGTCGCGACTCTTGCACCTTTGAAAAGTCGCCATGAGGATTACGCTTTATCACCGCTTCCGCGTCATGCTTTTCTTGTGAGACTTGTGGTTTGGACTCGGTCATTTTGAAGGCTAAGGTTTGTGGATGGCAGTTGTATCTCCAGGTCTGGCGCACGGCGAACGATGCTTTCTTGTTTTAACACTTGGTGCAGGATCCGGCGTTGGAAAAGGACTGATGTCACAGTCAAATCGGATGGATAGGCACTCGACGAAGCTACAAACTCATATCCCGCGATAAGTAATACACAGAAGCCGAGGCCCACTCGCCGCTATCGGGACCCGAACAAGATGTTTGATACTGCAACAGAAATGACACTAGGTTGACCAAAAATGAAGGTGCCACAAGACTGGTATTCATGACTGCCCTCTCCCTCTTTAAACGACGCCGACAAGTACACACTCTCAGATACAGACCAGTTTCATATCGAAGGTCTTCGACGTCGACCATCTCCGAAAATGAGGGATGATTTTGACACCTCAGGCACCCAACTCCTCACCTATGGTTGCCGATGTGTCCACTGGGCATGCCTGCCAGTGGCCAGCTGAACTCATATCTCCAGCAATCCAATCTTCGTTGGACTCCGTGAGGGACGCGTACATAATGGGGTCTCTCCTAGACGGAGCACAGCCTACACTTGCCAGAACTCATGTTAAGAGCTTTTGGCCAGTGCTAACCCACCCAATCAACGGCACGTCGACCGTGCCATTCCAATACAAAGCAGCTACCGCGTAGTTCGGCGACAGATCTCACAAGCAATATGTCCGACCATGAAACCTTTGACCTGGGCGACTTCAAGCTACAGAACGGTCAGAGTCTCTCAAAGGCGTGGGTCGCTTATAAAACGTTTGGCGACAAGTCCATGCCAGCCATCCTCTATCCATCCTGGTACTCCGGCTCCATCGCTGATAACGAGTGGCTCATTGGCAGTGACAAGGCACTGAACCCAGCCAAGTACTTCATCATCATTACTGCTCTGTTTGGCAATGGCCAGAGCATTAGTCCTTCCAACTCTGAGATTGAGCCATTCCCGCATGTTTCATTCTATGATAACGTCCGTGCTCAGCACCAGCTATTAACCCAACATCTTGGAATTACTCACCTTCGCATGGTAACGGGATGGTCCATGGGCGCAGGACAATCCTTTCAATGGGCGACACAGTACCCTGATTTCATGGACATCTGTGCGCCGTTTTGCGGGAGTGCGAAGACGAGTTTGCATAATCAAGTATTCTTGGAAGGAGTGAAGAGTGCTCTACTGGCAGCGAAGAAAACGTCATCGGCGGGATCAGGCAATGGTCGCGTTGAGAACAGAGGTGAGGAAGCCCGCGCTTGGACCGTTGAGGAACGCACAGTAGGTCTCAAAGCTTTCGGCCGTGGCTACGCAGGTTGGGGCTTCAGTCAAGCCTTCTATCGTGAGAAGTTGCATGAAAAGTTTTATGATGCTAAAGATCTGGAAGACTTCATGGTCAATTTCTGGGAGGCGTGGGCTCTGAGCAAGGACCCAGAGAACTTGCTTGTGATGTTGCAGACTTGGCAGAGCGGTGACGTGTCAAAGCAGGAGCCGTATGATGGGCACTTTGAGAAGGCTATGGCAAGTATCAAGGCGAAGACTTTGGTGTTGCCTAGCAGAACTGACTTATATTTCCCGTGAGTACCCATCTGCAGTAGGTAATAGGTGCTAACAAAGGACAGTCCCGAGGACTCGGAGTATGAGGTCAAATGTATGAGTCCTGGCGTGGGAGAGCTAGACGTCTATCCTTCGATCTGGGGCCATTGGGCCGGGGGGCCGCCAGGCAATATGGAGGATGTGAAGTGGCTCGACGAGAGGTTGGCTCGACTGCTGGCGGAGACCCCTGCTGCTAGCGGGCAGTAGGATGTCCAAGTGTCTTGCAAGTTCGACCACGGCAGAAGTTGACGGCCTTTGAAATTGAGCTAGCAAGAAAATGGACTATCACGGGCTCGATGATCAAAGAATGTGAGGCGGATCACCTTTCTCGGAAGCTCCGGCAGCTTACGGCACCTGTAACTTTAGGCCCAAAGCACCTGAGTCTATTCGAATGAGACGAATTCCCAGCGTATAGATAGGCATGGCGAGGTCTACTTCTCATCGCTTCTGCCACTGATTAGGTCAAAGCTGGTTGATATCGATGCCGTTAAGAATATTTCCCCAGAAGTGGACTCGTAGAACCCCCCACAACGAAGGCCCGGTAGAGTGGACTTGATTACGCGCTACGCTGGAGAAGGTCAAGCATGTCTATCGACCTGCCAGCGACCTGTACTTCTTGCTGCCAGTCTGGAAGTGTCGCCCACGGCGGAAGGAAGGATTGAGCTCGCAGTGAGTTTACAGCCACTGCGTGCAGCCCGCCACATCTCCGCTCCACACCTAGCTTAATGCTTTCCCAGCAGCGGCGCACACTTAGGCAATTGAACAATGCCATAAGGGTCTTACCATTCGATGCGAACAAGTCGGCTGGAGCCCCATCCTTGCATCTGACTTTCCAGGAGCCGTTGACGCAAAATCAGTCGCAACATAGCCACGTCGCCCTGACCCTCAAGCTGCGACGGCCGCCGCGGCGTCACCTGCTGTTTACCATGCTCCCGCAAGTGCTCGACTCTCCACCAAACTCTGTCGCGAACTATGAGCTTGCCTAGACATGGTGCTGCGAACGAAGTGCAGTCATCCTTGGACGGGACAACCCTGCCGGCACCCAAGCAGATAAGGTTCGTCAGTGTTGAAGGTCAACCACATGCGAAAAGAAGACGCATAAACGCTGCTTGCTCGACATGTCGCAGACGCAAAACAAGATGTTCGGGGGAGCGCCCAGAATGCAAGACGTGCACGGGCAATGGCCATGTCTGTGCAGGCTATACCGACAAAGGCGCACGAAGGGATATTGATACGAGTAACAACGTTGAGGACGAAGTCGAGTCTGGTGGACCGACTCCAAGATCGCACAAACCGGCCATTCAGGCCCCTCAGTACGCTCCTCGACCCACACAGACACTGCAAAATGAGGGCTCAAGCGCATCAACAGCCTCGACCAGAGGCGGCGGGAGGGATGAAGACTTTCGCAGTCCCGAGAGTGCTCACACTGCTGCCAGCGCTACTGCCCTGCGACATCGGGTGCCATTCTTCCGCTACTTCGGTCCCACTGCCATCGTTCCTGGCTTCAAGCAGATGGTTGTACAGGTCAAGGACCGAGACTCTCGAAGAAGTGCTCACTCCATCTCCGGAGGGTCGCCTGCATCAGGTCAAGCTGGAGACAGCTTTTCAGCAGGACAAGACACCTCGACCCAGGAGATTGCCTTTTACGATGCAACAGATTCGGCGCCCAACCCCCTGCTCATCACCCATCTATGCGAGGCTTTCTTCACTCATCTAGGTTGTAATTATCCCTTCCTGCAACGAGAGCGATTCATGAAGGACCTAGAGGAGAAGCGTGTTGATGCTATCCTCGTGGATGCAGTGTGTGCAATCGCTGCCCGTTTCTCCAACGATCCCGCCTTGTCAAGACCCAGCGAGCAATCTACGCCCACTGACGAGAAAGGCGAAGTGAGGCGCGCTTTCAAAGGACAGCCATATGCACAACGTGCACATTCAACCCTCGTAGACACCTTTGGCTGCCCGACCATCGCGGTCGTCCAAGCATGTCTGTTGCTCGCCTTTGAGGAGTTTGGTACCGATCGAGACAGCGGCCTGTGGATGTTTCTAGGCACGAGTATCCGTATGAGTCAAGACCTGGGCATACAGAAGCTCGAAGGTATGCAGCTCGAGGGTCGTCTGGGTCCTACTCCGAAGACAGTCAAGGCTGCCGCAGACGAAGGTAGGCTGGAAGAAAAACGGCGGGAAGCACAACAAGCCCATTTAACTCAAGCGCTGATGCAAAAGTGTGACGAGAATGTGGAAGATCGACGAGCAAGTGAGCAAGAACGCGTGGACACTTTTTGGGCTGTTTTCTTCCTCGACAGGGCCGTCTCGAGCGGCGTTGGAAGACCTGTGACTCTTCGAGACGAAGATATTGAGCTATCATTCCCCCAACGGCCCGATGAAAAGATGGTCGACGGCTATCCTCACCCATTCCCCGTTCTGATCAGGATCATTCACTTATACGGCAGAATTGCAGATGTTATCAATAACATCCAAGGCTCCTCACAAGTCAATGCAGACGGCCTCAAACAGTTGACCGCTATGGAGAAGGATCTTACCGGTATCTACCAGAGACTGTCGCCAAAACTGTACTTCAATGCGACTAATTTTCAGCACTACGTCAAAGCTGAGCAGGGCACAAATTTCATCTTACTGCATTTTTGGTTTCACACCTCAATTATTCTGCTACATCAACCAACTCTGCTGTACAGTCTCGAGACCAGTATACAGCAGTTGTTTCCAGACAGTAGGGAGTTGTCGATGTCATCGGCTAAGACCATTGCGGACATCCTGGCCTTTGCGGAGCTCATCGATGTGAAGAGCTTCATTGGCAACCCATTCACGAGTCAGCCAATGTACGTGGCAGCGTGCGCTTTTCTAGCAGAGGCTCGAGCTCATGCATCGCAGCCGTCATCGAGACAACACTCGCCGCCCGAGAAGAGTGCGAATGTGAAGCCGGAGTTGTCGAGAAATGGGAACGTCAAAACTGTAATGGACTCCAAAGCTGCAGCCAAACACAGCTTACTTGCAACTGCCGCGAATCAGAACTACCAGCGATGCTATAAGGCGCTAAAGATGCTTGATCACTACTGGGCTGGAACTAGATATATCTTGACTGCTCTGGATCAGAAATCGAAGGGACTAATGGACCCGATATTATTCACGCAGGAGGACATTGATGGGGAAATGCCTTCTGTTGAACCATCGTTCACTCAGCCGGGCTGGCGACGAAGCTCACACGGTCGATCGCCCGCCGACAGGAGAACCTCGATCGCATGGTCTCCAAGGATGGACGGAAGTCAAGCCATCGGGTGGTCCTTGACTGGGACAGCGAACTCGCCGGCACCCAATTTGAGCTTTCTCTATCCAAATATGGGTCTCGACGGGGAGGAGAATGGACACCTACAATTCCAGGCGAAACAACAGCAGCCATTGCTTTTCAGACATCACCAACCAAGTCGGACTGAGGTACGCACACTCGACAACACCAACGACATAGCGATGATGCCACCACCATCCCGCAGCAGAGTCGGCGCTCTGCCTTACGATCCAGTCTCGGCAGCCGATGCGGACCTGTTGTTGGGCCTGAACTCTCCATACCCCGTGAGCTCGGGCCTGCCACAAGCTCCTCATGGCCAACAACCAGCGACGTCGGCTTTTGATTATGCGACAGCACAGCCACAGATGCAAGACCAGCATTCGCCACAGTATTTCACGTACTCGACTGCCGAAGACGCAGCCGCAGCTGTGCAGAGTGACATGTTCATCGAATCGCAGCACGTCGATATGTCGAATCAGTTCCAGGACGACATGTCGTTGAATAGCCTTAGTTTCCCGGGCGGTGATATGATCTGGTTGGAGTACTTGCCGCAGGATGTGCTGAATTACTTTATTCAGACAGGTGACCCGTCGCAGATAGTCATGCCGCCGACTGGTCCGGGCCCTCCGCCACCGTCAGGGCGTAGTTGAGAGGTGGCTTGATATATGTGATTGCTTGTAAATCTAAACAACCCTCACGGCGCTCCTGCGAGCATCAGTCCAATACTCATGAGACTGGCAGCAGGGGAACGTGCACGTCGTCCCGTGCTGAACTTTACTCTGGCCTTCGCGACTTTCTTACTTTGAGTGAATCGAGTCCTTCCCCTGCATCGTCCAACACTTTTTCTTCCGGCGTCCATTTCTGACAATATTACCCGTATCCAATCAGCGTTTCCGCACCACTTGGCGGGTTGCTGCTCGGTCGGACCGCAGCTGTTTCATCTGAATCACCATCTCAGAGAGGCTTTGTCCGTGGATAGCCACCACAGTACATACATGCTCGATGACCAAGCGTTGCTACCTGTTCGGACAATGGGTCGCACCACAGGACTGTCCACTGACTTGTGCGTCTTGGCCCTTGCCAGCCAAGTTGAGTCGAGCCGTGGGCGCTGGTTTACGGATAAGCCTCAACGACTTCGTTGATCAAGCTGTTCATGGCGGCCTGTTGCACGTATTCTTGGACGTACTTGGCCTGCTCGATCGGCATGCTGTCGTCCCAGTAGAAGCCGTCCTTGTCGTCCACGGCAGAGCACGGTGTGCTTGCGCCTCTGGTGCTGGTCTTGGCGGGCCTCAGGCTGGTTCCGCGCCGCTTCAGGGGCCCTCGTGTCGTTGATGGCTGTTGCTGGCTATACTGCTGAACATGCCGGACATAAGCTTTCTCGAAAGACTTGCGGCGTCGGAACTCCTGCGGCCGTGGACACTGTGGACCGAAGTGACTTGATCTACGCCGCGTCTGTATTTTCCTCGGGTTGGACCTCGTCCTGGATACGTTCGTCGTCTCAACCGTCTCGCTGGTGCCTTGGCTAGCAGTCGGGAAACGGAAAACCGGAATCTCGTCTGGCGCTACCGGAGGAAGGTGAGCTGCACCAGGCCGTGCCGGTCGTATGGGGACCCAGAACACCTGGATGTTCTGGTGTTGCTCGTGCTCCTGACGAGCCTGTTCGCGTCGTGCATTTGCGGAATTGATGCGTTGCTTGGTTGCCCGTGGCGGGGTGTTGCTCGGCAGGATCTTGTGGAGGGCGAGGCTGTGGTTTGGGAGATACTCAGTGGATGGTATGTAGACGTGTTGCCGTGGTGGAGACAGTCGCTTTCGACGACGGCTAGTAGACGTGGTATCCTGCTTGCTAGCATTGTCGGTGAGGCTACTGGGGTCGGATTTTCTCTTTGCAGCTACGAAATCGGGCAATCCTGTTAGTAAAGCCATGTCAAATGTGGATGAGCAAATGCTGAAGTTAGTTTCGTGCACGAGATATACAATGACAGCGGCTTAAACTGTGGTATTTGACTGAGGTGTGCCGTTGACAGATTTGAGGCTGTCCTGACTGCCTTTGTGCGCTCAACAGGCTGTGTCTCAGAGAGTTTCTCTGACTCCGAGACAATGGATCTCGGTGCACACAATGGTAATGTGAGACAAGCATGATGAAGACTGCTCAGTCAAAGCAGGCTGAGACAACGATCAATCTTCCCTTTTGCTCTTGGGGGAATGATTCATGATCCGAGACAGGTTGGCGACGGCTCTTACCATGCCCTGGGCAAGGCTGCTCTCTTTTTCGCTTCGCCGATCGAAGTACTCCATGCAGAAGTCATATATTAAGTAGTGCGTTCCCAGCTCCACCAACAACCACTCGGACAAGCAACAACGGGCAGCAGGCTTCACGGTTTCCTGCCTCTCCACTGCCAGATTGGCTTGTCTATTGGTACATCAGTCTCCGCTTGCGCGCTTCAGCTTCGTTGGCTATGGGTCTCCGCAGACGCTGGAATTTGGCGTAGTCGACATCGTATGCAGCTTCTAACGTCTTGAGATACTCTTCGTCAGGGACTTTACTTGGGAATACAGCAAAGCACACTGCATCCCAAGCACATCGTACACCGGCTCATCACCTGTGATCAACTGTGCGAGCTCAGACGTATCATGACTCACGAAATCCTCGAATGTGACAGATTGGCAACGCAGATATTTACATCCCGACAACAATTTGTGTACCGACAACATGCCTGTAACGCTTCCTAAAGGCTCGTGCTTTTTCAGGATTACGATGTTCAGGTGCTTCTTGAATAAGAAACGTCGAAGCGAGCGGTATGCGGTGAGAATCAAGCTCCTTGTAGTGTTGTTCTCGATGATCCCTCCATCGCAAAGAATCGTGAGCCGCACATGCGAAACCTTTGCAGCAGCTGTGAGCGGCGCTTTCAATTTGGGAACACCAATAGGTAGCCTGCGTATGGAACACATCTCGCACTGCTCGAGTAAGCTTGAATCATTCGTGAACCAGTACTCGCGATCCTGGGGTAGCCCTATTGAGACATCTATAATGTTGCAATAAGGCCAGCGACTGTCGGATACGGTGATTGACAATTGATTTTCCTCATACAGGATCGGATAGGCTTCGTTGTTGAGAGCTTGGCAGCATCGTAGAAGCTGCGCAGATAGCTAAATGTTGTGCTGGAAGTCTTCTCCTGTTGGCATGGTTGGATCAACATTGAGTGGATGTCCTCTAGAAATATGTCTAGCGTACTCGACTGCGGTGCGAGTGATGTCTGACTTCTTCAGCGTGTCTCTTAGTATCATGATGCGCAACTCAGCCGGCAGTTGCATCAACTGAGAACCGCTCTGTGCGCTGCGAGACTGCTCGAAAAGTTGACCAAATGGCATGATCTTGGTTGGTGTACCCAGCGGCAGGTGGCAGGAATGATTGGAAGATCAGTGCTCGATGGCGACTACAACCTAGGTTGGATTACACGCAAGTGGTATGTTGAAAGAATCAAACGTTGCCAATTTGTGCAACAAAAGTGCAAGTTTCCATAACGTGTCCAAACGCAAGTCCACGCAGCTCACCTTAGGCAAGAATGAAAGACCGCGTGTCTACGCGTCAAAGTTGCCGCCGTTGCAATCACAGCCCACCACATCCCAGCCAATTGACACCTCTGACTGTACACTGATGGTCTTATGGACGATGTCGCCCTTTTCTATAACTCGAGCTGATTTGGAACTTGTATTCGAGACCTGCGCACATGCTGAATATCAGAGGTATGCCAGACTTGATTTCGGCATGACCGATGCGGTGTGTGGACTGCTCAGGTCTCGCATACAAGGTCTACATTGCTTTCATGAGTGAGCGACGTTGCGCGGTGAAGGTTTGCCAAACCACATTCGGCGATTCAATGCCCGCTTGACCGAGAGGCTTGGCGTGGAGACTAAACTACAAAGAGCGAGCAAAGCGAACGGACCACTCACATATCTCGGAATTTGCTCAGTAACCTTCAGCTATCGCCGCAATATTTCACGCACCTCGTGAAGGGTCACGTCTCTTGGTCGCCGTTGGTGATCTTCGCAATTTCCCCAGACTGGTTCATCCTTCAAGGAAACGGACAATTACCCATGCCAGTTAGTAGTGCTCCAGAACCTTGTTCGACCAGCCAACAAACATTGCCGAACCCATAAGCCCGGCCTTGCCTTGAGCCGACTGTGGCCGTGATTTTGATACATAAAGGTAGCGGTGTGGCTACTTCGGATCATTGGATTCACAGATTGCATCTCTTGTTCTCACTGTGTCTTCGTATAGCAGCGATATCACCATAATGGCCACGGATAAAAAGGTAGCCTTAATCACAGGCTGCTCGTCAGGCGGTCTTGGCGCAGCACTCGCCATTGCCCTTCACAAAGCAGGATACCGCGTCATAGCAACAGCGCGGGATACTTCAAAGCTCGAAGAGACTCGGTCGGCCGGTATTGAAGACCTCCAGCTCGACGTGCTCTCCTCAACCTCGATCTCAGCCTGTGTCACAAACCTCGAGGCACTCACAGGACGCCTGGACTTGCTCATCAACAATGCTGGAGCAGGCTACAACATGCCCGTTGTGGACGTCGGTCTCGAAGAAGCACGGAAAGTATTCGAGTTGAACGTCTTCAGCCTCATGAGCGTCACCCAAGCATTTTTACCCTTGTTGCTAAAAAGCAAGGACGCCAAAGTCGCCAACAACATTTCCATCAGCGCATACGTCGGGCTACCGTTCATGGGGATGTACAGCTCCTCCAAAGCGGCCGCCAACATGATGACCGAGACAATGCGACTCGAGCTGGCGCCGTTCGGTATTCGTGTCATTGCGCTCATGACGGGCTCGGTGCAGTCAAATTTCTTCAAGAACCTACCATCGACATATACGGCGAATCAACCTCAACTGCCAGAGGACTCGATATACCGTGTTGTACCTGGCGGTCTGAAGATGATGACGGACCCGGAGCCACTGATAATGAGTGGTGCGACGGACGCACGTGTTTGGGCGGGTCAGGTAGTCGAAGATCTGTCGAAGGGGAGTCCGCCACATCAGATCTGGAGAGGCTCCAACGTGAATGTGGCAAGACTTGGGTGTCATTTCCCAGTAGGGATGTTCGACAGGCAGGTGAAGCAGACTGGAAGGTTAGACGAAGTGGAGATGGCAATCCAGAATGCGAAGTAGCTTGGTCAAATTTAGCGATATTGGAAACATTCCAACGAGGGACACCATCCCAGTCACCGCCTCCTTCTCGCAACTGTGCCAATCCGAGCTTTCGTAGACTCAGTTTGTGTCTACCAAGTACACTTTCTTTAAGTGTTTCGAGCTGTTTAGCTACCTACCTTTCGTCTCTTCTTCGCATTGACCACACATGGCGGAAGAGACCCATGTTTGATCCTTCTTGCTGTGCTTGCGGCTGGCGTTGCGTTGCGACAATATCTTGCAAACGTTCGCCAGGTCGTCTTGGAGCAGCTACTGCGTAAGCTCCACATATAGACAGCGCGATCCTGATTTATCAGGCTCTGGGAGTGAAAGTCGATATAGCTGAGATATAGTTGTGGCCTTTGTCAGCGTGCCTATAGAGATGTTCAGGCAGCAATTTGGTAGCGGTGCGGACATTTTATTGTCCAAGATGGCCCGCGCCGAAGGGTAGAATTCATCTTGCCGAGTGGCTCTTTGCAAACTCTCGGCATTGAGCTAAACACGTGGTCTGACCGACACGACGTCGGGGATTTAGCCCCGTGACTGGTGCGACCATGGATGACCTTGATAAAAAGACGTTTCGTTGGCTGCACGATCCAGATAGCTTGCAGCAGGCAGAAGGTCTAGCGCGGTGACAGACGACACAATGCGTGAGATCAGGTGGCCCCAAGCACTTTTAGGCCTTTTAGCCCTAAAGAAGCAACCAAACGGGTCCTTGACTGACCCTAGTGCTGCCGCTAACAGCAGCAGACGTTGCGGACTTTTAGCCATCCCTGCCAGGTTGCCGCGTCCCAGCCATCGTCGAAAAAGAGGGCCTCTCCGAAGTCCTCGAGCTCTTTGCCCTCTCATTCGTGCCCTTCTCATCTCTCCAATGTGCCATGTTAGACGAGCTCGACATCGCCTGCTGTCCGTACATCGCTGTCGCTCCTTTATCACAACATCATAATCGCATCTGTCCGAGTTGCAGTGTTTAATTACCCACCGACTTTATCAAGGTACCTGCAAACCAGCGACGTTTCTGGCGCCCGCACGGTCCCGGTCACCTACCTCATCGCTCTTGCCCCCGAGTCTGCGTAATCACCACTTCTGCAGGCAGCTTTAGTGTCGCATAGCTATTGACTTCCATCACGCTCGTTTTCATCCTCAGCCGACCTCGCCTCCTGTTGCCACCCGTCAGCGCGGCCATCTGCGGCGACTGAGCTCGACTGCGCCTAACGCACCAACTGTTCAGTGGCCGTGTATAACCAACCAGACAGCCGACGGATGACTCTGAGCATCTGACCGCTCAGCTTTTGCTCCAGAGAGGGTAGAGCAGAATGCTGCATGGTCAGGCCTCCTCTCGAAGGATCGTCTAGCAGAGCGCCTATGCAAGAAAGAGATGGCGCGCTCATACGAATATGTAATACATGGCCGCCCCCTGTCTGGAGGCAGTTCGCTTCCTAGGCAGAAGAGATTGTCGAGTACACGAGATCTCTATCAGAAGTCGAATCTCCGCAACCAATATCACACTTCCATCTCCCCTACCGACCACGTAGAGAGCCCAAAGTCGTTGCCGGAACGTCGCATTCCGAGCCCGACCACTCCCAGACTACCGCCAACGCCACCTACGGGCGAAGATGGAGAAGGGGAGGATGAGGAGGAGGTCAAAGAAGGATCGCAGCTAGCACTTGATGATGGCGATGCTGCCAATCTACCCTCCATCCCAGTCACACCAGTCCATCAACACAGCCCCCCAACACCTGACCGCACCCCGCCGCGTGGACAGGTCAAACTCCCTCTGCGGCCTCTCCTTGCTGTGCGCCCATCGATAGCTTCGACCCAAGCCGAATCGTTTAGTACGGCCCGCGAGAACGTCTACTCCGACGATGAATCCGACCATTTCTTTCCTGCGCAATCCCCCAACCCTGCATCACCTGCGTTGCCATTAGAGCTTCCTTCGCTTGATGGGCATGTTCATGAAAATGACGTTGAGGTGAGCGTTGTTGCAGGAGACGAGCAACCGCACGGTATGTATGATGAGCTTGTTCCTTCGTTTTCTCCACCGCCTGCCGAAGATGAGACCCAAATCGATCAGCACACGATGGAACTAGCCCATGCCACGACTCAATTTGGTTTCGAAAACCTGAGCGATCAAGCGAAGGCGCTCTTCGCTGAGCCCGAGGGAGAGACAGCGACCCTGTCAAAAGACACCCCTTCAGCCTCTGCTCGGATCTCGACTTTCTACGACGAAGTTACAGCACCGAGCACGGAAGCACCGGTGAAAGACACGAGTCTGCGTGATCGTGTACAAGCGATCAAGCATATTCACAATACTGCCTCCACTGAGGCCTTCGCGAACGTCATCGGCTGGAACGATGGAGGTGTGCATAGGAATGCCGGCAGCGCGGTCGACACCCACCGCTGGTCTGGCCTTTCTAACACATCTACTGTCGAGGCATACGTGGTCGACTCACCCATCAAGCCACGAAAGAGGGGAACGTTGCGGAAAGTGATTAAGAACGAATCTCTACGATCGACCAGCTCCCCCATACCAGAGTCGTTGCACTCGACGTCTGACGCCTCGCATAGGCTGGTGCACAAGAAGCAGAAGCTGAATAACGAGCACCGTTGGAGCATCAGCTCGGAGATTTCCAACAGGTCGATGAGCTGCGGTTCTAGCCCCGCCTGGCTCAAGCAGGAGGTGATTAAGGTGGCTGTTGTACCGGAGCGAAATGCCTCTCTACATACCTCTGCTAGCAGTAGTAGAAGACACTCTCGATCTATTTCCGGTAACTCTGCACATCCTGCTCAAGGCATGCCACATCGGAAAAGAGCAGGACCTGATGCAAAGGACCAACCCCACGCAGATACCCGTCCGTTTCAAGTACCTGCCACAAGCACGCCCATGTCTGCATCGAGAGCCAACTCCATCTCTTCACACCCATTTTCAATCCAGCGTGAGCAAGCGGAAAAGGATCTTCGCAACACCCTTGAACGGATGGAGACCGAGAGGTTGTCTGCAAGTCTGAGGCGGAGTTCTCAACAGTCGTCTTCACCTACTCCAGGTTCGAGGCTACTAGAACAGACGCCGGAGGCATTCATCGAGCCTGTTGCAACAGACATCGATAGGTCAAGAACCGACTCAGGCGCAGCCGTGTCTGCTAGGCCACGTCAGAAGTCAGTCACCATAAACATGAGCGACGTCGACCCTGGAACAAAAGAATGGGCCGAATTGCGCCCAACAAATGTTAATGGCACCCCATTCTCGCAAACCTCTATGTTGTCGACCTCGCCCGAAATAGTGGAGGCGAAGGCTGTTAGCTTCTTCCCACACAACAATCGGTCATTGCAAGTGATCGAGCCAACCCGGCTGTCAGGGGCAGCCGCAATCAGAGTCCTTAGGGAGCAAGGCTTGAGTCGAGCGCATACACTTCCCGCGCGATCAGAGGACCTCAGCATACCACGAGCTAGCCATCAATTTCTCTTAATAGAACAGAGCGAAGTTGACTCACCACTTCGCAATCCACGTAAGCCACCGGAGCCACCACAGCTTCAGATTTCAGTCATTCCTTCGACGCTAATGTCGGTGCGTGACTACCAGCTCGGAGCGACATCAGACACTTCACCCGCCAAGCCACGTAGCAGGTCAGCGCGTAGAAGGCCTTCACTACAAGGGCGTGGCCGCTCAGAGTCCTTCATCAAGTCACTCAGCCGCAATATGAGCCTCCGCAATACCAAGAATCCGAAACAGGATCAAGAACTTGACTCGACGTCAAATCCGTTCTGGCGGCCAGAAGCATTCTGGCATGATGACGATTATCGTCGACGAATGCAACAAGATCGCGACCGTGAGCAGGAGGCCTACGACGATTCTACCGATAAGACAGAGACAAGCACGATTGTGAAGGGAGCCCCTATTGTTCAAGATTCGAGTCCAAGGCTACTAAGAAGCAATACTATCGCGACTGGCCCGCTGAGCCTGGTCCACAAGATGAGCGAAAGGCGCAAGCAGAGGCGCTTAGTCCATGAGCATATTGCTGTTCAGCAAGCACTCGTTAGGCAGTCGTCCTACTCTTCGTTACAACGGCTGCATGTCGGCAACAAACTCTTAGGATTACCACCGCTACGCATGACGTCTCTCAATGCGGGGGTGGGTCGGCTTTCGAGCCTACGCGAAAAGGTGACAATAGCACGCGCGAGGAAAGAGGAGAGAAGAAGAGAGCTCAAGCGGGAGAAGTTGCGCAGGAGCATTGGCCCTGATGTGATCAGCCAAGGCGATAGTAGATTCTTTGCAGCGACATTCGAACATACCGGAGGAAGGAAAGCCGGGAGTCCAGAGGCAATTGGAGACATGCTTGAGCAAGCGAGAGCAGAAGAGGTGGCAGGCAGAAGGGGATTGAGGCTCTAAGCCACCCACAAGAGCGACAAAGAAAGTGGCATGACGTCGTGAGAGGAAAGGAAAATACCGAAAATCAGCGCAGGACGCATTTGCAGGTGTTTATATTTGACTTTGACGTGGCATATTAGCGAATTCCTACCGGATAATATAACCACGATATATACGACGATACGAACGAGACGATCACATACGACTGAAACCGATTTGAAGCCATATACCACCATGCATGTAACGCAAGAGGAGGAACTAAGATATATACTGAGAATTGCGCACATAAATAGATGACGAAAGAAGGCGGATGGTACTCTGCAATTCGTGTAAAGCTTCAATCTGCTTTCGAAGAATATCATGTACAAGTTAGTAGATGACCATCCTTTGAATCGGACACATGATTTTCCGCGATTTGCCTGTCCGTTGGCATGCGTAGAGGTGAGTGAGATGCATATTTCTGTATCGACGTTAGAGGTGTGCGGATCGTCGAAACCAAGGATTTTATCCTGCTAAGGAGTGACTGTTTTATGTCTATTACTAGCTGCTGTCTATATGTTAACACTACTCTGTCTCCTGTCTTTCCCAATCGGGAGTCGTGGCAGGCATCGTGCTCATCATGCCGTTGTCTTTTGTTTGATTGCTTAAATGAGTGAATGAACGATCGGAGTGAACGATGTATACCCTGTCTATTCCTGCGTAACAAATTATCGAAAACATGTATGTCGTGTGGTTATTGCGTCTAATTTCTATGCCGTTACGCCCGCTGTGCCGGGCTCAATTTGAGATTGATCTTGCTTGATGGAAAAGAGACGGAGGATCGGTACCATCGCTATGCTGTACTGTGCTGTGCTGTGATTTTGAAGGTTTAATGAATGAACGTGTGTGCCAAGAGAGGGGAACGGGTTAACCGAGAGAAGGACTGCGGACTGGACCTGACTGAGTTAAGATGAGTTGGGGGGCCCGTGTTGTGCTAGGCTGGGCTGCTTAAGGTTTGGCCGAGGTGGTTATAGCTGCGGATGAAGAGCTCGAGGTGGAGGAAGAGAAAGAGGCAGATGTGGGGGTTGTAGTGGCGGCGGCACTGGTGGTCGTGGGAATGCTGGTTGTCTTGGTCGTGTTTGCGCTGGAATGGGTGGAGCTGGAGGTACTGCTGCTGCTGCTGCTACTGGAAGATGAGGAAGGCTTGGACGATGAAGAGCTAGAGACGGAGCTGCTGCTGGCGCTTGAAGAAGTAGGTTTGGTGGTGACTGTGCTGATGGTAGTCTGCGAGGAGGAGATGGAAGACGTTGTGCCTCGGTGGATAGAGCTTGATGGCGAGGGAGAGGTGGTTGGACCATTGTTACCAGTGGTTGTGATTGGGTAGTGTGGAGCCTTGCTTGTGGTCGAGACTGCAGCAGATGAGCTAGAGCTCTTTCCACCATTCCCTGCGGTCACTGTGACAGTCACAATTTCTGTGAGAGTCTGGGCTGGAGCACATGCGGCAGTCGTAGACCATGGTTGCGATTCGTTGATGACGGTCACGACGCTAGTTGGGATGGCAGTCACGTAGGTGGTCGTGTAGGAGGATGCAGTGAGCCAGGTAGTGTAGTATGTTTGGACACCGCTCGTAGCTAGTGGACTGGAGCAGGGGACGAAAGTCGTCTTGGTGATGGTGCTGGTGATGGTCGTGGTAGTGTAGATGGTCGATGTGGTGGGATTGGGCTTTTCAGTAGTGGAAACAGAGCTGGTTGGTTTGTTCGTGGTTGTCACTGTACCATTGCCGTGGGGTGTGGTGGTAGTCCTGATGTCACTGCTGCTTGGAATGCTCGTCGAGGAGGATGTTGGCTTGGCTGTCGTTACTGTGCCAGTGTTGGATACTGTGGTTGTTGTCTTGATGCTGCTTGACGTGGTCAATGAGGAAGAGGTGGGCTTGGAAGATGTGCTGGTAGAGCCTGTACTGCTAGAGATAGTGCTGCTCGCAAAAGTGGATGTTTTGGTATTTGAAGTCAAGGAAGAGCTGGCACTTGTGCTCAAGCTGGTCGAGACCGAGGAGGAGCTATGAGAATAGCTGGAAGTAGAGGTTGGCACGATAGATGGAGAGGTCGAGAGAGTGATGGAGGTGGTTGTGCCGTTGCTCAGATCCCGTTCATAAAACGGACGGGCAAGAGTAGGTCCAGACAGAGCGGCTGCCAAAAGAGCCAATGAGATATGCATCTTGGACGATGATATATGCGACGAAGTTTGGAATCAATTGAGAGATGGAAAGATCAAGCGAATGCAAACGACGAGCGGGTATTGATGCTGTAGCGAATGTTGTTTTTGCTGTTGTTAATTGGTGTCCTGAAATGCAGATCTCGACCTACCTCGAAGGACAGTCAAGTCCTTATACTCGAAGCCTCCATCACTTTAGTAGCCTTCGTATCCCAGATTGGTATCCATTGGCGATTGTGGTCTGCACAGAAGAGACTTCTCGGGATAGCAACGTTACTGCACAGGTAAGCATTGGAAAAGTGTCAAGGCTGGTGAGTTGAGGCGCAGAGTTCGATGTATGGAAAGCTGAATGATCGTTGAAGTAGTAGCGTCGCATCGTGCAGAAATGGAACCGCATGTTGCCTGAAAAGGATGGTGCTCGCGACGCTGGAGTTGAGGACAGTCAGCAGAGAGATTTTGTTGCATCTGTGATTGGTTCATTTGACCAGACACCACAAAAGGACGTGAATGTCGCCGACAGCCGCATAAGACGTTCGTGTCTATTCTTGTCATCGACCATTCTTCCATTCGGAGACTTTTTGAGACAGCTATCCGAAGTTTTGATGTAGTATCATTCTCGAAGCGACATTACTAGAAGGTACAAGCTAGTCAGGTCGTTACAGCTGTAAATGAGACAAAACCGTTTGGCAGACACTGCAACAGGTAATGGTGTTTGAGCTTTCACCTGCTGTGCGGAGGTTAGAAACAGATTGTACGAAGCGCAGCTTGAACAGCACTACCTGGTTGAGATATCAGCTGGACGCAGGAAAGTGAATGACCAGTACTCGGCGAGATGGTCGGAACCCCTTTGATAGTGATGACATCGCCTCCAAGCCCACTCGCAGTGTATACGTATACATCACACGCGATAAGGTGGTAAGACTTTGAGAGTCGTCTCAGGGCGCCACCTACTAGCATGAACGATATTCCAGTCTTAGGTCAGTGCTTATTCCTGCGCCAGTACTACATGCAGCGTGCAGCTGCTGACGCAGATTCATTGCGTAGCAGCTGCACCAGCTTAGAATCATGGCCATTGATCCTTACTCTGGACAGTGCTCAACGTCATCAAGACGTCTTGCATTATCGCAATTTAGCCCCTTCATGGAGGACTGGTATCTCAGAATGCAATCAGTATGAGCTGACATTCGGCGGTCTACCGAAGGCTAGAGCCTAGATAACGCGAGGATAGGAAACCATGTGCCCAGTGGATGAAAACGATGAATTCTCCGAGCTCGAACACTACCTTACTTGCGCAGGCTGACATAAGAACCTCGTGTGAAGTCGTGAACGTGCTATTGACGTAGCTAGTAGAAGGTGAAGTGATCGGCGAAGAGGCTGTTTCAGATGAGTCTGTGACGTGCGGATCTCGTGGGGGCGGGACCAGATGCTAGAAAGCGGTCAAGGGTGCGCAAAAGAAAGAGGTGATCGCATGACCTTGGCTCTGTTCCTGCTGTGCTTTCTGAACAGCAGGACGCTAACATTGCTGAATGAGCTGCTAGGCAGATTGAGAGCAAAAGAAATGAATCTAACTGCAACAAAAATCAACAATGCGGGCGACGCGGCGTGGCAGTAGTAGTTCCCACGAGTTGCAGCCTTACAGCAAAGAGGATTTATGAAAACTCTACCCCAAATTGTGCTGCAGGTAAAGCTTATTCCTCTGATTATCTATATGCAGAAGATACGTACGAGGCGTCGAAAGTGGAAATTGGAGCAGACATCCACAGCAGGACGACTACTTGACTACTTCAATTATGGACATTTCTTGGGTGCGTGTTGCTGTTCGCTTGATACTTGACAGCAAACCGAGGTGCTGCAGACCAGCCAGATGGGCATGCGCAGGCGGCAAGACTGCGCAGGCTCGGCTAGCTGCTCCGGAACCGATCAGGGATTACAGACGAGTTAACTAGGCTCTCGGCACAGCCTGCTCCATGGGAGGAGATATTTACAGAAATCAGCATTTAAGACGAGCTGAAAGAAGCAAGCCCCCGACAGTCCGTGACTGAGAAGTCTGATCAATAATATACTGTGATATATTTCATGTCCTGGTCGTACTACTAGTACTTTGATCAGGTCTGTCCAGTCGAGGTTTCGATGTTGGTGCAGACGCGCGTGTCAGAGTACTCATTGGATACGAATGTGATGCACCCCACGAGCCACACTTTGTCCTGGTCGTCGCACAGGTAGTGATGGGCAGAATCAAAGGAGCCATGTGTAGGATGGAAGCGAGAAGGGTACGAAAACGATTGGGCGAATGCTGCAAAGTGTGGCAATAAGTAGTTCAACATTTAGCTTAGATAGGAAGAGATCGTTCGTGTCGTAAGAATCCCAGTGGTCCTTGGTGGTATTCGCAACTTTTGGTAGAGCTCGGCCCCTCTTTCAGCCTCTATTCTGGTGTTGATTTGCTGAGGTTCCCTCCTTGGCTCATGCACCGACTGCTCCGCCCCAGCACCACTAGCACCTATCGTGGCTAGCACTGAACTCTCCCTCCCTATTCCACTGCTAGCAGCGACCCTGTCGAGCAGTTGAGTGATGCAGCATATCGCAGGTGTTGTTCAGTGCTGTACGCCCTTTTGAACAAGCCGTCGCACGCTGTATGGACGTGTGTCGCCTCGTTGCTATCCTATCCTTCCTATCACCGTCGCCTCAATTTCATTGTACCTCGCTTAGGCAGCAGCACACCGCTGTGGCCTGCATAGGTATATCCTACCCTTACCGTTCTGTACCGCCTAGCGCACCCATCTCCTCCACACCTCTTTGGCGCTCGACTCGCTTCCACTTACGCCAGCCCTTCCGAGATTTGTGCATCCCAGGTGACAGCCACTTACTTCAACCACCATTTCGGATCCATTCATTCCTTGCGACACCGACTGCGAGTCTTACCTCCTCACCGATACGATTGTGTATAGGCGACGTGTTGCAACACTGGCACTCCCTCAGTTTTGCCCGTGGTGCTTCTGGCGACGATTCGGCTTGTGGACTGCTGGTCAGACGCGATTAATCCCCGACAAGGCCTGTGTTCATGTTGAAGCTACGAAGATAGTACCACCTGAGCCTAATGCTATGCCTCAATCAGATTTTGCGACCCTGGCGGCCGCTGCAACGTTAATATCGAGCCTTGGACGAGGCAATCCTTTCCCTTCACATTCCGAGCAGAATGGCAATGCCTTCTCGTTACCGGGCTCCTCGGGTCCTGTCAAGGACAATTTGGAGGCAGAATTACTGGCGTTGGCCTCAAGAGTGCGATACCTAGAACAGAGAGCAGATGTCGTCTCGAAATCTATGCCCGACACTCCCGGCGAGCTACACACGCCTGCCTCTCCATTGACGAAACCACTCGATCAACGGAGTACCTCATCTGCCGCTTCGAACGACTCGGTCAACAGTAGGCCCGAACGCCAGCATTCAGTTTCAACCGGAGCAAGACGTATACACAATCTGCTGGCTGCAAGGAACGCCCAATTCGGCCCAGAAAACGAACGCAGTGTCAGCGAAGAAGACATTTCTCTCCTGCGGGAGCACATCAACAACCAGGCCAACGAGATACGATCCCAGAAAACCCTTATAGACGACATCAGCAATGGCCTGCGCCAGTCCAAGCAGCAGGCGGCTGAGGCCATCGATAAAGTAGAGAGGGAAGATGTCAGTGTTCTACAAAGAGAGCTCCGAAAACACCAGCAAGCCAATGAAGCCTTCCAGAAGGCGTTGCGCGAGCTCGGCGAGATTATCACGAGAGTCGCCAACGGCGATCTATCATCCAGGGTGCAGATTCAGTCTACTGAGCTGGATCACGAGATTGTCAACTTCAAGCATACTATAAACAAAATGATGGATCAGCTCGAGACCTTCGGTAGCGAAGTCACTCGTGTGGCTCGTGAAGTCGGCACAGATGGTGTTCTTGGTGGCCAGGCGAAGATTGAAGGCGTTCGCGGCATTTGGAAAGAGCTGACGGAAAATGGTAAGCTCAAACATAGTATCGAGACTGACGTCCGCTAACGATCCCACAGTCAATGTCATGGCCAACAATTTGACCGACCAAGTCCGCGAGATCGCACAGGTCACAAAAGCTGTCGCAAGTGGCGACCTAAGCAAAAAAGTACAAGGCCGTGCCAGTGGTGAGATCTATGAGCTTCAACTGACAATAAATACTATGGTGGACCAATTGAACACATTTGCTGCCGAAGTCACGCGTGTAGCTAGAGATGTAGGCACTGAGGGAGTCCTTGGTGGCCAAGCAAGGATTGAAGGTGTTCAGGGCACTTGGAGCGAATTGACTATGGGTGTCAATGCCATGGCCGACAATCTTACAACACAAGTGCGAGATATAGCCGCCGTTACGACTGCGGTCGCAAAGGGTGACTTGACGAGAAAAGTGACAGCAAACTGCAAAGGCGAGATCTTGAAGCTGAAAAACACCATTAATAACATGGTGGATCAGCTCCGTCAGTTCGCTCAGGAAGTCACCAAGATTGCGAAAGAGGTCGGAACAGATGGGCTCCTTGGCGGCCAAGCAACTGTACACGATGTGGAAGGTACTTGGAAGGACCTGACCGAGAACGTAAACGGCATGGCCAACAACTTGACCACGCAGGTGCGAGAGATTGCAAACGTGACCACTGCTGTGGCAAACGGAGATCTGTCGAAGAAAGTTACCGCAGACGTCCAAGGCGAGATTCTTGACCTGAAGCAAACGATCAACTCTATGGTCGACAGACTCAATACCTTTGCATTTGAAGTGAGCAAGGTCGCTCGAGAAGTCGGTACAGACGGTACACTGGGCGGACAAGCTAATGTCAACAACGTCGAAGGCAAATGGCGGGAACTCACAGACAACGTGAACGTGATGGCGAACAATTTGACGAATCAAGTCAGAAACATTTCGACTGTCACACAGGCCATTGCAGCTGGAAACCTGGATCGGAAGATCACAGTCTCTGCTCAAGGAGAAATATTGACTCTCAAGAACACGATCAACGACATGGTCGACCGCTTGGCGACTTTTGCATCTGAGCTACGGCGCGTGGCTCGCGATGTCGGCGTCAACGGTATCATGGGCGGTCAGGCTAATGTGCACGATGTCAGTGGAAGATGGAAAGAGATTACCGAAGATGTCAATACTATGGCAGAAAACCTTACAGCTCAGGTTCGTGCGTTTGGTGAGATCACGGACGCCGCCACAGAAGGCGACTTTTCGAAGCTGATCAGCGTGAACGCATCCGGTGAAATGGACGAGCTGAAGCGAAAGATCAACCAAATGATTTCGAACCTGCGGGACAGCATTCAAAGAAACACCGCTGCAAGGGAAGCTGCCGAATTGGCCAATAGAACGAAGTCGGAATTTCTGGCAAACATGTCACACGAAATTCGAACACCCATGAACGGCATTATCGGTCTGACGCAGTTGACTCTGGACGCCGATGACCTCAAGCCTCACCCGAGAGAAATGCTCAATACTGTTCACAACCTGGCGAACAGTTTGCTGACGATTATCGACGACATCCTGGATATCTCAAAGATCGAAGCCAACCGCATGGCGATTGAAGCGATTCCATATACCGTAAGAGGAACGATCTTCAACGCCTTGAAATCCCTCGCAGTGAAAGCCCACGAGAAGAACCTGACTTTGGGCTTCGAGGTCGACAACACCGTTCCTGATTATGTTGTTGGTGATCCGTTCAGATTGCGACAAATCATCCTCAATCTGGTCGGAAACGCTATCAAGTTCACCGATCAAGGTGAAGTGAGAGTGATCATCAAGAAGTCGAAAGAGCTGATGGGAAATTGTGCCAAAGACGAGTTCCCCTATGAGTTCATTGTGTCGGACACTGGAATAGGAATCCAGTCCGACAAGCTCGACCTCATCTTCGATACTTTCCAGCAAGCAGATGGCTCTACAACCAGGAAGTTTGGAGGCACCGGCCTCGGACTGTCAATATCGAAACGACTCGTCAATCTGATGGGTGGCCAGGTTTGGGTCACCTCGGATTATGGACATGGGAGCCAGTTCCATTTCTCGTGCATCGTCAAATATGCTACGGAGGATATCAGCGTGATCAGCTCACAGCTATGGCCGTTCAGAAAGCACAAAGTCTTGTTCGTCGACAAGGGCGTTACTGACTTCGGTGATTTGCTGCCGAAGATGACGGAAGAGCTTGGACTGATCATCGCATCCGTAGAAGACGAAGACAACATACCTGAACCTCAGAAGACTAATAGAAAGGGCAAGGCTGGCGACGGTGGGTACGATGTCATTATCGTTGACGATCTCGACACGGCCAGGAGACTACGGAACCAGGACAAGTTCAAGTATATCCCTGTCGTATATCTCAACCCTACGGTATCCATCAGCATGAAGACAGTCCTCGAGCTAGGGATTCAGTCATACATGACAACACCTTGCCGACTCATCGACCTCGGAAACGCTATGATTCCTGCACTAGAAGGGCGAGCGACTCCTGCAATCAAAGATTACAAGAAATCTTTCAATGTCCTTCTTGCTGAGGACAACGAGGTCAATCAAAAGGTTGCGACCAAGATCCTGGAGAAATACAATCACCAAGTGACCGTGGTTGGCAACGGCCTCGAGGCGTTCAAAGCAGTGAAGAACAACAAATATGATGTCGTGTTGATGGATGTGCAAATGCCTGTCATGGGAGGATTCGAGGCAACACGCGAAATTCGACAATACGAGAAAGAGGAAGGAGTTCCGCGTACACCGATCATAGCTCTAACAGCACATGCTATGTTAGGTGATCGGGAGAAGTGCATTCAAGCACAGATGGACGAATACCTCTCGAAACCGCTCAAACAGAACCTGCTTATGCAGACAATTCTACGGGTTGCCTCGGATGGTGTATTCATCACCCATGGCACAAGTGGAGGTCCAGGAAAGGTTGGCCATAAATCTACCAAGTCGTTGTCGGGTTCACAACTCGCCAGTGCGAGACCGGCAACACCTCAGCCGGCCGCGAGACCTCCCTCCAGCTCAACAAGTCCACGACCCGTCATGAACGAACGCTCAATCACAACATCAGGGCCGGTCAACCATGGCAGCGTAGAATCACCCTCGCTGGCGAAAGACGCCGAACCAGATCCTCTAGCGGGGCACACAGCGGTACGCCTCGAACGCGGATGGCTGGAAAGGTCGCTGACTTGAGTAGCATATCCTGACACGTTACCACAGTCATTAAGGGACTGTGATGAACCGATTCTCAACTTCAGAAAGGATTGTCTGCAATTTCAAGTCTGGGTCTTGCTTCTCGGACCGGAAGGCTGCTTTGACAGAAGTGGACGAGAGCTTTTTGAGCCACTCCAGGCTAGTATCACACCGCTATACTGTTGGTGTTTATCATCGTACGGTCTTCAGAGCGACGGCGTTTGTGGAGTGGACCATCGTTGCCATTGTTTCCAGGGAGGCATCTGTAGAAGCTTGAACGAGGAGGAAGTCAAGTCAAGCAGAGATCGTTTTGGTTCCGACTGTTAATGTCGAAAAAGTGATGGAAGCTGTGCGCCAGGCACATATCATCGAGGGATCACTCCTACTTACGACCTTTTTCGTAAAACGGCATGTTCTAAGAGGTCAAGACGGCATGAGCGGCGTTCACCATGTGAAGCGCATGGGCCAGTCATTCGCTTCTAGAGGGAGGTGTGCTGGAGGAGCAGCCTCGACGGTGTTCTTGGTATTTTCTTATCTTAGCAAGCTTGCCATCAGCTTGTTGTCCTTCGGGCTGCTACTTGTACAGCAGTATGTGGTGGTCGAGCTTATACTCATACTCCATGGCATGACATATCCTTTTACTTATCGTGTCTTATTGTAAACATCATCTGCAGCTTCATGAACCGCACGTGTGCCTGTGAGTGCCCTGTTATTCTACAATGCATCTTAATCTGTGCTCTCTGTGGCATGAACCTTTAACGGAGCTAAACTATCTTGAGTCCCAACCAAATAGAGGTATCATGTTACGATACTGCCTTCTCCTGAATAGTTGATGATGCAAGAAATATACGACAGACCCCTATTCTGCTGTTTCTCTTATTGTGTAGCAGATCTAATGGTAGAATATGAGTCTACTGCGGTCCTGTCGACTTAAGCGGTGATTCTGACCCCAAATCTCCGCATTGCAATCATCTGGCCCGATCGACCTTGAATCGCTATTGTTGTTCTTTCATCCACGCTTCTAATGGTACCTAGGCCACGCGTTGTTTCTCTACTGAAACCACTCCGAGCTGTGTGCTTCCGGTCGAGGCTATCAACGCGTCCACAAGCATCAAACTCCAGCCGCATCATGGCCCGCACTCAGGCAGACCTCCGTGCCTCGAACGTCATCTCACCTGTCCTCGCGGAAGCAGTCCAGCAACGGACTTTCGAGACCACCGATCCCGACCCATTGGTTCGCCGTAAACAGCGAGCAGACCACCTGGCAAAGCTGCGACAGTACATGCCACTGGGTGGGAGACCCATACCAGAAGTCGAGGAACGAGATATCAAGGTCGATGCTAGAGATGGATACGAGATACCAGTCAGGGTGTACACACCTTCGGCTGTGGCCAAGACCAAAGGTGATGATCCATTGATATTGATGTTTCATGAAGGTGGGTTTGCAGCTGGAGACTGGTCTGATGAGGAAATGAACTGCAGGTTGCTCTGCAAAGAATTCGGGGCTGTCTGTGCCAACGTAGACTATAGGTAAGCACGTCCCCTCGTCAGTCCTTACTCGGGGAGAACAAGCGATGAGTAGTTCGCGTTGGTTTCTTCTCACAGGGTGGAAGGAGTCTCGACGCTGACATGCGGTAGACTCGCACCGGAAGCGCTCTTCCCGACCTGGATACACGACTCAATCGATGTGACGCGTTACTTTGCCGCCAAGGCGCAGACCTTCGGTGCTGACCCATCGAAAGGCTTCATAGTAGGCGGCAACTCAGCAGGAGGCAACATCGCCGCCGTTCTAGCACAACTGTCACGCCTCGGCGAGATCGAGCCACCGCTTACTGGACAGTATTTGTCTGTGCCACTGATCTTTCCGCTTGAGCTTGTGCCAGAGAAGTACAAAAGCGAGCTGCTCAGTCCATATGAGAATCTGCAGGATCCAATACTCAAGTTCAAAGGCGCAGAAAGGCTGAAGGATATCGAGGAACACCTCAAAGTCGACCCAAAATCGCACTTGTTCACGCCGCTTGCACATCCGTCTTACCCACCTGATGCCGTGCAGTCGAAGTATCCACTCCCACCAGCTTACATGCAAGTTGCAGGTCTTGATCCTTTGAGAGACCATGCCTTGGTCTACGACCGCATATTGAAGGAGGAGTACGATATTGAGAGCAAAGTCGACTTGTATCCTGGCTTTGGACATATGTTTTGGACAAATTGGCCCGAATTGGACCAGAGCCGTGAGTTCGTGCAAGATACTGTGAAGGGCATTCAATGGTTACTGCAGAGGTCGGGGAAGGCGTGAAGGACCCATATTGTTTCGAAGTGAGCACAACACCTTCCCTTGTGAGTCGATGCAGTGTTTGCTGGCGTAACGACTGTGCCGTCAAAATTTCTATCAAACAGGACGGATAGTGAGAGTAGGGTGTTTCGTCAGAGGCAACAACTTCACCAAGCGGATACAAAGTTGTTCGTCTCTATACGATGGTGAACCTTCCCATTAAGCCACTCTGCAGACGCCATGAAGTGCACCAATGCGCGAATTTGTCACTACCCCACGCCTGATTACATACGGTAGAACAACATCCATCTATATACATGAGGCACCCCAAGGCAGGCATCCGCTATAATTCTCAAGAACTGCTCGCTTCAGTTGCAGGAGAATCGTCATATCCAGTCCGGCCTGATCCAATGCTACGACAACCACGTCGAATCGAGCATCGATAGTCTCGGCATCCCACTCACATTTCTCGTCCAGTCGCGGCACGAAATCAAGGGCTTCTTGCGGCACCAATGGATCGCAGAATTCAACATAAGCCTGATACTCATCCAGCAAATGTCTTATGAGTTCGACACCGGGAGAGTTACTCAGGTTTGCCTGGCCCCTCTTGAACCCTGTGCCAACAACCAGGATTCTAGGACGACTTCTCTTTTCGTCGAAGCTGCTTCCATTGCGCGTCCTCTTTTTCATGATGCAATCGGCAATGTGACTTGGACGCTGCTTCATCTTCCGTGTTGCTGCTTCAAGAAGGGGGAATTCTGAGTTGTGCAGCAGATAGTAGGGGTTCACCGGAATACAGTGGCCTAGACACAAAGTAAGTCACGTGAGAAGTGCGATCGATAGGGGTCAGACGTACCTCCAACTCCTAGGCTTGGCGTGTAAGGTTGATACCCGAAAGGTTTAGTCGCTGCAGCACGACTTACTTCCAGCGGGTCGATGCCAATCTTAGAGCAGGCATCTGCCATCTCGTTGGCATACGCGATGTTGATCATCCTCTGGCAGTTTTCGTACAATTTGGTCATCTCAGCGACCTCAGGACGACTCACTGGGACGACTTCGGAGAACACAGTGCTATAAAAGCCATATATTGCTTTGAGAGAGCCAGGTGCTATGTCGTCCAGTCCTGACACGATCTTCGGGATACTGTGGAATGTCGGGAACACCCGGCCCGGGTCGACTCTTTCGGGAGACATGCCTCCACGAAATCCTCGTTGTTGGATAGCTGGCGTTAAGAGCTCTCTGGTCATGCCGATCGCAACAGAGCTCTCTATGACGATGGTAGCTCCATCATTGGCATACTGTGCGACCATGTCAATTGCCGACTGCACAGCGTTCGCATTGATGGTGTTGTCGTGGTTGACTTTGGTTGGGACTGCGATGAGAAAGTACTCTGCGCTCCGAAGTTCCTCAGAGTTGGAAGTGCAAAGAACATCTTGTCCAACTCCGAATGATGCCAATTCGCTCAGCCTCCGATCGTCAATGTCGTATGCTATGACACGGTGTCTTTGGGAGAAGGCCTTAATCAAATGCAGCCCGACGAAGCCTGCTCCTATGATCGCGACAGTTGTCTGCAGGACTTCGCCGTTCGCTCCGGAAGTTCTCTCTCTACACCAGTCAATGATAGCTTCGTTGAGGCGCTCCGGCGGAGGAGTATGTGGCTCATACATTGGAGCTGTATCGGTTGAGGGCAAATATGAAGATGAGTGCGCGTTCGTCGTCAGGTCTGGTTGGACAAAACGCTATGGGATAAAGCAGAAGCACAAGAGCGGTTTGAGGAGACTATGGTTTCTGATACTGGGGACATCAGGTGTTATTATGTGTGCACGACTTGTCCAAATCTTGAGAAAGCCCAAGTGGGGCCACATGCTTCGTCACTTACGGATGCTGTGCTACATCCATGGCCGGGAGCAGATGATTCCTAGAGAGCGGGACACCGAGCTGAAACCCTTTCAGGAATCAATCTCACACCATTTGCTGGGAAACGGTAAAGATCTGCCAGGCTCAAAGCCTTCTTCGGACATCTGCCGCAACATGGACGGGTCTGAGGTTCATCCTTTCCAGACACCTAGACCCAGTAATCCTCAAAGCGAACTCTTCGCGATTCACAACGCCACCATGTATGTCTCAGCATGAAGCTTGTGCATCGGGCCTGCCACAGCGCATTCGCGTATCCTGTTCCGTGGTGCACCGTTTATTGCATGGTAGCGGCGGGTGTAGTATCATCAACATAAGACGGTTGTCTTGGCATATCAATCTGCTGCCCCGGCTGCTTCTGGCCAAGCCTGTAGTATCCGATTGACCCACGAGCATAATTTCCAAACTTTGGTGCACGCTACAAGGGTCAATAGTACTGGAGGGCTAACGTATAGTATCGTGGTGGGACTAAGGTAACTAGGTGGTAATGAGGTGCACGAGGTCATGAAACGACAAACGAAAAGTGGGTCACGGTTGCGCTTGCAGCTGCTTGTTTGGATGCATTCTTCTTTGGTAGCTTCTGCAACGTCCAATTGATAATTTCAATGAACACCGCACAGCCTTTTGGATGGTACATCCACCTAAGTATGTACGGCTGGCCAAGCGATTCGTTCTAGGAAAGAACTGCGTGTACGAAGTATCAAGCTATCCGTATGAAGCACAAAGATAGCGACTAGTACATCTTCCTTGTTGCAGATGCGAATGTCCCGCTGTATACTCGACCGTCAGCAAGTCGTCTGAAGTGGAAGTAGAGCAGACCGAAGTATCCGCTTGCTTCTAGGTGCGTATTCGCGGAGACCCCGATCGGGATCACAAAGTTACCAATTTCATGGGTCTGGTTGCGACATTAAGATATCCACCTCCGCGCTTCCATCGCTGATGTTCAAGCTTTTGCCGCAAAGCCTAAGTTATGCAAAGCAGTGCCAAGAGCACAATGCGCCAACGACTCACTAATGTGGTACAGTGGATTTCGCTTAGGCGAGGTGTTTATGCCAAGGCCGCCACATCTGGTACATTGCAGCTTTGTCTCAAGGCGCTGCGGTACTTCTGGTATTGAAAATATAATACCACAGTACTAGTGCATTGTAATTGAAATTCAAAGTCGTCACATTTACAGTTCACAAGAACTAGCTTCAAGCCCAGGAGCTTTCTCGATTCGGGACTTCATATTCTACGACTACACCACAGTGGCACCACTAGGTACCCGCCAACACGAGGCATGCACGAAACTAAGTCGTGTTTGATCAACCGAGCAAATACCTGCTCTGAAGAGTTTGGCTCGCTGGCTAAGCGGAACACACGAGGTGCAACCTCGAGGTAATGGCCAGGGTTCTGGCCGAACCTCAACCCGACATGCGTGCCTTCACGTAAAGGATTAATAATATATCATCAGTCGAGCACGTCTGTCGCACGACATGATCAACCACTCACTTGTCTCGATATCCAAGTAGCAACGTGAAAATGCGGCCAGTCAACTCACTATCTATCTTCATCTTCACTCAGTGTCTCTATCTGACACATGGCCATCCGTCTCCTCAGATTAATGTGTTTGGCTTGAGCAATCGTGCTCAAGCAATCCCAGAATTCACAAGACGAGATGAGCCGGCACTACTAGATCCTCGTCAAGCTTCAGGGTCAGGCCAGAAGTGCGGAGTACAGAATGGCGGCACATCATGCCCCCAGGGCTTCTGCTGTTCTCAAGACGGCGAGTGCGGGACAGGGCGAGCATACTGTGACGCACCATACTGCCAGTATAAGTATGGTCCAGCATGTGATGACAATGCAACGCCGGCAGGCACAGACACTTCGACCGTACCCCGACCAGTTCTCGGCTCGATCGGGTACGGCGGGTCTGGCATTTGGAACTGTACCAAGCCCGGGTATGTTGCGTTGACATACGATGATGGTCCTTACATCTACACCGGAGAGTTACTCGACATCCTCGCAAAGCGGAAAGTCCCGGCAACTTTCTTTCTTACGGGCAACAACTACGGCAAGCACGGCATGGACAACGAGAGTACCCCCTATCCAGGATTGATTCGAAGGATGATTACCGATGGCCATCAAGTAGGCAGCCATACATGGAGCCATCAGGACCTTAGCAAGCTTACGACCGAGGACCGAACCTGGGAAATGGTCAAGAACGAAATGGCGTTTCGCAACATCATGGGTTTCTGGCCCACTTATATGCGGCCTCCATACGACAGCTGCACGGCCGACTCCGGCTGTCGGACAGACATGTCGACGATGGGCTACCACATCGTCGAGTACACGGTCGACACCTACGACTTCGACAACAGGACACCGGAGACTTATCCCATGAGCCAAAGCAACGTCTCAGCGGCCTTCGACGGCTCAGACTCGACAACAGATGACTACATCGTGTACTCGCATGACACTCACCCGTTGACTGTGAGGAACTTGACCGAGTACATGATCGATACCATCGGCGGTCTGGGTTACAAGTTTGCGACCATCGGTGATTGCCTGGGCGATCCGAAGGAGAACTGGTATCGAGATCCTACTACGGGGAAGGCCACGGAGCCTGTCATCAAGCACACGGCAAGCTCGTTGGGCTCGTCGAGCGGGTCTTCGTCGGACGGGTCTTCGTCAGTCGAGTCTTCGTCGGGATCCGGGACTGTGACTAGTACTGTCACTGAGACTATAAGGGCAGCCAGCAGTACTGGAGAAACAAGCGATGCGGCATTAATAACGTATAGCAGCTGGAGTCTTGTACCGATGCTGCTAGCTCTTAGTCTCTTGATGGCTGTTTAATAAGGTTGTGGGTGTGGAACTTCATGGCGGGGGATAGATGGCCGTTGGTTTATTGCTTGTGATATGGGCATTTTTACAGGTAACTCAGATGTTGGGCAGAGTAGTAATATGGTATTTCGATCATCTTCCTCTACTTGCCCTTTTCTATCTGCGCATTGCTACTACTGATGACGTTGAACAACTTTGAAGAGCTATGGTTGGTCCTGAAAGAAGTACAACCCCACCATGTCATAACATGTGGCAGAGGGCGGCCCTCCCACAAGAGGTCAGACCCTCGAGCAATCCATAGCTTTTTACCAAGACTGCTAGATCTCGGGATATTGCCATCACTCTCCCTTGCCAAGCATACAGTGTCTGGCTGTGACTAGGCGCTTATGGCAACAGCAGGTCATGTCAATTTCAGTAGCAGCTTGTTGAGCATGAAACTGCAAGGGAATACCCTGTACCAGCAGATCACCCCGTTTCCAAGGGTTAGAACGAGCTGGGCCTCCTTTCTTGAGCCTGAAGTGATGCCAGGCGGTTCGCACTTCGACCCCGGTCACCGATATGTTCCCAATCAGGTGTCGGAGGTCATTGATGTCTCAGAGATAGCCGCGAAGAGGGACCGATACGAACACCTGCGGTCCAGTCCGTCATGTCCAGGACCTACCCCATGACCCGGCGAGCTGAGTTCGTCCTAGCTCGGTGGGCACGGATGTCCACATCCGATTGATGGACTGCTAGTCGCCAGAGAAGTGAGGCGTTTCACGCGAAAAGCCACGTGTAAGCCGAAGATTACTGTTTCAGGCAGAAGCAAGCGAGGAACAGTGTGCCTCTGGCTCCTGGTGGAGAAGTAAGAGGCTTCTGTCCATGGGGACAGTCCGAGACGGAAGTTGGGTGTCTTGCCACGCTGAGAAGTGGGGGACATGGCTTACAACTATTCAGCTCGAGTGGATATATTTCGGGTGAGTTTACCAGCTGCGGTGACGGCCGATAATGTGGAGGTGGAAGAATCATTATGCCGGGTCCAGGGAGCGAGCTTAGAGCTCGTGGAGATTATCCACCTTTTCGGATGTTGTATTTTCTAAAAAATGTTTCTGCTCTTCGCTCGCTTAACGCATAAGTGGAGATGATGTCGACCTGTGGTTGCCTGATGTGCTCAAGGTACAAGGAAAATTGAGATGAGGAAGTAGCCCGCTGCACGAGGAGGTGATGGGCTTTGCACTTGCAGCTGGCTACTGCCCCACTTACCGTTCTCATGATCTGCACCTCAGCCGCCTGTGTGAATTGAAGATGGCAACTGCCACAACTGATCCTTAGGTGCTCAGTTAGTAGAAGGTTCTGAGACCATTTGGTCCCACGCCAGCACATATTGAAAATTTTGATGATATTATCGTTCTCACCCGATTTTGTGTACTTCCGAAGATCGAGCCCTCCACCAACGAGGGTGGGTCCTCGGTGTTCGCGTTGAGAATTAATCCGCAACTCAAACAACATGCGAAGCCGACTATCGGTATCCAATCGGGTGGCCTGTCAGAGGTTCCCGCAATCAGAGCCAATCGGCTAATCTCGCGTAAGCAGTAGCGTTTTGTGCAGGCATCCCGGTACCTTGGTGCGCGAAGGAGAAGATGCCGAGGTGCCGCGGTGCGCTAGGGTGCGCTAGAGGTAGCCGTGATGCAACACTTACTCACAACCAGCCGTCAGAAGCTTAGAAGTCACGACAAGGTTCACCGTGGCCATCAAGGTACGAGTACCTAGCGCAGCCAGCGCACGGAGCGGGAATAACGCCAGCAGCTGTGATTCACACATCCCTGGTGCTTTAACCGCTGCAGTGTCTCAGCTTAGCATAAACGGTGTCAATGTACGAGCAAGGTATGTGCTCTTCGCAAAGCGGAAAGATGCTAACGCAGGTCTTTGATTCTGTGGGGCGATCATTCAGGCACCGCGGCCTTGTGCAACAGCGCCAAATAGAAAACCGCCATAACGCTATTGGTCGGCGGGCACATTCGACGCATGTTTCTGACCTTTGTTCTCGTGCCGGATGGTGCAGGATGCCAGTCTCATTGTTGTGCTTATGTCAAAAGACTGACTTAAGCGACTGTGAGGGCCCAAACAACCATACCTGAAGCGAGGCTTATTGTGGTTCCTGTCGTACTTGGTACTCTGAGGAAGTATTTGTACACATCAGCGTGTCTAGATAGGTATTAATCATTCAATCAATTGATAAAGTCAGACATGGCCGTAACGGAGTCAGCCTCGCTGTAGGGGATTCATCTCATGACAAGGCCTACTATACAATTGGCTCATAGATCACCTATCATGAAATAGGCTAGTGTGTACGAACACCTCCTAAGAGTACTAAAAATTGATATGCATATCTTGCGCCATGGGATCCCGCTGACGCCTAACGGCGCCTTACTGCACACCAGCCCACATGTTGACTGCAAAAGACCACCATCTAGCCTTCTCAACTAATTTTCGCTTCTTGTTCTTGGCGTGTGCATGTTGTTGACGGCAGGGTAGTAGTTGTGATTGTGCAGATTGAGCGTTGAGAGTGGCAGTCATCATCACTAGTCGAGTGAAACCCCAAGACGAGAGGAACTAGGATATGCTTTGTTTTCGGCTAAGTTGCAGTGCAAGGAATCCTCGTGCATATCCAGCGTCACATGCCGTGAGGAGTCTCGGAAAGCTTGGCGCAGGCCGTGTTGTCCTCGAAGATCCTGGTAGGTTGTAGCGGCTCAACTAGTCGTCGTGCAGCTTAGTCCGTTGACAACCTGCTTTGGCCAGATCCTGGTTCTGTAGGTCGCTGTTCTCTCGCTGAAGGCGTTAATGTCTCTCCCAAGGAGGATGTTAGCCAGTAAGCAGCTGCGAAAATTTTGGGGAATTGACGTAAGAGCCAGGGCACGACCGAGTACCCCGACTCCATTTGACATAATCCGACGTTCTCAGCTAGCTGCGTGGAGAAACAATGGTCATATCCTACGCAAGCCATGTCAAGATGTACAAGCCTCAGAGAGCTGAGCCAAAAGGACGCCCAAAACAGGACCGGCGCGATTTAAGGTTTGTTACCGAGATCCGAGCATCACCCTGCTGATGTCGAAAGTCTCTTTTGTGCCGCGGTCTCGCTAGCGCAAAAGACTGAATACAGGCTCTGACGGTGAAATGACTGTCATTTTGATGGCACTACATGTAACGGGGACACACTCGTGAAGTCGAGTGTTTCCACACCGAGCGGTGATGTGCCGGAAGTGTTCCAGGTCTTGACGACAAGGACAATTTGCCCGTAGCCTGGAAGTGAGGCATGCACATGGTTCCGAACCTTGGGTACGAAAAGAGCATCGAGGATTTCGCCATGCACGCCTTGGCAGAGTCTTATGGCGTCCCGCCAGGAGACGTACCCATCCATGGTTCTCAGAGGCATCGAAGGTTTGGGCTTGAAGAGAACTTGCCGGGTATCCTCTTTCGTCGTGGTCTTACTTAATGGCAAGACATTTCGTATGATTGTGGTAGCATGAGCCGAGACCAGTAGGGACTGCCTTGGTAGGTCTGATTGATTCATTGTCAAACAGTCTCCTCGCAGAGGCATTTCTAGAAAGCCTTCGATCTCATACCTTCTACCATATCCTTCCCCAACATAGCTCTAAGCACCGACTTGCAGAATCGTCCAAAATGGCGACATTGAGCGGCCTGCACTCATACGACAGCATCGACCATGCCGTCAACGAATTGACAAAGCAGGGTCTGCAATTCCAGCTGCCGTCATTGCTGAAGCCCTCTGAGGCTCGTATGAAGAATGGCGAAACGGTCGTATCTAAGGAGATTGTCCTGCCCCGACCATCCATACTGTCACGTTCGTCCACCGGACTGTCATTGAGCTTTTCATCGGGCTCGGGTGAGAGCCTCTCCACATACAAAGCTTCCAGTCACGGATCCTCGAGAACTAGTTCCGTCTCTCTGAACTCGAACGACAGAGACGCATGTCGCACGTCTCAAGCTCCAAGCGTCGACACTAAGCCAACACAACTGATAGGACAGAAAGCTCCCAAGATCAGCCGGTCTTTGAGCGTCACAGAGACCTCGACTTCTCGTATTTCAGCTCCTAAATTGAGACGTTCAAGGTCCCTCTCAGACACTACCTCGACAAGTGCGGTGCCTCTTTCTTTCCAGCAGGACGACATTCAGCCGTTTGTCTTGAAAGGTCGCGTCAAGCCTTCGCGTACAACAGACGACGTTGAACAGAACACTCCGAATGTCAAGGTCGACGATGTTGACCGGATAGAAGTCGCAGAAAGCTCGGAGCAACAGGCCCTGCAGGACGACCAGAGACTAGAAACCACGCGTCAGAACCCTCTTGCGTTGTACGACGCGGCGATAGCAGGTCGAGAAGCCTGTGTGGTCTCTGTGCCACCAAAGCCGAGACCAGATGCAAGTGATGAGACACTGAAAAGAAGGGGCCGAAGGCGGATCGTGGTGCAGAAACACGCCATGCAGATATCGCAAGTTGCTTTGAATGGACTTGCCGTTTTCTCAACCTGGTGGTGGATGAGGTATTACTATATCTTGCTGCCTTTCATCATGGCGACTGTGGCGTTGAATGTCATCATGGTCTTCTCCATAATTTTCCGCCAAATCAGGAACCGATTGGTGCCGGAGAAGAAAGTGACGGCGGAATCACCAGAGAGTCTGGTATTGCTGATTCCCTGCTACAACGAAACCAAGGATGAATTACTCAAGTCACTCGACTCCTTGGTTGCACAGGTCGACATCGATCAACACAAACGTGCTATCATGATCGTTTGTGACGGTAAAGTGCGTGGACCGGGGATGGAGAAAACGACCGCCGATTATCTCCTGCACGACATCTTGACCGACAGACAGGAACGTCAGTACGTTCGATCGGCGTATCTGGCATGGGATCAGCAGCCCATGGACATTGTGTTCCAACGGGGTACCTACGGAGGTATCCCGTACTTCTGTATAGTGAAGCAGCAGAATCAAGGCAAGCGTGACGGCTTGATCGTGGTCAGAAGCTTCTTGTACAACTTCAACATGCGTGAAGAGAGACCCAAGGTGATCTTCTCATCGGAGTTCTTTGCGCATATGACCAAATTCTTGCTCGAAGCTCAATTCGACCGAGTGGATCAGCTCATCGGCATGGACGCAGACACCGTCTTCGACGAAAGGTGCATTTGGAATTTACTCAAAGAGAGTCGATACCCCAATACTGTGGGAGTCTGCGGTTACGTCGCTGTCGATTTCACTGAAGGGCAGTGGAACATATGGCGCTTATATCAGTCGGCAGAATACACGATCGCTCAAGGCCTGCGCAGATTGCATCAGTCTATTGTCACCCACAAGGTCTCCTGTTTACCCGGCTGCTGCCAACTCCTGAAAGTGTGTGAAGAAACATGTGGCGAGGAGGTCTTGATCGAGAAGTTCGGATACTGTCCAACCGTAAAAGACGGATTGTTGACTCAGATTCGCGCCACCGCTTCTGAAGATCGGAACCACGTTTGTCACATGCTGTCAGCGAGACCAAATGCCCAGACACGTCAAGCTCTCGGAGCTAAAGCAGTCACAGACGTACCTCATTCGGCATCAGTCTTTCTGTCTCAGCGTCGTCGGTGGACTCTCGGTGCAACATCCAACGATCTTTTCCTTGCGTTCGCACCGGGGGTACAATGGTTCGAAAGAATCTTGGCTTTCGTCAACGTCTTCACCTGGTTCTTGAACCCCTTCATCATCGCAAGCGTTGCGAGTTTCATATACGCATTCCTACGTAAGTTTGCTAAGGCCAAGTGGTTTGAGAGGTCGCTAACCTTGCTCAGATGTGCCCGTATGGCTCATCATGGCTTTCGTTTCTGTTATGCTGATACCTATCTGCTATTACCTGTGTATTCCACTTTGGATAACAAAGTCATGGAGGGAGCGCTTTCAGTTCTGGATGGGATGTGCTTGCTACGTTTTCTGTGGTCCTTTCATAAACATTGCGGTGCTCTTGTATGCAATCTGGAATATGGATTCTTTCGGATGGGGCAAGACTAGAAAGGTAATATCCACGGATGACTCCTCAGAAGGTTCCCAGAGTGATGATGCCCTTGGCAACGGCGAGGTTGCTGCCGGAGCAGAGAAAGTTGAGAGTGTACGCTCGCAAGCAGAAGATACAGATAGGATGGGAGACATAGCAAGGGAAGAGAAGAAGATAGGAGCTTAGATGGTTGGCCATACGACGAGAATTTTGGTCTAGTTAGAGTCGTAATGTGTTTCGGATGCGTCGCGACGATAATGTAGCTCGCTGTTGATGAATTCTGGCATAGGTAATGAGATGAAGCTGAAATTTTTGAAGGTTTGGAGGACAAGCCGCCTGGGGCTGCCGGATTCTCTTTGCATCGCCTAAGTTGCCTGCCTAACAGCAAGTCTTCGGCCCTAATTACGGTTACCCTGCTTGGTATCTTTAGGTGGAGGTTAAGTGTTAATTAATTAGCACTGGAGCCTAGTGACATGGTCACGTTGACAGTCTTAGCGCTATAATTACTACCCGCCGAGCTCGGTATCTCACAGGCTTTAGAGACAGGTAGTGTCAGACCATATCAAAATGAGAAGACTAAGTTAGCCAGAAGTCGTCGTACATCCATTACCAGCATGGCCAGAACCTCTGCATTACTGAATTAGCCTAACCATGAAGCTGCATGAACATTGCATACCAGCATCTAGTGCCCCTGGCCCAGGCCGGTTCAGCTCTGGCTGCAACCTGAGCCAACTATAGAAACGTCGGCTTAAGAACCACATCACAACTGATGCTCTCTTGTAGTGTAGCATCTACTTCCTGACCATGGGTCCTATACCACCACCTCTGCCTCCTAGAAAACCACAGTCACTAAGTTCAGTACCTTTGACCCAGCAAAAAGCAAACCCCTCGACAACGCCATGGGTTCATGGATCCTACTATCCAAGCTGGCGGATATACCGCGGAGCGAAGCCGTCTTCCATGGATCTTGCCATCACCACCCACTTGTTCTACGCATTTGCGAGGTATGTTACAACACTTCCATACGAGCATTGGCACGGCTAGTCCAGCTGACGAAGCATAAAGAGTTCATCCTGACGGTACAATATATGTAAGAAGCAGCCTCTAATCTCACCCATCCAGTATTGGGAAGTCACGCTGAGACTCGCAATAGCACTTGGACGAGAAAGCAGACCTGCAACTCCCAGTAGATGGCATGACTGGTTGTCTCGCAGCCTGTCTCGCCCAGAAGCAATCCCATCCCAATCTTCGTCTTCTCCTCTCAATCGGTGGGTCAAGTGGCAGCAGTACCTTTGCAGAGGTCGCTTCTTCGAAGGTCACGCGCGACACATTCGCGGCTTCTGCGCGCCAGTTCATCGACAAGTACAACTTCGATGGCGTCGACAGTAAGTACATGGCTCCGTCCAGCCTGACCGTATACATTCCTCGTTGAACCCCTCACTTACATCTGTCGTGTCACCAGTCGACTGGGAACACCCCATAGATGCTATCCAAGGACGCGACTACCTTTCCCTCCTACAGACCTGTCGAAAACACCTCCCATCTCCGCAGTACCTGCTGACTACCGCCCTCCCAACCGGCGAATGGTGCCTACGCAACATCGACATCTCCACTGTCGCCACCACCCTCGACTGGATCAACTTGATGTGCTACGACTTCTCAGGCCCATGGACCGAACTCTCAGGACATCAATGTCAGCTATACAGTCCAGAACACCCACACAACGCATTCGCAAAGCGATCATGTGACGCCGCCGTCAAGTATCTCTTCGGCCGTGGCGTTCCAGGTAGTAAAGTCGTCATCGGCATTCCCGTTTACGGCCGCTCATTCCTGGGCACAAACAACATAGGACAGCAATTCAACGGGCATGCTGGTGAAGCGGGCGGTGTGATCGAATATAAGGATCTGCCGCGCACTGACGCTGTCGAGTACGTGGACTGGAACGTCGGTGCCGCGTTCAGTGTCGGCGGAGACGCTGGGTTCGTCAGCTATGACGTTCCAGCAACGGTGACTGCAAAGGCACAATTTGTGAAGCAAAAGGGCCTGAGGGGTCTCTTCTACTGGACTGGCGTTGCGGATGCGCCGCTGGATCGTGGCGATAGAAGCCTCATTCGTGCCGGGTGGGCAGAACTCAGTAGCTGAACAGGAAGTTGTGAAGTGGTCGAAGTTCCATGAGGCGCCGTTAGGAAACAGACGAACATGTGCCTCAAGTAGATCGGTCCCGTGATTATGACCATATGCCCAAGGTTGTGAACAGAGTTGAGGATGATATGGTGGCTGCCGACCTCCAACAATGGACTGTGCCTATGTGATGCATAGCCAAATACCCATCAGCACTGGCAAAATGGTGATTCGGTACGCGTTGTCCACCTTGTACAGTCCAGATGAGGATGCGGCACTGGTGGAGGTGGCACTGGTCGATGTGGCACTGTTGGATGTGGTACTGGTGGATGTGGCACCGGTAGAGGTGGTCTCCGTAGCCACTGTGCTCTGGTTAGAGTCGTCGCTATCAACGTAGCAGCTTTCCTCCCCCCGGTCATCGCTGCCACCGTTCTGGCTCGTGTTGTAGGCTATCTCCACCCATTGCACCCCGACGTATACCTGCGCCCCTACGCTCATGTTCCCAGACCAGCTTTCCCCGTTGCTCCACAGATTCATGAAAACTGTAGACGGGGCGCTGGGAACATTGATAGTCTTGTTGAGCACAAGATCTCCGTTGATGTACCACCGGCTCACTCCATCGAACCAGTCGATTCGGTAGTCTAGCCACTCTGTCACAACGTGGCCGTGCGGCATCACGAGCTCTGAGCTGGCGCTAACGATATCTTCACGATCACTGGCATCGTAATCTGGCTGGTTAGTGTAGCGGACCCGGTTGGTTTGATCTTGCGTTAGAATCTCGATGTCGGTCTCCTGTGTGTCGTTGTGGTAGAAGAAGAAGCCTAGCACGGCGCCACTGTCTACTGGATGAGATTGGTTGCTGTCTGTGTCTGGATCTGTCAGAAACTCGGCAGGTCCAGCGGTCGGAGCCGAGAGATTGCTCAGGCCGTTGGGCAGCACGCGTAGCCGAGCTCGTAGGCTTGCGTAGAGAATCTGATCAATGTTCAGCTCGATTTCGGCTGCGGATACGAACGCTCCTGGACGGCTTGCACGAAGTGTCAAGTAGGTGTCAGTTTCAGCGGCCGGCGTACTGTTCCGGGCGACGAACACATTCTGAGCTAGATACACCGGGGGAATAAGGCTGTCCGGTTTACGGACGCCATCGTGGACTGACCAGTACTCTTGCCACGTGGACTGGTTGAAGAAGCTGGATGTCAACGGGGAGCCTCCGTTTTCCTGCAAAGATGTGACGAGAGGAGGAGCTGTCGTAAAATCGTTGTCTTCCACACTTGGAATGGCTCGGAAATCAGAAAAGTGGTAATGCTGGAAATATCCGAGGTCAGGGCCCGATACAATGTACGCCCGGCAGCCATGATCCTCTTCTTCCAGGCTTGCCTCAACGCTGCTTATGGCAAAGTATATTGGTACCAAAACCCGCAAGGAGAATAGCAAGATTGTCGATACGGCCATTGTGCCTGTGCCAATAGAAAGTACGAGCTGGTGAGGACCGGGTTGAAAGTGTGATCAGCACAAGTTCGTGATGAAGTTCGTGATGAGGTTCGTGCTGAAGAAGATGCTACGCCATCTTTCAATGCGCTGTGAATCAACCTGCATGCCAGACACGAACTGATTCTATCCAGTGAAAGCACTGCAGGGAAGCCGCATCTCCTTTCCTTGCGAAGTGCGTCTTGAGCAGATTGTTGGTCCCCATCACTCCAGCCAAGCGCCGAGGTACAGGAGCGACTTGCACGGATGCGCGACTTCCAGGCGTTCAAGCTGACCGACTGCCCGAACCCGTCATGCATCGACTCATATTATGTATGTGGATCGAAGTTCGTTTTTTGTATATCTATGATCGATGTGTAAAGACGAGTTTCTCGATGAACAATGCACGGCCAGATACCCATGATCTGATCACAAGTCGTTGAATTGTAGTTATCGGTGATTGAAACACGCAATTTCTCGAGCGTTTCGGTGCAGCCTTAGGCTTGATTTGATAAAAGATGGTAGTAACACTTCAGAACACGAGCCAGATTTCTCGTCGTCGAGCAAAGACTCTAAGGAGATGATACTACCTAAGATTCGATACACTGATAGCACTAGCTGGTTGTATAACAACAACTCTTCGTTCCTGCAGTACTACACCTGGGAGCACTACGCCCTTATGTTGCTTGATCCACGAAGACCATGATGCATTGGACCATTGTCTCGCTCACTTCTATGACTGTCAAAGTCGAAGCAGCGTCAGTGTTGCTATCACGCAGCACGATAGCTTTCTCTATGCCATGATTAGTCATAACTAAATCAAGTATGTGGGATTTTCTGCAATGTGTTTTTGGACAGGAAAGTGTCGTGTTGAATCTCGTATGCACCTGAGCAAAGCAATCTTATTGCCGCGCTCCTTCTGCTGACATGCGCAGTTATACACTAAGTCTTGACCTGAACAACGCCTCTTTCCGCCGAAGCCCTCTGCTCTGTTGACATCTCCCCGCTACCCTGCGAACCCTCCGCAGAAACCGGCATTGCCAGTATCTTTTGCTCGCTGATTAAGATGACCCGGCCCCCAAGCGCCATTGCGTTGATACTACACGCTGCAAGATTGCATTCTTCGTTCTGATTCAGCCCACAGCACGCTTTCACAAAAGCTCCCATATCACCGACTCCGGGTGACCGTTCTGGTATTCATGCTGGGTTGGCGAAGGTTGCCCGCCAGAAGAGGCAGTAGACAAAGACGAATACGTCGAAGCTGCCGACGATATGCCCAACGAACGTCCAACCTTCCAGTGTTTTGTGTTTGGCTTGAGCGGCCGGTGAATGTGTGATGCCAACTGCTGCGAACGTTGAAGATACTGGAGTCGTTGCTTTCATTGTTGAGTAGAATGGAAAGAAGCCTCGAGTATCGACGCGATCAACGGCGGTCTGATGAGGAGCGAAGTAGGAGTCTACCAGAATGTCCTCTTGCAAGACAGCCACACTCTCTGCGGTCATTCTAGCGACTTCCTTCTCAGCTCACACTACACCTAACTTGGTGACTCCAGCAACTCCGCCATTTGATTCCATTGACATCAATATCCCTCGCTATAGATCATGGGGTGCCGCTCGTTAGTGCCTCAGGCATAGATAGTCCGAACCCTTAGCCAGCCCCTGGCCCAACTCACATCGTCCACAGTCGCCTCCTTTCCACGCAACCAGTCATTGAGACTTCGATGATGCTAGCCTAGCAGTGCGTTTCTAGAAAAGGTATAACCTGATCTGCTTATTCGAGTAGCCGCCAACCTCCAATGGGCCCACACTTGATGGGGACACGCCACAACTCTGGAGCCACATGCCGCTATTGTATCCCTTGCATTTGCTGCCTGGCCGTGCCTGCCCACAGTACCACACATGCAGAATTGACAGCTCCGTTGCCCAGAGCTCGGACCATGTCTCTAGCTTGATCGATGGAATCGCCCCATGAGCTGGAAGGATAAGTAGTCGGCAACGACGGCAGCCAGTACCAATCTGATCTCTTCAAAGCGGGAAAGTTTCTCAAACTGTACTGACTTCGTTCCGCGGGCAAAGAATTGAGCACGAGTTTCCAAAACGCTACTCCTGGACCCTCGCTGGCTAACCTTGTAAAACGATCCTTCAGCTACTATGTCCTCACTGGCAGCATCCGCTGAGGAGAAAATCTTCGAAGAATTGTCAAGACAGGTGGCATCTGAGAACACCAAGTCCCTGTTTGGCATTGGAGGGGCCATTCCAGTCACTGCACTGGACGGCCGCTTGATCTGTGAATCCGACGAAGCCCGTTCTGATGGACATCAATCCACTGATGAGGTAAACACCGCGGACACGGAGGTCTGGGAGATTTCATCGGATGGAGACAATTCCAAACCCGACGTTCACCGTATGCGTTGTGATCCTGTCACTATTCGCTGGGATTCAGACGAAAACATCGGATGCAGAGTCACGCTGCCCTGCGCCGACGCTAATCGACCGGAATTTGAGCAGTTGCTTAAGGACTGTCAACCTGCCAGCTTTGGCAGAGGCGGTAAAGACGTGATGGATGAATCATATCGCAAGGCTGGGAAGATGGATGAGAGCGTCTTCTGCAGCAATTTCAATCCCTACGCGCTGGGAATTATTGACACTGTCGCGCAAGCTTTGACACCCAATCTGGCTCATCAGACTAACGAGACGCATGGCTTAAGAGCTGAGCTGTACAAGCTGAACGTAAGTGACAGTGTTCTGGGTAATCGCCGTCGATGACTGTATCTGATCGTGTACAGGTATACTCCGGTCCTTCCGGCAAATTCAAAGCCCATGTCGACACTCCACGGTCAAAGCACCAGATCGGCTCACTTGTCGTTTGCCTCCCCAGCGTACACAACGGAGGTCAACTCGTGCTTCGGCATCAAGGTCGAGAACAGGTCTTCGACTGGTCCGGCGGAAAGGGTCGTAATACCATACAGTGGGCCGCCTTCTACAGTGACTGTGAGCACGAGGTCCTCGAGGTGACGTCCGGTCATCGTGTAACCTTGACATACAATCTGTATGCAACATGCTGGGCAAATACTGCTTGGCTCGATCCTGAGCAGCTTGACTTATATCGGACACTGAAACGACTGTCGACCGAGCCAGGATTTTGCAAGGACGGTAAGTCTGACAGTAAGAGTCATGCTTGCTTTGACTAATATCCCCCACAGGTGTAATTCTTGGCTACCACTGCGCCCACGCCTATCCTCACACTGAGAAGGACACCATCAACACGTTGCCTGCCACACTGAAAGGCGTGGACAAAGTCGTGTACGAGTGCTTCTTCGCAACAAACTTCTGTGTCAGTCTGAGACATAGTCTTGACCTCCACATTGATCACGATGCCATTGGATTTGGAGATGAACCTATAGAGAGTATTCTCGGCATCAATTCAGAGTACGATCTTGGTCAACCGCCGCAGCATCTCGAGAGCATGTTTGAGAAAGGAACTAATTATGTAGATAATCTCACGTGGCGAATAAAGGCAGACTCTTCACGACGAGGTAATCTTGCGGTCCTAACTGACAAGCTAGAACCTCTTCGCTTTAGCGATGCTGGCATAAGCGAACATTTGACCTATCGCGAGATCATCGATGAGTGGAGCTCGAACTACGAGATTGAGTGCGTGAGGTGGTTGAATTGGCAGAGTAGTCCGCAGCCTGCCTTGTTACATGGAGCCGTGAGTACAAATATGCGACAGTGCCTTGAGCTGAGATTGCTAACAACCTAGCAGTATGGTAACCAGCCTGAAACGACCATCAAATACGCGAACTTGGTCATCACGATGGTAGTCCCACCTTTTCATATGCGATGAGTGCAACGTCTTCGTGGGAAGTGATGGAATGCAGACTTGAGCCTGGAACTGTTGGCACAGAGAGCTTTCCATCGAACTCTCAAGCAAGGCTCTTTCTGACACGAGGGTGCTTTAGGTTTTGTTGTAGCAATCAGCTAATAGTAATGTCATTTACTGGATGTACCTGTGGCGCTTCATTGTCCACTTCAAGCTTTGCACCAAATTTCTCACATGTTTCGATAAACTCTGCCTGCTTTTGAAGATTCTGAGCAGCGCTCAAAGCTTTGATTATGACCGCCTGATTCCGCTCGCTAGTTGCAGCTCTGAATGTCCGAAGAAGGAAATCGGAAAGTAGAGAGACTGACCACGAATCAGGAATGCTGTTCAGGATGGTGAGAGGATCGAACCAAGTCGCAAACGTGCCCAGTAGATGACTCGTCCTCTCCGTTCTCTCCTCAACGTCCTCGATTTGCAGAAATTCGGTAAATAAGAACCGGAAATGTTCCTGTTGCTGTTGTCTAGAGGGAAGCAGGCTAACATCGATAGTGCCTGATGGCGAAGACGGTCCGCCGAAGTAGCAGTACCGCACAGCAGTATCGTAATCGCCCAGACCATGTACAAGCAATTTGAGGGCTTCATGGTGCCGACCTTGCCGTGCGTCCAGGATGATTGACTCTGACACCAGATATGTACTGAATGGTTTCAAGCGACCCAGTACCATACCTACCGAGTACGTCAGTGTTTTGCTTGAGCCCGACGAGCTGGCATATCCGCCAGTACCAAGTAGCTGAAGAAGTCGTAGTCGCGATTGCCACCATGGCTCGTCGGGAGCATTCTCTCTGATGAAATTGAGGTATGTCGGCTTTGGCGACGTCAAAGCCCGGTAGGTGCTGTAGCTGTTTGCCAGTGATTGGCGAGCTTGATCCGACTCCTCAAGTACGCTCAGGACCGAGTCGAGGTAATACCCAACCAAGTCATCTGCGTATTGGTCAAGGTTCTTAGCGAAGACCAAATGCTCAAGAAAGAGTTGAACAGCTCCCGGTGCATTGGCCTTGAGCAGAGTTACAACTTCGGCCGGAGCGAACTTGACGCGACTGTCATCGTCAGAAAGCACCTGAATGGCAAGAGCCGGAGATCGTTGCGCCATCCAGATAGCATATTGCTGTACCAGGGCGGAGTCTCTGATCACGGAGAGATACCTTCTCATATGTCCTAATACGGAGTCACTGCTGACCTCTCGGTCGGCGTTCTCCTCGCCTTCGCAGATACGTCTCCATGTATGGAGGACATCTTTGGCGGATTTCCTGCTTTGGTACAGTCGGCTGAGTATGTACAGACGCTTGTAGTGTTCCAGCAAGGCGACAGCGCGATCAAAATCACCTTTCCAATGATCGACCACATTGTTGAGTTTTGCTCGAGTTGGCGCTTGAGCTCCGTCGCCTCTGGTCAGCACAGAGTCGAGATGGAGGAGGAGATGCAAGAGCGCGGCATCAACCGTATCAAACACGGCTTTCTCATCGCTTATACTGCCAAAGCCTTTCTTTTCCTGCCAGGTGCTAAGAAAATGTCTGAGCATTAGCCAGAACCCTGTTGGCGCGTCGCTGAAGGTGTTCAATGGTGACTCAAAGTCCACAAGACAGTCGACAATGCCCTGATGTATCCATATACCACCGGAGCCTGGAATGACTTCTCCCGATAGCGGAGGCAACAACGAGAGTGGTATTCTCGGATCTATTTCCCCTTCTTGCAGGGCACTTTCAGCTATCTTGCAAGCTGCCTTGAGGTTCGTGTTCTGGTTGAGACCAGTTAGCAGGTGAAGGAATAACACCATGCTAGCTTTTTGCCGTGCGTACTTGATACTAAGAAATTCCGTCTCGTCCTGTGGCTCTCGATCTCTGATGCCTCCAAGGAACGAAAGAATCAGAGAAACATTGACCTTGGCAAAATCGATGCTTTGGTCGGTAGTGAGTGAGGCTCTTAGTATTTCGCTTTCGAGCTGAAGCAACAGAGGATTCTGAAGTATGTGCCACAGGTCGTCCGCTGCCCAGGTCATGGCTCTGGTTGAAGCGTGTCCGAGCCTCTGCACAAATGCGAGTTCCTCTCCCACCCGTTTCTGCTCGTATTCAGGGTTGGGGCTGTTCGGCTGTCCCAAGCGCGATCCAGGCAGAGACTGTTCCTGCTCATGCCCTTGGATATTAAATGGTTGATTTACGTCCGGCTCCTGTTCCACTGGGGTCCCGGTGCTGGGCCGGTACCTGACCGCTTGCAAGAGATCCGCAACCTCTGTAAAGACGTGTCGTTGGACACTCAGACACTGATGAAGGCCTGCATGATCGTCCCGTAGGGTTTCGGCATCAGTAGGGATGATGAGCCAAGCCTTTTCGGGGTTAGAAGTACCATTGTCTGTCAAGCTCTGTATTTCTAGGCCGCGTACGATTTGATCATCTTGTGGCTTTTCTAGTAATGCAATGATAGACGGATTCGGCATCTCTTCATGAAAGTCGTCTTGCTGAGTAAAGGAGTATGCTAAGATGGCGTTCGGATATTGATCGAACTCGATCGTCCCTCTGGAAACATCGCCGTCCAGATTCACAAACATGCCCACTCCTGGCTCAGTTTGCGCAGTACCTGTAGTCAGCATGAACTCGTTCGGAAAGGGCGATAGCACGTGTGGCTTGAGCAATTTGGGTGGCACAAGTCTGGGTGCAGGGGTAGCGGGACTGGTCTCTGTGGTGGACGATCGTGGACGGCTCCCAGCTCGACTGTCCTGGCCTTCACTTTGAGCAGGAGACTGAGACCTTTCGATAGGAGATAGCGACGGGGAAACGTGACCAAGACTTTTGCTTCTACCATGACTGCTGGCTGGCGGTGCAAGGAGGATATTTTGAGCGTCTGGTGGGTCTGGGGCGGTGGAAATATCGAACAATGGTATCTTCTGTTGATGCTCGATCTCCAGCAAGGCGTAGCTCTTGCTATCAGCAACACAGGCTATGGTGTCACGGCGGCGTGCTTCGAGGCACTGAGGAACTGGGATGGCAGGCTTAATTGGCCTAAGCTTGTCTCCCACGCGAACCTGATTGATATTCCTGGAAGTGGCGATCATGACGGTGGTACCGTCTGAAGTGTCTCTGCCGACATTCTCGTCGTAGCCACCAATCCACAGCACACCTGTAGGTTCTCTGTTGGGAAAGGCTGGACTCAGCTCTGGCAAGGAATAAAAGGATGCGGTGCCATTGCACAAGACCACTGCCTTGTTGGGACCAGGCAAGACCAGGATCTGCTGTACACCGGGCGAGGGGGTATTGCCAGCTGCATCATGGCCGCTAGGCTGTAGCCTCGTGGCCAAAATGTACTGAGGTGGATCAAAATCCTTCTCTGGTGGTAGACAGACCAGGTGCAGAATTTCCGAGGCAGATGTACCAACATAGAGATTATCATCTGCTCGGCTTAGTATAGACCTAGGAACTACTCAGGGTGTTGCTCACCTACTCCAGAACTCAACGCATGTTATGGACACTGGGTCTGAGGTCTCGTCGGTGGCCAGAGGAATGTCCTCAAGCACCTTTCTGAGGACATAAGGTCCAGCTTCTGGTGCACGCAGACGGCGCCTCTTACGTGCCCGCTCATCGCTCGTGGTATGGGACATGGCACAGGGGGTGAGTTCGTCGACCAAGCGATACGAGAGTGAGATTGCTGATGTTATCTTCTCGACTTGGGACTTGGGGACAACGCGACGAGGCGATCGGCGAGTCGGGGCTTGTTACGTAGGTGTCATGATCCGCTGTGGGCCGACGCGTGGAAGGCGCAGGTGCAGTGGTCTGTGTACACTTTATGCTCCTGCCTCAAAGATTATTATTTCCTGGGGTTCAGACAGTATAGCACTTCGAGGCGACTCATGTGTTTCGCCGATGAAACCGTATATCTCGTTCGCTAGTTCAGCCTGATATGAAGTCGACATCCACAGCACAACATGGATGCGGTCGCGGTAGCAGAAGCCAGCGTGGCTGATCAGAACAACGATAATGGCAGCAACAGAGATGGCAACGATTCTATGGATGGAGAGACCAATAACCGCTTTCAAAAGGCCATTGCCGCATGGCGAAGTAAGTCAAGCACGGTTGCATTGCCGTGTCTGTCTAACATGAGCAGGCATCGGCCTAGCGTCCCTGATCCCCCAGCTAGACACCACTGCTGCCGACGTAGTCAACCACCAGAAGGATGCTGTATTGGAGCGCAAAGAGGTCGCCCAGAAGACCAAAGACTTCCGCAAGCTGGACGATGCTGGCAAGTTGGCCGAGTACAAGGGCTTGCTGAAGGCGTATCAAGGCTTCGTTGACCTCTTGACCACCCACGGCAAGGAGTCCTCCTCCGCTTTCCTACAGCTCTACACCACTATATCCGAGGCTCCTGACCCCTTCCCTCTCCTTGAGGCCTCCGTCGAAGCGCTGGTCGCCTCCGAAGATACCCTGCCCCGGGTTACTTCCGAAAATGCCGAACTGCAGAAACGTGTCAGCAAGTTATCGCAAGAGCTCGAGTCCACCGAATCAAAGCTGCAAACAGAACGGCAGGCTCGCAAAGAAGCCGAAGAGGGATCTGGCCGCAAGACAGAGGACATAGAGGCGTCATGGCGAAAGGTCTTGGAGGAGAAGGAGAGCAATTGGGCCACGAAAGAAAAGGCGCTGGAGGAGAAGATCGAAAGTCAAGAGCGCTTATTCAAAGAGCTGAGAGCCAACTACGAGGTCTCGCAAAGATTGGGCAAGGACGAACAGGACACCGCTGCACAGAAGGCTATCTCGGCTGAGCTGCAACTGATCGTCTCGGATTTGGACAAGACCAGTGCTCGACTGGCCGAGATGGAGGCAAGAAACGAGCAACTGCGCATGGAGTTGGCACAAGTTGCCACACAATCTTCCAAACCAGCAGACGAAGATCCGCAAGTGCTTCGCCTCCAATCGGAGAACTCGACTCTACTCCGTCGATTTGAGTCCATGAGGTTCGATCGTGAGGCTGACAAGCGCAAGACAGACGAGCGTGTCAAGCAGCTCGAGCGTCAACGAAGATCGGCCGCCGATGAATCCCAGGATCTCCGCAACAAGCTGCAAAAGTGCTCCGACTATGATGAAATTAAAAGAGAGCTCAACATGCTGAGGTCTATCGAGTTGTCTACTGAAGACGACGCCGATGACGTGTCGGCCACAGAGAATGGTTCCACCGAGGGTGGCAAGCAGGATTCGCTCGAGCAGCTACTGCTCGCACGCAACAAGAAGCTGAGCGAGGATCTGACATTACTTCGCGTCTCACACAAAGAGCTGTCGGAGCAATTGGACGGGCTCAAGACTGATCTATCGCAAAGCAAGAAAGATTTGGAGGAATCCCAGAAGCTGTCGGCGAGGTTAGAGAACGATCTGACTGAGCTGCAGGAAGAAGCTGCTAGCGGTCTGCCCTCCTCCGGCAGGTCAGTCGCTGGCACATACGTCTCTAGGTATCCACAGTCCACACGGCGAGGCAGATCATCGCCCACTTCTTCAATCATCTCTGGTTTCGACGGCCACGCTCGAGGCTCACCGGGTCCGGGAGAGGCTATGGCCGGTGGATCCGGCATACTCCCCATGGTTCAGGCACAACGCGATCGCTTTAAGCAGAAAACACAGCAACTGGAGGAAGAACTGCAGAAGACCTATGCCACAGTCACTTCGCTGAGGCAGGAAGTTGCCTCGCTACAGAAAGACAACCTTAACCTTTATGAGAAGACACGCTATGTTTCTGCTTATAGCAGGGGCGGCGCCTCATCCTCTGCATACGGCCAAGAACCTTCGCATACCTCTATGAATGTGGCAGATGAGCGTGGAGACAGGTGGAAGGCCCAGTACGAGGCCAACATATCTCCTTTTGCCGCTTTCCAAGGCCGAGAGGCGGCCAGAGCCTACAAGCGCATGAACATGCCCGAGCGTATGGTATTCTCACTGACCAGGATTGTTCTTGCAACCAGAACGAGCCGCAACCTGTTTGCAGGATACTGCCTGGCTCTTCACCTGCTGGTATTCTTTATGTTGTACTGGATGTCAGCCGCGAGCGCCGCCTCAAGTCATATGGTGCCCGTGATCTCTTCCGGTGGTTCCACGGGCCCTGCCGCTATCATGGATTCGTCGCCACACATAGCAGACTGGCGTCAGGAGGATGTTGGATGATGCGGCCCTAGTATCAACGATCATAATAATCTGTTCGTGACCCACACCAGTTCCTCGGTTGCCCATCAGCTCGGCTACCCTGCCCTCGCTTGCGTTTGACAGCGGTTGTGGTGCCGCAGCCGTGCCGCACGGCGATGTCAAGGGTCTCCTCGGGAGCAGGGATTATTGAGTCGTTCTTGCCTGATTGAGACAAGACCTTTTGGTGGTCAGACTTCTCAAATACTTCTCCGTGTGCCGAGATCGTACACCCACATAAACAACCAGGGATATCGTAAGCTCGGCTGAGAAGAATGTGATTGACTACGTAAACTTTACAGTGAGGAGTGATTAACGGCCACGTTCAACCCTCCGATTGACGACGATCTCCGGGACGTTGCGCAATGCGACTTACTGTGCCGAGCCTATTGCGAATGTCGCTCGCATCTGATCAGAGTGCGTGCAAGCGGCTTTCAGCATCCGCTGGCTTCGCAAGCCACATTGGGCGGCTGCCAAACTTGATCAAGATCATCTTGCTGATTCTGAAACGCATCGGTACTTGGCCAGGCGTTTACTTGCAAAGCTACTCATGCTACCAGCCAATGCCAGCCACCTGAAGTGCGGCCTCTGGAGCATTGAGAATTGTCATTGGGCAAGCGCCTATGCAGTAGGTGTCCAAATGCACGAATCGACAGGGACTGATGTGGAGGAGGCGGGGGAATGGGTAACAGATCTGACTGCATCACGCCCATTCAGGTCAAGTTCCAGCGGCAGCGACAGATCCATTTTTTTCGACACAAAGCCTTCCGCAATCTCCACCAATCACATCCACTCTTATTCGTCCTACCTGGAATAGTAACACACTCGGCGTTAGACTGGGCTACCAACCGGCCGCTCCTCCACATCTTGCCTTTCGAGCCCACTTCCTTCATGAACTGGACTGACTTGAGCAAGACTGCGGCGCTTACATATCATAAGTGTTCTATACTTACATCGAAGCTGCAGGGAACCGTGGGCTTGACAGCCCCGGTTGATATATGACTATGCTGCAAGGTTAGGAAGTTTCTTTCTATCCTCTCCATCCTCGCACCTCATAACATCAACCTTCCTGCCACCTCGTATTAACGAATTTCCTTGTTCTGATATTGGGTCTGCTTTTGCTATCCAGTGTTCTGCATTCAGCATACATACTACACTAATAGTCAATCGACATACTGCATTGATTTACTGCAACGTCTCTGGCTAGACTGTGCATCGTCAACTCGATTTGAATTTCAAAACACAATACAAAGCACGATCATAAACGTCAGTTATCACCATGAAGTCGACTCTAGCTCTAGGCATTCTCTTCTCGTCAGCACTGGCGGCGCCACTAGCATCATGGTCGCCGGCTCTTGGCGAGTTCTACGCAGCAGTAGACCGACATATCCAGCTGGCCCGACAACAAGGCAAGGTCGCAAACCCACCAGTATGCGATCTGTCAAAGGCAGTCCAGCCTGTCGCGCCAACACCACTGCCGGCTCCAGACCCAAGCTGGACCCTAGCTGAGGTAGTCGTCGGTCGAGGTGTCCAGGTATGTTCTTTCACCGACTTTGCTCAAATTCACATACTAACACACTCAGAACTACACCTGCTCATCCGCCTCAAAAGACGTAGTCCCGAAAGCCATCGGCGCAGTCGCCTCCCTCTACAACGTCTCCTGCATAGCGGCAAACTACCCGGACATCCTCAGCATGCTGCCGGGCCTGGCACTCCAGTACGCTCTTCCAGCTGACCCAACCGCAAACCTCGAACCTTCCAACCTCGATCTAGTCGGCCACCACTACTTCTCCAGCAACGGCACGCCAACCTTCGACTTGACCCAAGTCAAATCAGTCGGCACGGCTTCCATCGGCAACGCCAACGTTGCGGTCGCGGACTCCGGCCTCGGCGTCGCGAGGGTCAAGGTGAATTCGAACTCAACCGCGCCCGCTGACGCACCAAAGGGCGAGAACGGAGTAGGCGATGGCGCCGTGACGTGGCTGTTGCTTGATTCTACGTACGGCACGCAGGGCGACGTCAAGGGCGTTTACAGACTGACCACGGCCGGCGGCAAAGCTCCCGCTACGTGTGAGTCGAGTCCAGCTATGTTCAGCGTGCAGTATGCGGCGACCTATTGGTTCTATTCGAGCTCTGCGGGCTCATAACTGAGGGCGGGTGGATGGACGGGCGGGAGCAGAGATTAGGTGTGGAAGGGGTACACACTGACTAGCCAGTTGGAATGCTTACGAGGTTCACTGGTGTGGAGTTCGGGAAGCAGGTAAATGGGCTTCTTGGGGTGCTGTGGTTGTACAGGAATGACTGATTACATTATTATTTTGGTATCTAGATACATGGCGGCTCACGGCCGGGGCATATCTTGCGTAGGCTTGCTGCAGAATATTACATGCATTCTAGCGATACTGCTGTCGGTTGATTCCATTCCAATTTGCTGGTTAGATCCCATCCAGTCTTTTGCTCGTGTCGCGCAGCGGCTGTTGGTTGGTCCCGGATGCGCCTGTCGTGTCTCGAGTGCAGCTGCAAAGAAGATTTCGCGGAGTCAATGGGATTCTTGCATGCAGAGCCTCTTAGCCTAAGAACATAGTAAACTTCTTAGATGTAACAAAAAAGTCTTTAATGAGGTATGGTGGGTAAAATGGTGTCCTCAGCGGTTGTTCTTTACCTGAACTACGCGGAAGACAGGTCGCGAAAGTGAAGTCTGCTTCTCGAGAAGCGCAAAATGATGCCTCCATTCAGAATTGAACTGAAGATCTTCGCATCTGCCTAGGCTTTGGACGGCTTGAAAGCTGTCAATGGTACAAGTGCGACGCGTTACCACTGCGCCATAGAGGCTGATTGGATCTGGGAAACCTTGAACGGTTAAACCAGTATAAGACAATTTGTGAGCTCACTTTCAAAACTAGTATATATTAATCTTTTATTTTGGTGGCTCCGCATCGAGCCTGCGTCCTATCTAATCTCGTCCTATCATCGCAGCCTCTAGGAAGCAGTACTGTAGTGGTATCCAGAGTCGCTCTATGAGGTCAGTACGGTTGACAAGAGGGTATTCGTAAAAACGCGTGATCAGTATGTATTATCTAGTTAGTTGTCTTCGTGGTCGAAGACTACTCGCTTGCTATGAGTACATTAGGCCGCTATTCGGCTAATCTTCCTACACTAACCTCCGCATTTTATGCTGCACCCGCGAATCTTATGATAGTACTAGCTACTATAGAGACTACCTAGAGTGTATCTTCTATGCTGCTAAAGGATCCTGTTTTCTTCTTTTGTTAAAGAACATATCGAGTGGTAGCTGGTCGGCAGCTCTGCGTTTTGACTTTGGTGTATATACAGCTTTCGCTGATGTCTGTGTAGTAGTAGTGTGCGTGGTTGTATCGTGTAGAGTGAGCTGGTTGTTGCTATTTGTCTGTATAAGTCCTGTTGGTAACTTGGACTTGTCCTTAGCTTTCGCGGTGGAGACCGCCTGATTATGGCTTTCCCTAGCTGTCGAGACTGCCTTTGTTTCTTGAGCTTGTGTAGTGTTCGGTCTTATCGGTTCGGAAGCTGGTGTAATATCGAATTCAAGAGATGATGCAGGATCAGGTTTGAGCAGCCGGGATTTGGCATGACTAGGTGTCGGCTTGGGTAGGTATAGCTGTCTGGTTTTGGGCGTCTTACGCCGACGAGGGCTATAGATGCATCCGACGCCGCGCTTGGCACAACTGCCGCAAGTGGGTGACCGTCTATCACAGGTCCTGTGCTTCTGTCTGCAAGCATCACATGGCGCTTCTGCGAGCTCTTCCCGGTTCGTATCTGCCTTTGTGTCTATCTCGAGGCCTCCTGGGACTGGACGAAGGGGGCAGGCCGTACTTTCTGCAAGATCGTGATTTGGTCCCCTTTGAGATCTAATTTGCCTCGCTCAGACTCCCACTCAGGATCGTCGTAGATGTTTCTAGAACATCCAGCCATCTTGTAAAGCTGCTGTTTGCGATTAGTTGGACGCTCCTCACGGAACAAGGAAGATGGTCGAAAGTTGGGAGACAATGTCAGCAGGATCCAAACGAGACGAGCACGAGCTGCTTACATAGACATAAGAAAATGGTGGCACCAAGCCGTTACCTTCACAGCTGGTGACATAGCGAAGCGCCATCGCAAGTGCATGTCTAACTCACGCGTCACGACTGTTCGTCTGAGGCCAGTCTCGCGGATGCAAGAGAGCCGCTCTCAGCGTGACACCCGCGTAGTGTTGCAATATCCGGTCAGCCAGCCTCGTTGGCCAAAGCGCGAATGTGCATGAAAAGAATACAGTTGCCTTGTGGTAAAGACGAACACTGTTAGAATTGCTTTAGTTGAATATGCATCGAGCAGCCATCTTCTACTACGACTTGCCAGAAGGTCCGCGATAGGTGACCTCAGATGCGATTGTCGGCCACGAGCGCTGCAACTTTCTCAATCAGTCGCCCTAGATCACTGCTTGCCAAAGGACGTTGTTCTTGTCCTTCATCCAGGAACAGCAGATATTCGAGATTCTTCTGGACCTTCACGCGTTGAAGATCTTTCTGCCACTGAGGTACTTGGTTCTGCCTGGGGCACATGGTTCGATGAGATCCGTCGCCCATCCGGTGAACATCTGCAAAGACTTCCCTCAAGTGTTCTCTAATCAAGCTAGAATCCTGGTTATTATGTCCTTTTTAAGGAGCCGGCACACTGACTCACCTGGGTTCGCGAAACTCCTGCACTGCTTGAAACGCCAGACGCCAGGCAGTATCGTTCTGGTCGTTGATCATCGATCGCAAGAATGATATCGCCTGCATCTCAGGCCCGGTCCATTGTCCATCGCTTTTTTGTCGTAGATATCGCATGAGATCTAGAACAAAGTTGGTCCAGTTCAGGCATTGAAGCGTTGTGGTCAATGACCCATAAAGACTTGCATCAATCCTCTCGAAATCGAACGCATTGTTGCTCTGCGTCATAGGCGTAGACATCCCGTTTCACTACTTCTCGTGGCTTCACAAAGCTTGAAGAATAGTGGTTATTGGAGACGACCCAAGAGCTCAAGCGGGACTGGTAGTGCACGTCTTGACTTCCTCAAGAGCTGTAATATCTGTGAAGTATGGCGCGGTGTTGAAGGTCATATTCAGTGCTAGTTCCACGTCCTCGATGGCGCCGAACGACCATTGACCCGCAAGGTGAGCCTGCATGGATGATGCCAGGACCACGTAGGACCAGCACTGTGCAACATGATGAACAACGTTTGTGTCTGTTCATGGCAGGTGCGCGCGTTGAAATGGCATGTACGCATGCTTCGCGACTCTGACAGCCGTGGGAGCGAATGACTGCGTGTGCCGTAACGCGGACTTGGACGCGGTGCTAGGATCTACCAGTCGAGCCCGAGATCACCAAGCCTTGCTGACACGCTAGCGCCCGCACCAGTTGACGCTCAAGCACTCTTTGCAGATGGTCAAATAATCGTCGAATCGCCCGCATTGTGTGGTACCGCCAAGCTTGTAAGCCTTGACAGGTTAGTAACGCTGCACGCCAGTACGAAAGAAAGCAGAAGACTTTGGCAAAGGTTCCACTGTTCCCAACCGACTAGTGGTGTACAGACAACAGCTAATCCTTGTATCACCAGTGAGTCCCGCCTTTCACCTCGCCTTCCGATTTTGCTGGACCTGATTGCAACCTCTTAGTCGACAAAGCTAGCCACATCATCTCCCGAGAAGGCTTCATGGGCCGCGAAACACAATTGTCTTCTGATAGCCCCAAATCGAGTCACGAATGGGACGCCTGAACTCCAGAAGCGTTCCAACCCGTCGAGGATTCCTGACAAGCTATTCGGCACTTTCATGTTCTCAAAATCTTGCCAGCTCATCCCATCAAAGAGCACATTGCTAACGCCTTCGACGCGACGGACAACCTGTTTGGCCTCACCTGCCGCGCGCATATCGCTCGTCAACCCAACATATGGTTGTGGGCTCAGAAAGACAGTCACGAGTTGAGCTGGCAAGGCGCTGATTTGAGGTCTCACACGGCGTTGCGGGTCGACCTGCAACGCGAAAGGGAGAACCACAGTTTCGTTGACAAGCCAGCCGGCCAATGCACTGACACGACCAAGTTTCTGGCGAGGAGTCATGGAACCCCAGCTTCGTCGTTCGTCAGACGTCCATTCTTCTGCAGACCACAGTAGCTCTGCTGCCTTTCCCAAAGCCAGGTATGCCTCAATGGAGACGGCCTTGGCCTTTTTGGGCTGGCGTGGTAGTGTTAGATACACCTGTGTCTATGTCAGGATGCTCGTGTGCTGTGCGGTTCGAGTGCGAAGTTACCCGGCCATAGCCCCTGTCACAACAGGCCTCAGTCAATACCAATGCTAGCTTCGCAGCCTCTGACAATTTGTGGGGCCGGCCACCCACACTGAGCTCTACGTCGGCTAACTGAATACCCTCGTCATTAATTGTGGTGTAATCCGCGACTGGTGTGTCCCTCGATGTGTCCGTCGTCATCTTCTCGTTCCGGGCGGTGTCGAGAGGTTGTTTTGCCGTGTGCTAAAACTAGGCACGCAATACCTGGTTTGTCGTTGTTTGCGTGATACTGATCTATCTAGAAGGGAGGGAACAAATGCGATTCACAGGCATTTTATAACCTATTCTGCTTTACGGGTTCGATGCCCTCGGCGGCTACGTCCTGACTCGCTGACTCGGAGCACGATTGACGTCGTGGTCTCGGAAGAAAGATTCGAGTAACGGTGATCTCGACCGCCCAGTCTGAACGGCAAGGGCCCACCTGGCTATAATTCGCATTTCATCTCGCGCATTCCCTAGGGCTACGAGTCTCGCAGCTATCCAGACGACTATTCTAACATTAGCTGATACCATTATCTGATACCTGCGTACACTTGCCCAGGGCCTTTCGTCCTGTACCCGTCATACGAAGCTGCTATAGAGTCGGAGCAGACTGGGCACCATGACAGACAAGCACCTCGATTTTGGACACCGTTGTGACAGCTTCGCCTGGTGGCTGACCACGTGTGCGGGTTATGTCTGTGAAGCTCGCTGCAACCACGCCGTATCAGGTGAGGTGGCGGGGTTCGTACAAGGTACAGAAGGTGCTTCTCACGATTGCGGTGTACTCGCAGATGAGCTCGAGGTTGCAGGCACGACCAGCACGGGTCACTTAGAGGCGATCGCGACCTCTAAGCCGCCACCTTCAGTGTATGGAGTCGACTGCAAAGTGACAGAGCAGACCCCAGATGTTCATGGCGACGGGAGAGGCACCTTCGATTTCAAAGTGAGCGTCCGCCCGCGCCAAGAAACATGCACGGCCTTCGTCATACAGAACCCGACTGCGCCACACTTGGTGACGCTCATGCCATCCAGCTACTTCCGCAACATGCACAGCGAGCGTGTTGTTGCAGGGACGCCGCAGCTCCCAACGGAGGCCGGGGCAAGAGTGTACAACAGCAGGTCGATCTGGATGAGCGGTCCGCCCTGGGAGCCATTCCCAATGGAATGGTCCCCTACCGTCCTGAACTTCTCTGACCTGCCACAAGCCTTTGGAAGCCTGCAGACGCTCCTCCGAGAGGGCACATCGAGTTGGGTCAACCCATCCTTGGGCATCGCGTGCGACGGCTGGCAGAACCTTAAACCATGTTCCGTCGATTATCTCTTCCCTGAACCTTCGAGCGACCTCTTCGAAGAGGGCAAATTCCTTCGACGCATTCGAGATGCTTTCAAGACCTCTTCAGTTTATAGGGTGAAAGAGTTCTCACTAAGACCGCTGGTCGGGGACTTTGCCATTAGCCACACTCCATCCCATACGAAGCTGACAGTAGAAGTCAAGCGCCAAATTTGCCGGCTAGGATTACAGGATGGCCAGTATACACTTCACGTGTACAGCAAGCTCAGACCATGGAAGCCGAGCATGTTTACCCCGTTCGCGTTGTGGGATTTGCTGCTGCTGACAATCAACAAGAAACCCACCACTGGCTTCCTTCTGCCCAGGGCGTTCTTCCCTAAGCCGTGGTTCTACGACCAGGAAGCAAATGTTCTCAGTCTTCCCACGAATAGCGAATCGGTTAACAAATACCGTGTGGACCTTTCAACACCCGAGACCACAGTCAGAGACATCACTCGAGTCCTAGACACTTTCCTTAAAGGGGACCGGCTTCGTGCTCCAAAGCTGGACCTGCCTTTCAAGGACATCATTCGCGATCCCGTCCGTGACGAACGGAACAGCGGAGATACCGACGAAGAGATTTCTAAAGATACAGCTACGGACGTGGACGAAGACTTCATGTTCGCTCCGAAGCTATTCCTGTCTACTGAACACCTTCTTCTCCTCCAGCAATGCAGGAGCGACCGAGGCTGGTTCTATCCCCTCGGCGACAAACATCCTTCCGCCACCCATGCTTTTGCACCGGGAATCGTTCCTGGCGTTATGACATTTGCGGATCTACATCCCCAAACCCCTATGGTGCTGATCAACATGGCACAAATCGACCAGTTGGACCGACGGTTTGCGTCGGATAACCGCAGGTCTGGTGCATTGCTGCGCGCCACTCATGGTACCTCGCGGTCCATATTCATCCTCTTTCCTGTCGACGAGTGTATGCGGCAACCTCATCTCAACTGCTTTCTGGTCCCCTCCGAACGTTTAGCAAGTCCGCAAAGACGGAAGATGTCCAACGACGTCATCAGCGCAAAAGACTACAACAAGCTGAATAGGAATTATACGTTCGTCTTCGACACAATCGCTCAGCCACTAGATCTGTTTGCTTGTCGACGGCGTGACATTGTGAACAAGCTCCACCAGATGTGCTCAGGGTCGTGGAGAGATACGAAACCCACTGTTGGTGACGAGCTCGAGACAGGACTCGGTACCCAGATCGATCTCGAAGAGTATGTGCTGACAAAACAAGAAGTCGTTCGGGGATATCTGCCTTTCGCCCAGGGGAAGCCAATCTGGTCTGCTGACCAACAATAGCCCTCACAACGCAGCGGAACCTCGAAGGGCGATGGCGTGTTGGTTTGCAACCCTGCTTTTGACCTGTAGGGCATGGATTCTCGGGCAAAAATCGTGCAAGCATGTCTCTGTATAATCAATCCAAAGATGGTCATCTTCCGGCGCGCGCAGTGTATCAGTTTTTGATCTTCCAGGAGACCACTACGCCGCAAGGCACGGTGAACCCCTTCGATACAAGCTCGAATCATCTACAGAATAATGTCTCCGGCGTGGCTGCGTGTGCCTGTCGTCGCGACAGGTCGGGACACTATCACTGGAAGAGCGGTTCCCACATTGTTCTGTTGCTGATGCTCAGCGCAAGGGTATCGCTGAGACTACAGTTGCTATGTTAGTGAGCTGCGTACTCGGCGTCCATAGTATTCGCCACTAGCGACGTCAGAAGGAAAATCCCCGAAGGGGGGCAGATTAGCTAAGGCCTGCAGTGCCCAATCAGAAGAGGGTAGTGCCTCGTACAGCTTCCTTTACAGCTCACACGTGAATAGTTTTGTGAACACTCGTTGTCACTGTGTACCACAAGAGGTATAGCGAGAGTGCCACTAAGACAGACACTACAAGTAATTTCTTGCCTTTCCAACGTCGAGGCCGGTGGCCTATGCGGGTCTGACGTTGCGAAACGCTACTTGAGTGGGACTTCGCGAGATTGGCAACACGCCAAAGTACGACCAGCGCTTAATGGGATTTCCCCACTTCTCCCTTGCTCTTCCCTGCCTCACCCTTCTACCTCCTCCCTTTTCTCTGTCTCTCTTTCCCTACGAAGCTCGCCTTGGCCTAGCAACACCCCGTCGAATAGAAGTGATTGCCTGTCGCCGGGATCGGTCTAGCTTCTTGCGCAGCCGAGTCACGGCCCACCACCCCAGCAAGGCCAAGACCAGCATATCAACTAGAGTAATACTATACGTCAACGAGAGCACAGCAGCCTCGCCGCCACCGTAAAGCCCAAGCCAGCCTCGAATACACCAACCGAGGTTGAGTACGTCCCGGATCAGGAGCCAGAAACGTACAACAACGCCAACCCAGCACTTCAGAGAGCTACCGCACCCTTGGGCTGGGATGTTGTCCTGCAAAGCCTGCTGGTATTCGAGTATAGAACTCATAGAAGGTACCGGTTCCTATACCGCATTGATCAGTCATCAAAGTCATGAGGTAGATGGTGGTGAGAAACGTACGATGGTGACGGTAGCGGCCATCGGGCCCCTCGATCAGCCGTATGCTCTGGAGCTTGCAATAGGCCTATACTACTAGTGAGGTCAGATGGAAGGCATCAACAAGGAAGGATACGACTCACCGTGAGTCATTCGGGAGTGGGGTTTGGTGTGAAGGACGTTGAGCTGGAAGTAGAGGTTGAAGAGCCTGTTACCCTCCAGCGACTGATGCACGGTTCAAAAAGGAAGGCACATGTGCAAGCCGGTCAAGCGGTGGAAGCGGTTTCGGGTACGTCGTGGCCAGGATTCCATCCTGGATCTTTAGCCGTGGTCAAGATTACAAAGCCGGGGAGGGTGTTGCGTGGTGCGCGCCCAACGATGTGAGGTTCCCAGTCCAGGCAAGCACTCTTTGGAGTATGCATCAAAGCTTCACCTACACGCGCCAAGTGCTGCCCGGAAGCTGCGAGTTCGAAACTGCGCCAGCCGAGACACGGGCGGGTGCCGCTGCGCACTAAACCCTAAACGCCCGACTACACCAGAACACTTACCTCAACACCATTCTCATCATTCCCCTAGGCTGACATCGTGGCTTCGGGAGGTCGGAAGAGTACGGCTACCGTACTGAAATTTTGTTCACACATGGAGGGACATGGCTATGATGTCTAGGAGACCTGTGGTATACATCCTTGTCTACCTGAGGTGAAACTGCAGAACGGTGTGGTGCAGCTAGTCGTCACAGCCTCCTTCGTGCCGTCCGGCTTGCCATGCTTGACACTGACCCCCCTCCCCCCCCAACTAAGTGTCTTTGTTGAAATCCACTTCTAAGGGACACGCGCTTCTGTTTGCCAGGGATCTCGCTTTCGGTAAATGACATGCATCTGTCACTGACCGGAAGCTTTACAGAAAGTTGTGTCAGGCCGTGATCGTGGTCAGCTATGCATACCTGATACCCAACGCTGCCACCGTCGTCATCGAAAACTCACCAACGAGCTACGTCGATGTAGTCGGTAAGCCCTCTAAGGATGTCTGTCCCTTGCCTATGCAGGGTTTGATGTTTGCCTCCCCCGGGTATGTACATCTAAAGCTAGTACACGGTGGTGTCTTGCCTTGAGCAATCTGATCTGTGGAGTGGCGTCCAGTGCTCGCTCTGAAAAGGAACTGCGGCCATCATCGTCGTGAGTACTGCAAAGAAAGTTCGTACCTGTATCCCTCACCAACTACACGCTGTATTTCCTTTCCAGATGTACGACCTCTACAGCCAAGCGCCGGATTTTCCATTCGATCTCTCTCAGGAACAGGCCGCGCAGAAAGACACCACCGTAGACTCCCAAGATACACTGTCCAGGATTGACAGTCAATCACCTTCTATGATGCCTCTCCTATCAACGGAGGAGAAGCAGGCTGCACTTCATAACTTCATCGAGGAGCTCCGGTCGCTGAAGGTTACCGGCGAAATCAACCTTCCCCAGATGGTGGTGTGCGGTGACCAGTCTTCCGGGAAGAGCTCCGTGCTCAGAAGACTCACGGGCGTGCCTTTTCCTGTACACAACAACTTGTGTACAAGATTTCCCACTAGAGTCATCATGAGACGTACTGATGATACGTCTATCAGGGCTTCCATCGAGCACCGCCCCTTCTCCCGCCCACGCACACCAGAAGAGCTGTCCACCTTGGAGCAGTTCGAGCGTACCTCCTCCGACCTCGAAGCCACTGCTGCGTTCATTCAAGCAGCGACTGCTGTCATGGGTCTTGGCACCGGGCCGGAAGATCGACATTTCTGTGCAGACACTCTATGCTTGGAGCTTTGTTGGCCCAGTGCCTTGAATATGACGGTGGTAGACCTTCCTGGTCTCTTCCTTTACGGTGCCGGTGAGGGCCAGTCAACAGAAGATGGAAGATTTGTCCGGGAGATGGTACTGGACTTTTGCGTTCAGAAGCACACGATCGTCCTCGCTATCGTTCCAGCGGATCAACAGACGGCCAACCAACAGACCTTGCAATTCCTACAGGAGCATCGAAAGGAGATCACTCAAGTATTCGGCATACTCACAAAGGCGGACAGGATCACGGACCCCCAAGACGATTGCGAGGCATTCCGAATGCTGAAGGGACACCACGTCGAGCTAGACCATCAATGGCATGTGCTGGCCGGCGGTCCGTCCGACGCTAGCTCTAGTTTCTGGGCCCTTGCGGAGGACAACAAAACCAAACTCCTCACAGAGAAGGAGTTCTTTGGTGGTGACGCATGGAAGGGCCACCCTGACCACCAGAAAGGCATGCCGACCTTGCAGGAGCGAGGCGTCTCGATGCAGTTTGAGCTATCTTCAAGAAGTTTCTCCGACATACAAGAGCAGCTCGTGCAACACATTGCTGCTGTGAATGCCCAGCTGGCCGAACTGACCAAGCAACCTGAGACGACGCGAACTCGGAGCTTGCTGGTGCGGCTCAGCTTGCACTTGCAGACACGAACAAACAGCATACTGAACACAAAGGGCAAGGTAGTCGGAGACGAGCGTATGTCCTTGCTCTACAATCTCGCGCAAATTAGCTCGGCCTTCCAAGCTGCCATGGTGCGTGCTCGGGCGGACGTCTTCAAGTGCGGCAACGAGGTGCGCGATCTGTATTCAGTGGTCCCCGACGAAGTGAGAGACACCCTCGCGCGGAAAGCGCAACTCCACATCGAACAAGAGCGGTGCAACCCGGGTCAGCTCGACAAATTGGTGATAGCAGAGCTCTACAAGCCTTGCATCTCCAAATGGGCCGATGCAACGCAAGCATATTCGTCCAGCGCTCGGATCGCCGTGGAAGACTGCGTACGAGCTGTCCTTGAGGAGAGGGACGAAGTAGAGAGCATCCAGCGTGGGTTCTGGCAACACATTGCTACGCCCCTATTGGATGGGAAACTCAACAAGTTCTTCCGGACGCACAGTCAACGCGCGGACATCGCAACACAGGACAGCTCCCGAGTCAAGATCAGTGACGATGTCTACAGCCTGGTCGCACAAGTCCGTAGTACGTGTGCGGCAAAGCTCTGTCGTGAACAGCTTGAATCAGTGTCCTTTATGAGGACAAAGGTCAGCGACGGCATCGATACGGAGACGATGTTGAGCAGGTTCCAAAGCTTGATGGCCGAAAGTGTCAAGGAGACTACGTCTATGGAGGCTGTCGCGTGCATGTGCTCCCACTACCAGGTAAGGGATCCCTATTGTCTCATAGCGGCTGGTTGACTAACTTTGGTACAGCGCGAATACGGAAAGCTGCTGGATGATCTGAGCATAGAAAACGTCAAAGACCTTGTCGTCGACGTCTGCAGCGACATGTGTAGATTGGAAGACATCCTCGATGCTGATTCCAGTGTTGTAAACGACATTTGCACCGCTAACAAAGTCGATGGCGGTAGCCAGGCCATACTGGGGGCAAAAAAACGCCGCTTGAATGAGGCTCTCAAGCTCACGAACCAGTTGGGCGATATCGGAGTGGTGAGAGGTAAGTGGCATCCAACCAGGACCCTGCCAAGTGCTGACATGTCGAGGTCCTTCGAAGCGACCCTACGCAGATGACGGACCCACACTTGCAGACGACATGTCGCTCGAGCCCCGGATGAAGAAGGCAAAGATCAGCTGGTGAACATGGTTGTGGGTGTGAAGGGGGCGAAAGTGGGGACAGGATACGACCTCAACGTCAAGCATAGCTAGGCGACCTGTAGGCAACGACTTAGTAGCGGTTGTAGATTGGCAGGGCATGAATTGCTTGACGCGCTGGCCCCTGTAGGAGGGCAGCTCTCTGCTACATGCCATGCAACATGAATTTATTGGGTTAGAGTTTTGTAGTAATTCTGTCACTGAGGCACCGTTAGTTGGGTGGTGTGGGCTCCCAAGGCGAGGTGCGGGGTGTGTACCAAATGTTTATCACGATATGCACTCTGGTTGTTGAAAGTCGCAACCGCCTTGAGACAATGCTTCACAGTCTTTTTGACCTTTGGACGTTGGTTCCGATCAACGCGAAGCCTTCTTTGTAGCGCAACTCGTTCTGATCCCTGCTAACAACGAGACAGTCAGCTACAGTACATTTTGCAACTAACCACGGCAAGGCGTTAGAAAAAAGTGTCGCTTGGCTCGCTCTATTCTCTTGCAATGATACCATATAGGGTTTAGACGACCACGACACGTTCGCTGATTCAAGATACAATGAGTAAGTCGAAGTCGGTCTTCACTGTCGACGACTTCCTAGTAGATGAGTGATTCAATCTACTGAGCAGCGCAAGAGCTCATTGAGCTTAGATCAGCCTCAGAGCAGCCGCGCATCGAGATGGTTGCACGATCAGGTGTTGGTCACTGGTGGTGGCCCCTTGAGACGTTAGATGAAGAAGAGCTTCTATGTAGATACAATTGCAGGTCTAGAAAGATGAATAGTATATCTCGTAAACCATCCTTGGTGCTGTACAATCAGTCATCCTCTTCTCGACGCCGCGCCCCCACTACATGCACTATTTACTGTGACGTGCACTGTTTATTGTGAGAAGTCCATTATCTGGTCCCGATCTTTCTATAACAACCGGATTGTAGTCCTTCTGGAGTCTTCACCACGACCAGTCCTATCGAGCGTCGTCGAGATCCTGTCCTTCGCGCCCCCGATCGATCTTGCTATCGAGCCTGCCTCGTGCTCGACGCTCGTTGAACACTATCCCATCGCCAACTAAAAGCGAGGAAAGTGTGCGTGAGGAGAAGAGCGATGATGAGGGGTATGCCACATATCTCGAACCAATCGGTCCATACCGCAGGTATCCTCCTCACGTATTCATCTATCACATCCCAGATGAACCAGCCGATGAGTTTCCACAAGCCAACGCCAACAAGAAGACTTCTCGTCGTCAGGAACATCCATTGCAGGTAGGAGAGCTCGTGTAACTCGGCCGGACGACCGGCGACCTGGTTCGCGATCTATCGATGACGTTAGCGGACGCCCCGTTGAGATGTCCTCTTCTATTCTGCTCACCGAAGCTCCGAGTCGGTTGTCCATCAGGTGGTCCGCTCGTTCAAGTTGCTGACCACTTTCTTCCAACCGCCGAACAAGACTGTCGTCACTGTCGTCTTTGTTGAATGGCAGGCTGCGGTTGTTGACTTCACCAATCAATTCGACCCTACTCAGGTCCTTGTGATCCTTGTAAACCATGGTCGCAGATGCGCTGAACAGTCGACAACGCAAAGATCGGGGCTGTGCAGTGAAGTCAACACGAAGAGAATGCCAATCTCTACAGTCGCTCGTCCGTGCCCGACGAAGGCAGAATCCACGACAAGTTGTAGCACGGTCGAAAGAAAAGTCTACAGGATTGCAGGAAGCGACTCTTGCTCAGGGTTGGATAGTGGGATAGAGCTAGGTAGGTGCCCTACATCGGATAGCTGCATGTTCCAGCAAATACCTAATTACATCGCCTGCGGCGGCTTGAATGTCTGTCCCAAATTCCACTCCTGCTCTGGTGGTCTGTTCCGTTCACTCGCCTCACGACCTTCTTCGCCCTCTACATTAACGTCCTCGGCGATCCCACCTCCCTCCGTCAAACCACTCGCTTCGGCGCAATCTCCGATTCAATTGTGGGTCTTGTACCACGGAAGTATTTATTTTCTAGCGGGTAGACAGACATGTCTGACCAGAATGCAGGGTGGTAAGGTGCTTCCGTATCTAGCACCACAACAGTCTCTCGCAGAAAGACTAGCATCTATGAGAGTTGAAAGAGGGGACAACAAGCAAGAGTCGTCAGCCCCCAAACCACTCTGGCTCCCTTGGGGCGGCAAATTCTCTCCACGTCTACTAACGTTTCCCGCCGATCGCTTACCGCGTCCGGCAGAAAACACAGCTGGCCAAGTCGCTCTCACAGTCATGCTCTCTTTCTACCTGAGATCTCTCTACCAATCAATGTCCGTTGCACTGCACCCGCGCAATCGTGCTCTTCACAATAATGAGTGGTTCTCTGTAGTGCTGCTCATGGCACTGGTAACAGTGCTACTGGACCTCCTCTTCGTGTGGCTCGTTACTCTTCTTTCTGACTCATACGTCATTGGCAAGGCAGATGACCGCGGCTGGGACACGTGGGCGGTATGGTACCTTACCTACAAACCTACATGCCGTAATTCCGTACACCTTGCTTTCCTGACAATCTTCTCATGGGCCACCTACCGGCTCTTCCGCGGCCAACGGCACACAGAGCACACCCGTAAGTCGGTCAACGCGGGTCACACCACTGCGCAGCACGATGTCGTAACCGAAGGCCAAGACATACAGTCCTGCTCCCGCCAGCCATCGGCAGACGAATGTGACGGTTGGGTCTCAGCTCAAGAGAACACCCTTGACGAAGCTGGAAGCCCTCACTCGGGGGGCGATGTTCCGCGTAGGGAATCGTCGTGGCAGAATATGCGTCACGATGACCGCACAAGATCTTCAATGGTACCAGTCAACGACGTACCGCAAGCTCTACGCGAAGGTCCTTCGGACAACGAAGTATGGGGCACTAGAGTCCGATACAACCGAAGAACAACACCTGAAGAGGTTAAAGAGCTCGCACAGGGTCCAGAAAACTCGGGCGTATCCAATAATCATCTGCACAACATAGCCGGTGACGCTGGTGAAGCGGAGAGACCTACAGAGGGCGAGAACAGTCATAATGATCCGAGCCACCATGAACAAGAGCAGGTAACCTTAAATGCCGATCGTCAGCAGGCTAGTGAGGCGATGGTGCCCCCAGCATCTCGTATGGAGGATCGAGCAGGATCCGAGCGCTCTGCGGCCAGCGACGCCACCACAAAAGCCACACGAGACTGGACCAGCCGTATATGCCAGGTAAGAGAGGCCCGCAAATTCCAGTTGGAGGAGAGAAAGAGAGTGGTGGGCTAGTTGCTACAGCGCTCTGGGCGCGGAGTACCCAGCGCTGTGGTTGCACCCAAATTAGAACATGATGAAGCAAGTGCTGACCTCGATGCCATTAGTCTCAGCACCAGGCAGCAACGAAATAGTGGACACGACTTGCGACCATTGTCCAAAGTGAGGGCAATTGCTAGTGGGTGGGTCTTAGAGAAAGTGGCTTTCGGGGAGTAAGTGTTGGGCTTTAGGGGTTTTGAACAATCGTGTGATCTAGACAGAAAGTGGTTGGTGACACATGTTACCATTGGCGCAACCGAGCACGGCAGACACAGCATGGACAGAACCACTTTGGCTCCTTTTTTGGGTCCCTTATCCACTCTAGTTCCGCTTCACGATGAGCGTGATCGCCCAATTTTCGTGTAGAGGTGTGTAAACATGGTCCGCATCTCGACCTCGTTGCTTACGCAGCTCAAGACCGCGCAAGAAGAAAGCGACAACTTGCATCGTGAGAGGGTGATCGGGGTACGCCTTAACACGACATCCTGCTGGTGGCCAGGAGCCTCGGGCGGGCGCAACGACCATCTCGGACCAAGCAGGTTTCAGTGAGACATCAGCTGCAAACCTTGACCAATGCTACTCGAGCGTTCAGGCCATGATATACGTCCGGGCGTAGCGGTCAAGCAACGCACGGTATACCTGACCTTTGAAAACAAAGGACTCAGCTTTACTGAGACAACTCTAGCCCAAGTCTGACGAGGCGCCGACTCGCCGACGCGAAACATGATCAAGTAGGTATGAAGTCCACAGAGCGGTCAGAGAGTCAGGTAGAAGTCCCCCTCGCGTATAAGTCAGCTACATCGCTTACCAGAAGATGTTCGCAGTCTATCAATCTATTTGAGTTTGTCGAGTACCTAACGCGGTACCTTAGACGCTTCGCAGTACTACGTGCTAGGATACTCACTGTAGAGGCTAGGACGCAACATGGTTGACATCAGCCGAAAAGACATCAGGAACATACGGCGCATCGATGTGGCTCTCAATGCAGAGGTAAGGCAATTGTGGTTATCAAGCAAACGACCCAGTTTGACATCAGCAGGTGTGCCAAGCAGTCGAAGATCATAGAGACCACGTGAACCTCGACACCGAGCAGCTACAATATCTCGCTCGACTCTACAACGCCCTCTGTTCAGAGCTGGTACTCACCGGTGGAGACATGCAGTGGCCTCCGCCAGCGGCCAGCAACAACTCTGAGACACAGCGGAACGACGGGGGCGGCCCTGTGACGCCTCAAGCACCCTCAGAGAGGGGTGTTCCGTCCACGGGCAGTGGCAAGCGGAGCGCCTCTGCCAGAGACAGCTCGAGGACAGGCTCCAGTGGCCAAGAGTCTCGGAAACCTGCGGAGAAACGTGCTAGAGAGGAAGACTCTTCTAGCCGACCCGAACCAAAGTCTCCCTCCAAGAAGCCTCGGTATGCCAATGCGATGCTTCGGATGACAAAGCACGTATATCTACCGCAACAGTTCGTCGAACACCTCCAACGTTACGGTCACGACTTTTCCGCCTTCTTCACCGACAGAGCCAAGCAATGGCCTATTGTCGCGTGCGCGAGGAACTCTAAGCGGAACCGACACACGCTCCTCCTTCTCGCCTGTCTAGACAGCGGCGAGGGGGTAGATATGACGACGGAATTGAACAAGGTCCGCATGGCTTTTCTCTCTCTATTCGTCTTCGACCTGCTCCAGGACCTCAATGCCCGGAAGGGTACCACCTACACTGGTCGCCGCATGGGCCCCAAGCAATACGAGATCGTTACCGAAGCTTTGAGGCCTGGTTTCATGGACGTCCCGTCGTCACAGCGGGTCGAAGAGCAGAAGCTGGAGGCTAAGCGGAAGGTCACCGAGTGGATGCGTATGGGGAAAAAGTTGAACCAATGGTGCGACGAGTTTGGAGAAGGGTGTCTCTTCTACCTGACGGAGTTTCTGGTCCCTGACTTGTAAGCCGCTCTTCTTTTGTCTCTTGGAACTCGTTTCCGCCTTTTGTTTTCTTTGGCTGACCGGTTTGTCCACGGAAGCATTCTAGACAAGTACGCCGAGACTGGTGTCTACCACGACGACGTGTTTCGAAACCTTCACCAACACCACAACCTCAAATTTGAAGCGCAGAATTCAGGCATGACAGACCTCGGACGGTCGATCCGACACCGGCTAGCCGAAGGGTTCAAGACACATGGAGCAGGCAACGATAAGGTATCGAACGAGGGTCTGCCTACAGCACCCGATGATATCGAGGAGACCGGCGGCAGCACCGAAGCCTTTGGTGGCGTCGAGGAGGTGGACGGCAGCGAGGACGTGGACGAGGAATTCGACGGGGCGAGTAGTTTTGTTGAGATCGAAGACAGCCTCGAAGCGCAAAGTGAAGTCGATGGCCTGGACGATCTGGACGACCTGGACGACCTGGACGACCTGGACGACTTAGATGATATGGACGGGGTGGACAATGGGAGTAGTGACGAGGATGAAGTATATGCGCACGATAGTGAAGGGGACATCTCAGACGACGAAGACGAGGCTGGCCAACGCAAAAGCCTGCTGTCGAGCATCGTGGGAATTCTGCGTGCTTAACCACCTTTCATTCCGTCCTAGGTAGGATATACAGGCCTGCAAACCAATACACGCCTTCACAAGGCGGGTGACAGGGCTTCCTGCGCAGCGTTTGGGCCTGGCGTCGTACTGTAGCTCTGGCTGAAAGAATTTAATAATTACCTACAGGAGCTAGAAGTGCGTCGTGCAGTTACTAGCCGGTGGTGGCGGATCAATTAACCTCCAGGGCCATGATGTAGTTCTAGTCTCATGTGTAAGATGTGTGTTGTATGTGGTATGTAGTTTAGCAAGTTTAGGTGGGCCAAGTTGGTAGTTTATGTAATGACTGAGTTGCACTTGCCCAACTGCGACCTACTATCACGACCTAGAATTTTCCTTCTAGCGCGAGCATTCTACCTCCGTGATCAGCATACTGTGAAGGCAAGCCTACCGCGGCCAGACATGGGTTCATCAGCTCTGATTGGCTACTTTACCCCAGCTGAGTGGCCTTCATGCTCCGCGCTAGCAGCAAATTCAAGGTCGCGATTGTCGTAAGACGTGGTGATGCAACCCGTCAACGCGTCAACGCGCTGGCTTGGCGTTGACGGGGGCCAACCTTATCAACGCGTTCCTCCTCGAGAGGAACTAGGAGATTACACATAGTACAATCATTAACGTGACCTAAGTTGGTCTTTTCAGTCTGTGACAGTGATGATGCTGCTGCGGTCCCTTAATTTGTCACGGAGATTACTTCATGATACCTGAGCGTTGTCTCACTTGTATCGTACGCAGCAGGCCGGTGGCTTTGAGTCATACCTTGTCCGATCGATTTCGCAGAGTGGCTCAACATACTGCGCACAGAAGAGGCACCGGCGTATACCACGGGGGCGCGGCCAATCTACCTTGGCGAAGGGACCAGGATGTCTTATTGATCGGGAGTACCTCGACAGCAATTTTAGCATTCTATCACTGAAGCTGGGTTCGATTCAGCGAGATGGCAGAGACGGTTTCGGCAATTCTCCACACACCATTCGGTCCATGATTATCCAAACTACACCCAGTCCATGCTGATTTTGTCCCGAAACATCATATGGCCCAGTATGAGTATTGCGACACTGTGTGCAGGTATGAGCTGCATTAAGCTTAATTTGTCCGCCGCTCTCAAGCTATGGGCGGAGTCATAAACTCCGTCGAGTCCGCACTCTTTGCACAAACTTCATCGCTTGCACAATGGCAAGTCTGCCGGCCGAAGAGAAGCTATCGCTTCTGCAGGACTGTGGCTTGAAGGTCGACACCGACGGCCTTTTGACTGACTGGCAGGATTACCCTGCAGCGGAACCGCGCCCTATTGAGGGATCGAGCCGTGGACGAAGCTCACGTCACTCTTTTACTCCCCAAGAAGCCGAGCGACTGGAAAGATGGTGTCTTGCCGGGCTACAGGAAGGCATCCCGATCAGCCAGGTGTGCAAACAGCTGGAAATTCTGGTACGTCGTCCCTAGATGGGCATAGCCTGCGCTACGACGCTGACAGCACTGCCACGGCAGTATCCAACACATCCATCGTCGACTTACCAGAATAAATGGCAGAAGCGCTTGAAAGGCAATGCCATGCCCAGGCCGTTCGGCACACACGCTTTTCCTCGTCTCGACGTTGACACGAGCCCCGGTGAGCCGCCGCGCCTCCCGCGCAGTACTCACCCCGCTGATTAGATGACAGGCAATGCAATCAGACAACTTCATACTGAGTTACAGCAGACGTCTCGTTCAACGGATCTGACGGCACCTCAAGCGAACCCAGGACAGCTTCGAGCCGTTCTCTCTGGCACTTCTACAGCGCCAGCGGTAGAGACGACCTCAGTGGACCATCATATCTTCACTCCTGCTCAGCCTGACGAAGAGGTCCTTCAAACTGAGCAGGGACCGAATCGTCCGTCGGGTAGCCCAGAGCTCAACGATGCAGCCAGGTACCAAACGGCCGGACGAGACGTCACCTACAAAGAACAGCGCGTCGACGTATTCTGCAATCTCCTCATGAAACTGGAGTTTGAGTCCGAGGACGAGTTGCGCGAGCTGCTCAGTCAGCCGTGGATGCTGGCCGTGTATCGTGAACTGCTGTTGAGATGTTCGTCGAACAATTTGTCGTTGCAACAAGTAGAAGACGACGTTGCCCCTTTGACAAGTAGATCACAACACACGTGGAAACTCAAGGCTGCCGGCACGTTCCTCGACTCCTTTGATGACACACCTTCGCGCTTTACAGCCAACAGTCTAGACACTACCAGCTGGACTGAGGACGACTTCGACGTCCGGTTCCTAGTGCAGGCCGTGTTGCAGGGAAGCAGAGCTGGGCGCGTCTGGCACCGAGACAGACAGCGTGGATGGGAGCGCCCCTGCGAGAAGGCTCTATGGTTGCTCTTGTGGCTGAAGTGGCTCCATCAGACGACTGGGGCGCAGGGAAGGGAAATGCAGCGACAGCAAGGCGTTCGGAACAGGTGGTTGGAGTTTCTCCAAGCTCGCCTGTCGCCTGACGGGGTTGGAGCTGGACGTCCGAGCCGCGGTAAGACCCCATCATCTGGCAGACCGGTGTGCCACTGACAGAAATCCACTAGATCTCGGGCCCGGCCCGACTGCCAATCGGCCACGGACGTCGGCCAGAGGAGACCTTGACCGACAGCTGGACCTCCTCGCGGACAGGTCCAAAGACATCTACATCCGATGCCGAGACAAGATGCTCAGTACGTGGGGAGTATCTTCACGCCACGCGAGTACCTGTCTACTCGTGCCGTCAGACTGGGCCAAATCGAAGCCTGAGTTGTTGGTGGACAAGCCGGACACGTGGCCGACGTGCGAACAAAGCATGCAGAGATTGGTATGGAGTTTCTCACAATATCTGCCGGGCTGACGAACGACAGAACTTCCCGATCGGCGGGTTCCCCTCCGCCTGGGCTCGCACGACGGCCTGGTTCGAGAAGTGGCCGAGGACTACCCACGATCTCCAATCGTTCGTCAGAGCCGACGGCGAAACTAGCACGATGCATGGCTCGCACCTGTGTCACCATAGCTTATGCATTCTACCAGCTCACGTCGTGTGGGAAAAGTCGATGGAAAACCTAGGGAGGGAGCGCTGTCAACGAGCCGCGAAAGCGTTTCGGAAATATGGCCTGCCAATCCCAAAGCATTGTATCGACCACGACCCGCCATGCCTTCTTCAGGTAAGTGGGGTGTCGCCATGAGCCGATACGTGCTGATTCCCACAGCTGGCCGCTTTGACGGCGTTCGAAGCTTTCGCGACGCAGTTCAACGTGTTCAGATTGGCCTATGACCTACCTGTCCGACAGCCTCTGCCAACACCGGCTCACCACCCTCCGCAGTACCGCACGTTCTTCGAGGGGCCGACACCGAGTACAGAGTTCCCCGAGGTTGGCGTCAGACGTCAAGACCTCGTGCGCCTGGCAAGCGACGGTTTCGAGCCCAGGCAACGCCGTTTCCGCCGGAGCTGTGCATTCTGTGAAGGGGACAGACCGATGAGCGGCATCAAATATCTGTGGGCGCATTTGCGGGGTCAGCACAAGGACATACCTCGATTGGATGTCTTGAAAGAGGTTGTCGACGCTACACGAGCTTATTGGGTGTGGACCCAGGAAGCAGGGTACGATATCCGGGGTAGTAACAGAGACACCTGGCAGAAGATGACACAGGCACTAGACCCGAGTTTTTCCTGGGAGATTTTCAGAGATTGGAGATTAACGCGAGGGACCAAGTAGCAGCTACGTGCACAGATCATGGCCCAGGCGGAGGGGACCCCCTCGTAGACCAGCACAGTGGGGCGAAAAGATCTAGCTTGTACGAGAAACAGCTCTCTCACACATAGTTCTTCTAGATCACCGTCGATGAAGAAGGAGTACAAAAAGTAGTGGTTGGACAGATCCTTCCTGCCGCGCATCGTCAGCAACTAGAACTGCGTGGGAATGGTGCAGTCACGGCCGTGCGACTCATATGCTTTCCTCACCAAAACACACTCATTTCAAACGTGAATATCTTCTTGAAACTGTTAACAACATCTTTCCCAGCGAAGAGTTAGTTTTGAACATGCTACTTGTCTATCTACCGATGCTAATATGATCATTGAGATTTTGAGATGGACGGAGTGGTGTATGGGAGAAAGTGAAAAAGCATATAGATTTATGCTTCCAAGCACGCATTAAGTATGAAGTAGGCGTCTTGTTCGATCGTGTTTAGCGGGACTAGTTATTAAAAGCAAAAGAGCTCAAGCGTGTAGTAAGCTGTAGAGGATTACTATATCTATCTACCTCTAATAAGAAGCTGTAGGACGGACACCTTTGATAGAAACTCAGAGCAACTCTGACAAACACAACTTTGGTGAGGAAAGCATCTGATCCGAATAACCAGCTGCAGTGAATACATGCCACGAGTTTCGCATCACAGAGTTTCTGGCCCCGTCAAACCAGTTGAGTCCCGAATTCCTGCCACGATCCTGTGACAGGCCGCTACACTGGTGGTTTCATAACACCCGAGAAAGATCCGAGCAGGCCCTTAAGCGGGACTCTGAGACTACCCCTAATCATAAACATCTCCTATAAAGGTATCTAGTCTTTCCTGCTCGGTCCTACTACAGCAATTGACAGATGACCTGCATCTCCCAATCTATATTCGCGACTATTCCCTTCTGATGGACCAGCCCGTTGACCTATGCTTCGCCAATACCCTCGTCGATGAACCACCCTCACGTTAGGTTTCGCTGAACGGCCCACAGGTCCTTCTGGTAGTGGTAGATCTCTTCATCTTTCCGAAGCATATCGTGGTTCGCCTGAGTGATCGCTTTCAGCTTATCCACTAGATCTTGTTGACACTGGTCGAGGGCTTGTTGTTTCGACTGTAGTTGCGTCTTCAGTTCCACGATCTCATCGTTCCTCGCGCGTTCTCCTTCGTCTGTGTGATCGATAAAGTCATCGATGTTGCTCTTGAGCGTGTCATAGTCTGCTTGGAGGCTGCTGCTGCGTCGCTGCTCCCTGTGAAGCCGTTCCCTAAGTCCTTGTACGATGCCGTTGAGGTGTTCTATCTGCAGCCTCTGTCGGCCTTCCATGGCTGACGTTATGTATTGCCCATCTGTTTGAGTAGTTTGTGTGGTGCTTCGAGTTTCGGTCTCGTTGTTGCCAGGAGACCCAAAACTTGCTCGTTGTTTCTTCTGAGCAGCGCAGGCAGGAGAGGGATCTGTGCTTGTCCAAAGTCAGCGGCTTCTGCTAGGTGCCTTACAATGCCGACGAGGAAACCACGGCGGGGGTGTAATTACCCTGGTGAACGAGTGCGCGCCAAATATAGACGGTAGAAGCCGTGGAGAAGGACAGCCCAAGACACGAACGCAACGAACAGCCTCTGGTTATCATACAGAAGCACAACGAATGACAGCAGCGCCTGTCCACAGAGGCTGATCGCGATGTTGGCCGAGTAAAAGCTGAGCAATGTGTACGCAATCGTTCTCGAGATACCGTTAACCAAAGAAGACATACTCCTACTGGGCAGAGAGTGTCAGGATATTCTTGCATGAGGCTGGCAGGATGTGGGACGCGAGAAGATGCCATTTCGACAAAGCTCTCGTGGTACGCTGTTTCATGTCCGGGTCAGTTTGCTCGCACCCGAAACATTGCATAAAAGCCGTAGCCGTGTCGCTTTGGACGTGCCTGCTGCTACAATGTCAGGAGGACGACGTGGTACGCTTGTTCTCTATGAAGTCGGACGGACAGTATCGACAGATATCTCCAGAAACACCTCAGCGTGACGGCAATTGCCCTAGGATCTTACCACACCTGTCCCCGAGGGACCGGGTTTCCGAGGTACTCAAAAACCGAATGATGTTTCTGACGGTACAAAGGCTGTGACCGTACCAGTCTCAATGTTCGAATTATAATGAACATTGCATAGACCCGAACCAAGATCAAGCATGGCAGCTCACCAAACGCTCCAGTCGAAGACTTTCCACATCAGTTGATACTTGTACAACTTGGGCAGGTCACGCGAGACGCTGCCCTTCGCAACTTCCACAGACTTCTGTGTCACCTTGCAAACTTCTCTCTGCCAGTAGCCGATGTCGTCCAATCAAAACTGTTTGATGGTTGCGTCACGGGTTACACGGCGACAGCTGTCGTGACAACCTCCGTCAGTTTTTGTTCGTCCGAACCGTCATAAAGCTGGCCAAAAGGCAAGATCTGTGACCACGACCGTCGAACGAAGTAGGCTTCTACTCATACGGGCTTCTCTTGCGAAGCATCTGTATGTAGTGCGGAGCCAAAAAGTGACAGCGCCCAGAGTCGAACTGGGGTCTTTACCTTGGGACCTCTGATACATACGGTCTCAGGTTATGCATATGCGTCCTCCTTCATAGCCTCACTCGTCCCTCTTTTTTTATTCTTTTTTTTAACAGTTATCTTCCCCTTTGAGCTTGCTTAGAGTAGCATATGCACGCCGTAGTCGTTAGCCAGAACAGTGCTGCCCCTATGCCCCTTCTTGGTACGGCGTCTAAGGAGACAAGCGTCCTCCAAATGCTCTGCTTTGCGGCAGCTGAGTACCGTGCTCAATACATCCAGGTAACATCCTACCACTAGACCACGCTGTCTGTCCATTTGTGTGCAGCTTTTGTGATTGAGAATTACAAATACCGTTGGGTCGCTGACAGGCGATCGTAGGGCTAGCTGCAGAGAAGCATGCATAAGTCTGTAGCCGACGTCCGACCTGCGCGAAATGTTTCCAGCATGTGCTCGTAGGAGGAGTCGAAAAAGAAGCCATGCACTGCGGTTATAGCTAGTAGTGGTGTGTTAGAAAGGTATAGATTGCTTGGAGGGCTGACCTGTACCGGAGGGCAGCCCTCAACCGTATGCCATAGACTATAAGGTGGTTACTGAACTTCTATCAATAGCTTCGTGGTAAAGATAAAACCTTGAAATCACATTTTGCGTGAGCACCAATGCCTTTCACTTATTGGGGGCAACGAGATCTAGATCGATAGGTCCAAGTAAGTGTCGCCAAAAATTCTGCCCTCAAGGATTTTGTACTTCTATGACTCCAGCTCGAGGCACAGCCTTGCGCCATTCAAGACATCCGTTCCTCCCGCCTCTGTAACGTAGATACCATCTCTTCTGCTTGCCTCTTGACCTGAATTCTCGACTCTGCATTGCAAAAGAAGCGATGTCGGACATCGAAAGTGCCCTCTGGATATGCAAAGTTACTCGCCGTAATCTGCTTGAGTCGTTCTAGCTGGGACACCTCAGTAGTAAACCGGTCGCGGAGAGTCCCTAAATGATGTCGTCGCTTCCGCAGCGCCTCTACGCATTTGATCTCAGCGGCTAGCACCGCAGCTGAACGATGTACCTGGATAGAGGAAAGAGGTCGTTTTAGTCTGAAGAATAGCACGGACAACGGGCTGCCCCAGATCTCCCAAAAGCTCTCACGTCCGTACTCGTGGAGCAATTCGAGGTAAGGGAGCATAGGGTCCCGTAATGAATTCGCTTGGAAACCGATCGTGACGTTGATTGCACCGGCTCCTAGCTTGACTGTAGGCATCAGCGCCGCTGCCTCCCACGCCGTCTGCACCGAAGCTGAGGTCATTGTACGGCAGTCGCCGTCCTCAAGAACTCGAATCATTCTCTGCATAGACACGCTGTAGAAAGAGGCCAAGGAAGGTTCGACTGTTGCGATGTGCTGTGCGAGATCTGCTGTTACAGTCCAGATACCACCGTCTTGCACAAGCACATCGAGGCACTGGGATCGAAGCACGTTGGCCACTGCCTGCCCAACCTGTTGAACGTCACGAGTTGACTGACGAGCTTGGAAGAGCAGTGACACCACAAAGAACAAGGTAATTGCCAACATTGACATCCCCAGTCCGAGTCGGCGTTCGAAGGCTTGGAGGTTCGTCGCAAGTAAAGAGGATCCACGAGCGACGCCAGACGACCGTAGTGGACCGGCCGGATGTCTGTCCTGCGTGAAGGAAAACTTGCGAGACTCCAAAGCGACACAGGCCTCGGCGATACAGCCGCAAAGGGTCCTCACGAAGTCTCTGACCTTTCCGGATCGATTCACGAAGGTCGTCATCCTCGAGCGGGGTCGTGAACAGCATACATGAGCTAAGCTTTCATCACTAGGACGCCTGCGGTCTATCCATCATGTCCACATGACATGCAGGATGTCAAGATGGTCCCTCCTCGAATCGGGTAATAAGCAATGCGGCGGCCACTTTGATACTATGGTTAGGCATATCTCTACGCTTGCTGTCACGTGATACTTGGCAACCTCTCTAGAGCCCTTTTCGTCCTGCGTGCCGGGAAAAAGAGAGGGTCATGATGGGACCAGCCACACAGTCTGTTCGCGTATAGTACATCGTGTTTCTGCCACTACACAGCTCCGGCCACCACGTCACTTGACTCAGGCAGCTTCGCTCTAGTAGTGCGATATTCACACACATAAGCGCGAAGGACGTGAAACAACCCGCCGCAAGCTGAGGTGCGCATTTACATCTCGATCGACAACGCTATCATGTCCCATTCAGTAGCTGCTATCTAGCTCACATGCTTGTGAGAGCTTAAAAACTTGGTAGGCCGGAAAACACGAGTCATTGAGGACTTGCTTATGGCGAGGTGACGAGGTGCTGTGGTTACGTGTAGAACAGATGGTAACACCACCGAAGAGGTAGCAGACAGCAACAATGACCGCAAAGTTGACAGTGACCCAGCACGGTACTGCTGGCCAGTAACGACAACGTGCGGCAACGCGGTGTTCGACAGACACGAAGTCCAACAAGCAACCATCGATACCCTGGACGGTTTTGGTGCGAAGTGCCGTCTGAGCCCCACTTCGGTCTTGCATGCTACGGACGGGATAAATGCGCGGGAGTTCCAGCCAGTGTACAACCTTTTTTCTGATGTTGTCCCCGAGCCGAGAACTAAAGTGCCATGCACGAAGTGGGACTGAGCGACGACCGATGTGCTCCAGCGCATTAAAAGCTGCGATTTTCACGTGTATCAGTAACGCCAATTTTGAGTCCTGTGTACGGTCGGGCCACACAGACCAGAGCGCTGGAGGCCTGGAACCCCTTTAGTCACTTGTGATATGGGGCAGGTCTCAGCCACGGTAGGCAGAGATTCCAGTCTACCAGCTCATCAATACACAGGGGTTGTGGCATAGCGCACCTGGCGAGCCGAGAGGGAATTTCACATCCTAGAAAAGCCCCCATTGAAAGGTTGGAAGAGGAGACGTCGATTAGTAGGACAGTTGACGTTGTGACGTGGAGATCAGAGCTCGCTGCTGAATGGCCGCATCACCTCATTAAGACACCGCTCAAGAGGACGTCCGATGCTAGCTCGAGTCCTAAAACTGCTATCCTCTTGGGGTTGTCCTTCACGGACATCGACACGAGACCACCTACGAGCACCCCATGCAGTGTGCCGATAGCAAAGCTCGCTGTAAGACACATGCCTCAATCCGTTCGCTGCTGACCGAAGAGTGACAGCCGTGCTTATATGTCCAAGCTAGCAACCTTCAATACAGTATAGCAATACCTCCTAGTCCAGGAAAGACGGCGTATCTGGTATAGTGTGTGTAGGAGGGAAGCAGAGGCAGACGTGGTCTAAGACGGCACATGGCAAGACTCAGCTGCTGAGATGGAACTGAGCACTGACCTGTTGTTGCTCAGCGGTGTTCAAGTGTAGTATGAAACAGCAAGGATTCGACGCACCGACTAAGCTGAAAGTTGGATTCAGCCTCAGCTCCAATTGTGCACCCTAGTACCAAACTTGCAGCTTCCACATGACCCAATTGACACGCGCCCTAGATCTGGTACTGCAACCACGAATACTACTTCACGATCAGAATGTACCGTGGCACACCGCGAGGAGGCCTCTGTGACGGCTGAGGTGCCACGAAGGTTTGCTAGCATGGTCCCTGCTCGCGCGTCACCAAGGTCACACAGACCATTTCGCTCAATAGCGCCCGGGTTTGTGCTCCATCGACCAACTTGACAAAAGTTCTCACTCAAGGGTAGTACCTAGAGCGCTTCGTGAAGTACTAGCTTCGCTCGCCATGGCTCCTGTTTTGTGCGACTTTTGTGGACCTGGGTGTTAAGCCCACTGGGCTGGCCATCGGCCGAACTGTAGATGCTACCACGGCACAGTGTCTCGGGTGAGCAATCTGTTCGACAGGCATGTTACTGGTCCGGTAAGTGCTGTGGCTTTGATTTCGATGGCCTGCAGTTCGGCTAATGACGAAAAAGAACTTACTAAGGTATCATGGTGCGATCAAGAGAGATGACAAGACGGTCTCTAGGCTGCGAATGAACACCACTTTTGTATATGCTCAAATGGCGTAGGGTCGCGGACGAGTCAACTAGAAGCCACTGAATGGTAAGCGCGCAGGCCCGATCTCCAAGGGCAGAACTCTAGAAGCTGCTGGTGTATCAGACCAATCTTGGCCAGCCTGATCGGCCCACATGACTCCGAGCAAAATGGCAAAAACCCAACACCGTCAACGACGAGTAAGTACTAGTACAGACTACTCAGGGACATACCTCGCCCTGTACCACCCGCCCTCTGAAGGTAAGCCTCCGACCTCCATCAACCCTGTATCTACAACAAGCTGATGTCCATGTGGTGTTACACGAGGTCGATGTAGCACGGCCACGGACGGAGGGAAGAGCCGACACGGCAAAAACAGTACGTTTCGCGACGCCGCCATCGAGCTCAGAGCTGCCGCGACCGAGCCACAGATTGAGGGTTGGCACGCCCAGACGAGATCGTCCCCGACGAATCAGTCTCGTAACAGTGCTCACAGCGACACTGTTAGCTCTTGTGGCTCATTGGTCCTTCTTTAATGGGGTCTCCTACATCAGGCAAGGCTATACTCGCCACAAGTCTTGGCCGTTGTTCTCCATACAGCGGCATATGGAGAACAAAAGTGGTGAAATGGCTTCGATACTCGGCTCATTGCAGTTCAAGTGCAACGAGACGGTAGCAGCACGACAAAGCCTGAGAGAAGCGCACTCACTCATGGAAGGGATCCGAGGCCTGCGGGCTGGCTGGGACGCATCGAGCAGCCACTCCATGCGCAGAATTGATGCGAGCCTAAAGGAGGCCAATATCACTGGCGTACAGGAAGGACTCCACGACTGGATAGCTACAACCTGGTGCAGAGTGCTGGGTCACGTAGATGGGACACAAGACCGTCTGGAACAGCTACACGCCGAGGTGGAAAAGGCCAAAGCCGAGACTAGGGACCATCTAAAGGACAACAAGGCGCAGCGCTCGGCGAAGATCGGAAACCTCTGGGGCGCTGGTCAGTCACGAATCTCGGCCGCCGAACGGGATCGACTACGCACGTTGTACGAAGGCGCAGAGAGGTTCTTGTCAAAAGTTGACGAGATGTTCAAAGCGTATAAGCGTCTGCTCAGTGACCGTGTCAAGGCAGAGCAGGAGGCTTATGTGAAGATTCAGTCCATGCTTGGGGTGATTGAACGATCAAAAGACTCGGTAGGTGAAGCGACTCTGGTTGAGCTGGTCATCACCGAGTTGGTTGACGCTCTTAACACCCTTTGCTTGCAGTGCAAAGAGGATGATATATGGATCAGCTTCTAGGATGGCAACCCAGCTCCCTTATCAGCCGCAAGCACAGTACCTAGGAAGTAGCCTTATGTACTGTTGGTATGTCCCTTGGCCACCATGCCGATGGTGAGAGATCCGACATCGTTCAGCTAGTATCTCGAGGTTGCTGTAGAGACCGTTCAGTTTGTCTCTGGCCCTGAACATGTAAGCTTGATCTCACAACTCCCCGACAGGGGCGAGCCACTGAGTGGGAGTTCAGTCATGACAACTGCCATCCGTACTTAAGCTGAGGATATGCAGATCCAGCAAGATGATGATGGACAGAATGGTCTCTACAGGTGAATGGCCCTCCGGTGGGAACGGTACTCGAGAATGAGTAATCGACTCGGGTTAATCAGAAACTTTTGGACTCTTCGGCGAGGAAGAACATTCTCCTTCCATGCCTGTATCCGCCTTGGTTTTCAAGGACTGCGGTATGGATGCCCAGTTTGTAGGGTCCTTGGTATACCTCTACTGGAAGTGTGATGTTGAACAGCGAGTGATTGTCTTATAGTTGCGCCTAAGCTATACATTGTTCAAAGCTATCTACGGACCGTGTGTGCTGCATGTTTTCCGAAACGTTTGTTCGTGTCTATGCCTTTCCTCGCCGAACAAAAGCATGCTGCGTGGTTTGTGCATGAACCTCCCCCCTCCCACATGATTTGGGTCAACCTTCAGGTGAAAATGGCCCATGACCCAATGTGCGAATAGATTCCTAAGGACGAAGTGCGGATAGCAAGATGGTGGCATCGAGGGTTGGCTACGTGCTTTCATCAACAGGTGCGCATTTGCTCTTCACTGGCCGAGGATGACGCCCTTCGATGGTTAGCGCAGCGTCATGGAAGGAATTTTCTAGCGAGTGACGACTTGCCCACATGTAGCGCCACAAGCTGGTGCTGATGGTGCGAATTGCGAGTGAGGCTTGACCCGTACCTGCCTGGTAGCTTTCTGTCAGCGACTGAAACAAACGCACTCTGAGAGGTCTCACCGTAGCAAGCTGCCATATGTTTACAAGGGCGCATTGTTGTGCAATGGTTGTGTGATATCGGTCGTGCTGGGAAAGCGATTCTAGTGTGTCAGGTCAGCCTCTCTTCCCACAACCCTCGTACTTGTCCTTTTCACCGACCTGTACGAGATGTATGATCCGCTGCCCAACCAAGGTGGCTTCAGTTGCGTTGAAATGGAGTTGAAACTGCATTTGTGGCAGTTGTGGGGTTGGTGGTGGTGGGATCTGATGGAGGTTGGAAACTGTCTTGAAGATGACAAGGCACAGCTTGAGATAACAGCACCTTCATCTTCACCGGCAAACAAGTAGAGTCTCTACGCAATTGGATTCTTAGTCTGATCGACGGCGCTCCACGTTTCCAGAAACACAGGTAGCTAAGCGTTAGACAACAGAGTGAACAACAAACCTTGTAGTCATGTGGGTGGTTGATGGAACGCTTGTGCCGCTTGCCTCTTGCTTTGCGTGCCCCTTGAAGGCTTACTCCAGGCCAAACGGCAAACAACTTGTTGCCTGACTGTGCCAGCTATTCTAAAAGCTATCTGTACAATGCCCAAGGATAAAAGACACACTTTCTGATGCTGGACTAAAACTTCTGTGCCCTCCTTTACAACACCATCCATTCCTGTCAGCATAATGACGCAATACAACAACCTTTTCGACCTTTGGAGGTGGGTCATTGGCAGAGGCATGTCGGATGTACGTTTCCTTCGGTCACACATGGGTCTAGGCGTGGACGACGAATACAACGGCTGGCTCTTCCTAGCCATTCGTCATCACCTGGGAGACCACGACGGCCTTCCTTGTGTTGTCTCAGAACAAAGCTTAGCGGTGCTGAGGCGGATGAACGACATTGTCCTTGGCCAACGTAAGCATGGGCATATTGTGCACGACATAGGATCCAATCTCCCGTTCGTGACAGCCCCTACAGGCCTCTATTCGACCCACTGACGATGACTAGCGCGCTGAACCGCAACCAGCTTGAGCAAGCAGTGATTGACAACTTGGTTGCTACTGCCAAAGCCTTTGGCTTCGTTGGGAACTTCTTCCACCAGCACGAAGGCACGTACAACTTTTCAGACTCGGCGGAAGAGTGGGAGGATGAACACAGCGACGGGTCCGAAGTGCGAGACCATGAGCATCTGGGTAGCGGACAAGCAGACGATGATGCCGAGTGAGGCGTGGAAAGTGGGGGTGGGGGGATAAGGGTGATGCCGAGGAAGCGAGGACGACAAGGACAAAAGTGATAGCATGCTGCGGGTCGCGCAAATGATTGATTGAATGCCGATCTTCATCTGACCACAACGGTCGTACTACTCTAGAGGGCGTCCCCACACGGACCACCGAGTGTATAGCTGTGGTCGAAGCATGTCGTCAAACCCAAAGTGTCCGCAGGTATCTGAGAGCCAACGACTTCGCCGTAGAATTATGTTCAACCAAGTTGGCAACTGTGCTTGAAAAGTCGTCCGCCATCTCTTGCCCTTTCGACCGTGAGCAGTGGACAAGGCCATTGGCATTCCTGAGAGTTGGCTGTGCAGCTTTGTGTCGTATGAGTGCCTCGACCAGAGCGGAAACTCGGCGAGAGAACGATGCATGCGTGGATGCGGTAGCATCGGTTTGGCGGCACATTGCTGCTAAGGCCAGCCGGTATGTGGTCAACGTTGCATTCCATGCGCTATACTCTCGAAGCTGGCCGACAACCTCTAACACTGGCCGAGCGAGAGCAGTGGATGCGCGTACCTCGCCACTGTACGTACGCTGTACTTCGGTCCACATTCGATCAAAGTGTCGCCCCGAGACGAGGTCGCTTTGGTTGATACTCCAGCATTCGTTGGATAATCTTTGGAGGACCTCGAGCACTTCCGTGTGGTCTTGGCGCATTTGGGAGAGCACTGCAATGGAGAATTGACAGGAAGCTTGGCGCAGATCCTGGAGAATGTGAGGAGCGAAATTCTGCAGCAGCCTGGCCTCAAATCCCTGCACCTTGCTTCTCGCAATGCCCATGGAAGTGTCCAGCAGCATCTGGCTGTCCATGAAAGCTGCATGCTCGAGTGAACTCGGGGGAGTCCATACTTGTTTGTAGAAATCCGGGTTCTGTTGTGGAAGTGTATCAACCAGATACAGTCGTGGCAGGCTACTAGACAGGGTGATCTTGGCAGAGACAGTCTGGGACCAGTATAGATATGTCACCGCAGGAAGCATGAACACGAATGTCCACCAGAGTAGGGGCCTGCTGGGAAGCATCGCTCCCAGGGCGGTGACCTCTGAAGTGGTCGTCACGCCGTCAACCCCATGCACGCTGTGAAGTTTGCTAGCGGGTTGGCCGTGGCTTCGAGCTCTAGCTCTCGAAACACTCCGGTCGGGTCTCTTGCCCTTCGGATCTTGGAGCTTTACTGCCGCTGGGCGGCCATCGGGCGAGTCATCATTTCTCCGTCTGCCTCTGCTGACAGCTCGCTGTGATGAGTTGACGGTGGGCATAGTGCAGCATGAATCTGGTTGAGACTTGACTAACACTGCACGACTTGCAAGACTTTGATGAAAGGGTTACTTGTCTGTCTGTCGAGGCGGGGATGGTTGCAGGCAACGAGGTAAGGGTTTCATGCATTCGTCCGGAGGATCTTTGACGGAGGAGACGTTCGAGCACCTCTAGTATCACGGTTGCCAAGCTCGATCAAGAGCGCGTGTGCAAGCAGGTGGCATGGTGAGCGTTTGTAAAGACATTCGCTGGCCAGTGCACGCGGGAAACCTCATCTCCTATCCGAAACAACACACGAGCGGGTCCAGTCCAAACACGAAACGCCTTGCCACAAGCCTGTACGCCTGATCATGTCGTATGGCGATCTAGTACGATCATGGCGTGCGCTGTAGGGTCTATCAATGCCTCTACGAGGCGTGTGTGTTTATCGTAGGCAGCGGTGGTCGGATTGCCCTATACCATTGCTGTTCGCGAGACGGCGATCTCTGAGGTGAAAACCATATACCAGTCGAGTAGGACGGTCGCGTGAGCCCTTTGTGCGGGGGAGAAGCTAGCGTCGACTCGCAGGCGTATGCGGCTGATTGTATGCTGAAACTGGAAGGGTGTGCTTACAGTGCAGTGCAGTGTGCGAGACTGGCAGGGACCGTGTTGGGCCCACAAGAGAGTGCATTGCGTGTGTTTCCGGCGGAGCTATATGTGGAACGTCACGGAAGCACCAAAATACTGGATCATGACGATAGGTAATTACATCGACTACCTGTCACCACTAGCGTCGAAAAGGTGCGAGCTGGCACCA